>VXAL01006789.1:284968-387574 GCA_013399475.1 Chauna torquata | reverse complement strand
CAGTTTGCAGATCATAAAGGGAAAAACTGATCTGTAAAGTTCACTTTTATTCTATTAAAATGAAAATGGTTGTCGGTGATGAGTAAGAACTCATCCTTTACATTCTTGTCTGTCTTTCCAACCAAAAAGGAAAAAAAAATCGTTCTCCATTTTCAGTTGCAATTCATCTTCTTTTGCTTGGTAATGGTGGAGTAAATAACTGAACCAGGCCCTATTATCTGTGTACAGATGACGCATTAAATAGATAATGAGTAGGAGAAAAGGCTCAATACATCTAGAGCTGCGTTTATTTAATGAAAGACTATTGATAGTTACTGAGATTCCCTCTAGACCTTTCATGTACACTGATGTATGTTACAGCTGATAGACAGGTCCTGACTCAGTTGAACGATTTGTTCAAAGGCTCGAAACAGTTGATTTTCTCAGGCAGGTTACTGATGGAGTCCTTGTAAGGAAATGTATGAGAGGCTGTTCTGTTCAACATATGAAGTAGCTATCTAGGGAAAAACAAAGGAAAAAAAAAAAGCTGCTTAGGGTGCTTAGCAGGTTAAGAGACTGCTGATAATACTAGGACTATGTAATATTAGGATGCTGGCTGCAAAGAGTTGAAATGACTCTCCTGTTACTACATGACAGTTCAGATACACAGCAAATGAAAGTTAGTGTACATAAATGTGAAATCATTGCCCAGATGCTCATGAACATTGGTTGGGGTGGGGGTAGGGAGGAAATCTAGTTTATTAGGATCTTGATGGTTAGGTAACACTTAGGGAATCAGATCTCCCAAACAGGATATCTGGTTGCTGGCTGGATGGTTATGGAAGTCTCTGTTGCAAGGACACTTGTCAGTGGTGTCTTCAGCTGGATCAAATGACTTCAGCTAGTCCATGATCCTACATGAATACTCCCAACATATCCACTGCTGTTGATTATCTTGAACTGTGTACAAAACACCTCCTATCTTAACTATGTACAAAACCACTGTCCTACGTTACTATTTCTGCAGCTGCAGGAACAATTTCTGCTGTGTATTTACAATTATCTGTGTACAGTTGGGTCAGTTCTGGAGCAGAAACTGCCTGGTTTGTCTCTGAAAGGGGCCAGGTTTTCCGTTCAGGTTGTTAATTGACTTATTAAAACTTGTGAATTGATCTGTGCAAAGGAGGAACCACCTGCAGGGCTCTTCAGTATAGTCCAAAATTCTCAGCTGGAGCACTCTTACACCAAATAGTGTAAATACTTAACTGCAAAGGCACCTTGACTTCAGTCACCTTTTTTCAAGTTGATCTATTGTCCCAAGTTGATCCATTATCTCATCTATGCAGATGGCTAGCTGGGGACAGGCTAGACCACCCAGGAGATTAATAAGGAAGCGTACTGGGTGTTGCATGTGGGCACAGCTGTGCTACCCAGCTGCACTGCAGTTATACCCATAGGACTAGTTTGGATTACATACTTGCAACTTAAGATCTTGCCACAAAGTTACTCATATGGAAGAAAACAATTCTAACTTTACATAGGCAGTGAAGAGCTCTCAAATGACAGGAAGAACACCTTGAAGTTATAACGGTGCTGTGAAAAGGTCAGCTTAATGCTCAGTAGTGCCAAAGTTAGGAGTGCAAAGCATCATAAGACAAATGCATGGAAGAAAAGTCCATTTAATAGCAGTTAAACACAAATATACTACCTATGGTAAAAGAGATTCATGAATCACGAGTTGTTGGAGGCTTGCAGAGTATCCTGGGGAAGTATCATTTGCTTGTTCTAGTCTTACAGTCTTCTCTAGGTTCCCGTCATTAGCCACAGTTGAAGGAAGACTGCTGGGTTGGCTGGATCTTTGGTCTGAACCTTTGTAGCTGTACTGATGTCTACAAAATTGGAAGAAGCTGTTTATTCTTGACCAGTTTTTAAAATTTCCTTTTACTGTCCTCAACTCTGTCCGCCTTTGCTTTGGTTGATATCTTCTGCTTTCCTTGTTCATTTTCTACTAAAAAATTTTGATATATCTATTGTGATTTATCACATAACAAGGGTAAGCCTTTTGCCGATGTTTTCCTGTACTATGGAATAAGAACTTTTTGTTCTCTTCTTTGTAAGGTAAAACCCAGGGTTTACTCTCATCTCTCACTTAAAATTTTTCTTCTGACTTCTTCAATGAGATGTTATTGTGATCACTGTTCCCTGGGCATTTGTACCATCATAATGTGGTCCATAATAATAATATCGTAAGATTTTAGGTGCAGTCCTTTTTAAGCTAGCATCTTTTTTTTTTTTATGTGAGTGACTGAGATTTCCACTGTGTGTCTTTCAATGAATGACCCTGCAATACCACAGCTGTTCCTTCGTAGGTGGCCTAGTAGACCAGAATGTGACTTATCACAGAAATTGAAGGAAAGATAAATCTAGAGAATGTAGCAGAATTAAACAGCAAGACATGTTAAAATGATGAAATATTTACACCCACCTTAGTTTAAGCTCCAGTGTTCTCTTTGTAGTGCAATATCTATTCCATGCTTCTCAGGTCATATATTCTATTATATGCACAATCTTTATGAGGTCCTGCAGATTCTAACAGCACACCTCTCTTGGGAATAATTATGCTTCCTTTTATTCTCTGGAATGAATTAGCATGATCTAAATAGCCATGAGGAGTATAGGTTTTTGTGGGTTTTTAAGCATATATGATGTTCCCAGAGTAAATGAAGAAATGGTATCTAATTTTTTAATTGGTGCCATTTAATAATGAAGGAAGGACTAAATAGGACAAAATAATTCACTTGGAGATATTTTGTCAACTTACGTACTAAGGAATGTAAAAGCTACTCTTGAACAAGAGCCATCTTATCTGTGATACAAAAGGCTGAGCAGAATTCGATTCTTCAGACTCCCTCATAAAGAATCTTCAGTTATCTATGTGTTGCCTGGATTTAGCACTGCTTTGTAAGCATACAAGTTGATACATAGCATAATGGTTTTAAAGAAGCCTCTTACATGTAGTTTGTGTGAGTCCTAAATAGTAGATCATTATAGGCTAAGCCTGTGGAGGAAATACACGTGAATGGTACTAGTCTTCTGAAGACATTCTAACCATAATCATCATATTATTAGAACTACATTTTTAATCTCTTTAATGATCAGTATCAATGTTCTTAGTTGGTTACAAGAGAATACAACTCTCCACACATTGAACTTCAGAATAGGAAATAGTGATTTTTGGCCATGTGTCAGAATGTCTTATAGTTCTTATTTAAAATAAGTCTTAGCTTTGTCGTTGTACAGCTAGAGGATACGAGGCTGATCACAGGCTAAAATCATGAGTAACAAATATGGATTGCTCACTTGACTTTGATGCAACTGCTTGTATGAGTAACTTGTGTGTCTGGAGCATTTCAGGATTAAGGCATTCAGTTAGTCTGCTGTGGTCATAATGCATTTGATCTGTTATGTTGTCTGCATGTAGATGTATCTGCATTCTCTGCAAACCCAGAAAATTATTTGATTTAGTCTTAAGAGTCTCTGAGCACTGAGGCAGGGAGTGCCAGAAAAGAAAACTGACAGGTGAGGAGCAAAGCCTAGAAGAGAGGTGCCTGCATAAGGCTACTGCCAGAATGCTCATGACAGCTGGTGCTAGTGGCCTGAGTGGGACACAGACCTTCTCTTCCTGCCCCTCAAGCTCTGACCTCATGTGTTTGTCATCTTATTTGCTACATTAAAGGCTCCTCAGGACTACAAGGTGTAACTTCAGGTTAAAGCCATCTAAGAGTGCTGCAGGATGCAAGGGAGATCAGTTCAGTACAGAATATTCTGGTGATTTCTTCTAGTTAAACAGGGAAGGTTGTCAACATGGGCTCCAAATGCAGGCTTATTTGAGAAGGTGAAGAAGTGCCTGTGTTACTATCTAATAGAGCGAAAGCAGGCTGAATAGCAGGGGAATCTTCTATTTTACTAGACAAACACTGAATCTCTGAACAGTGTACATGATATACATATATATACACACATATAATACACACACAAAGATACTGTTTTACTTGAAAATCTTTATATCAAGGTCAGAGACCTTTCTAAAACTTATGTTCTATTTCGACCGTGAGTTGTTGAGCTTGATAAAGAAATTCCTGGATTTCATTTTGTAGTTTGTACTGTGCTAAAGCTTAGGCAGTGTTTTCATATATGCCTTTTGACATTAAGTTTATGAATATTTGATGTTAGACCAGTCATGGTCCCAGCTGTGTCATTTTTTCAGAGACATTAAAAGAAGTAAGCTCGAATTGGGTCACTCCTGATAGTCTTACAATTTTGTGTTCTGCCCTGCAAGTTACAGCATCCTACCACATGCCACAGGTTGATGTGAGAGTGAACTTTTGCTGTATGGATTAGTTCTTTACATGACCCATTCCAGTCTCCTGGAAAGCTGTCTTTTTATTTATTTATTTATTTATTTTTTAAAGCCCATAATGAATTCTCTTATTTTTTTTATGGGAATGTTGTTGTTTTCTCTGATTTTCTATGTCAATCCTGTTTACAGTGCATCTCAGTCTTTGAGGTGAGGGGAGTTTATAACTAAAAGGACCTGTGGGACTAGTCTCCTTCCTTCTCAGCACCTCTCCTCCGGAAGAATATTGATTGTTTGCTGTTCAAGAGAGATTGTTCAGTCAAGTTCTGTTCTAAAAATAATACTGAAGTTAAGTGTTGTCCGTCCCCCGCCCCCCTCCCCCATATTTTAAATAATGCTTGTACTTATTTTAAATATTAGTGTATAATTTTCCTGAACACAAAACTAGCTAAATAGAACACATTTATTATAACATTTTTCTTTTTCTTTGAGTAAGGTGGAAAAATGTATACCTAAAAAGGTATAAAGTATTGCTTCATATAGAAAATGAAAGGTTGTAAATATATGTTTGTTTTTACAGGCTAAAGCATATCTAAAGATAGCTATGGAAATAGTAAGACGACTGCCAACACCTCCAGCTTGAAGTGTTTATCACAAATTAACCAATAAAGTGATCTTTTGATGTGACTAACGCAAGAGTCCTGCTACTTAGTTATGTGGACACCATATTTTTTTTCAAAGAGCTTTTCTAGGAGTTAATTTATGAGAGTTTAAATTATGATTGTGATATTTACTGGTTTGCAAATCATTATATGGCCATGTCCAAATGGATTCAAGTATGTAGAAGATGATAGATGATATTTAACTGCTGGATTGTAACATCATCAAGCAAGAAGGGATGAAGTACATCTTTCCGATGTGGCCTGTTTTAAGGTCAAGAATGAAAAACAACCTCTCCAGCCAAGGAGAATGATGTGAAGGATGTCAAGATGTAAGTCCTACTTTAAAAATGTCATTTGCAACGCTATAATTTCTGTAAATTTTCATTCAGCTTTTTACTTGCTTAACTACCAAGCTGACCTTAACCTGCGCAAAATTGTAAGTTGAAAGTTCCGTTATGTAACTGCAGTACATTTTTGTGCTTAAATAAACAAATAAAAGATAGATCTGCATATACCCTGAAGAATTCTTGTGATGGATCACGAACCAATTCATTCATTATTGGATAATGTTCAATCATGAGGTAATTCAGTTTACTGGGTAATGGATTACATGACCTTTAGGCTTATTTCTTGACTGCCTTGCATTATAATGGACCCAGACAGAAGATAAGGTAACTGAGGTCTTCACTGAAAACCCCAGAGCTCAGTTTGCCAGGGGATGCAAACGATCAAGATAAATTAAATTCATGATTGCATATTCCTCTTAGAATGCATCAGCTTGGAATTTAAGTGTAAAGATACAGTTATGAAGCAAAGAAAACTTTGATCTTCAAACTGCATGGCCTTCTGGTTTTGTTTTTTTATTGCCTTATATTCTGTGATCTTTATTTTTGTGTTTGTGTGTTGAAGTAAAAGAATATGTCTTCGGGGAATGAGTTGCCATTTACAATTAGATGTTTAAGTTGACATTTAGGCTTTTTCATCTACACAACAAAGTATAAGAATCCTAAACATACATCTTAACTATACTAGGAGTTTAAGCACACTAAGGAGTTCTGCTATTGACCTCTGTGGGACCAAGGTTTTCCCTGTAGTCCCAATAATTATTCATAAATTTTTAATCAGTTGTTTTTCCTTACTGAAGCAATACAAGATAAAAAGTTGGTATCCATTTACATTAGGAACATTTAAATCATATGTACCTGGAATTTACATGGGAAAGGTAGGCCCAGATTATGGGTTGAATTACAAGCTTAGTTGATTTTGCAAATATGTGAATTACATACTCCAAAACTTGATTTTAAAAATTTTTATTTATTTATTTTTCCTTCAAATCTGTGTACGTGTACATGAGCCTCCTCTCCTGTGCCCTCCCCCATGAGATCTTATATCAGTGTTTTGGTTTTTCAATAGCATGTTATCCCAGGCCTGTGGAGTTGACACAAATATTCAGACCCTTTCAGTTGTCAAACAGAATTTACAAAAATTAAAGGTGTCTCAATGTTCTGTTCTTTGTTGTATTGATAACATTGTTTTTTTTTAATTGAGTTTCTCTATGCATATTATTTATTTACTCCTGCTTTACCTAATGTAATAGTTAATATTTATGTCTATAAGTAATCCTGTGGTAGTTTTGGCATAGTACAATCAAAAATTTCAGTGGAGAAACTGGGATTTCTGACTTTTTGTTAGCAAAAGACGGGGCTACCTTCTGAACTTTGCTCTGTAAAAAATTTTGTGAGTGCCTCTGACACCCAGTTCATGTTGAGAGTGGGTGAACAATGACTATATAGATACAAGGTTGGTTGTTTTCCCTTTCTATTCTTTCTTTCTTTCTCATTATTTCTCGGGTAGTTGAGGGTTGAAATTTGCTTTCAAATGTCCCTTTTTTTTTTTTTAAAACTCCTTTTTGCTTTTTCTCTTCCTTTTAATGAAGTGTTGTGTCTTTGCTATGTTGAATCTTTCACCTGTAGAATATTATTAATGCATTTTTATCAAAGAATGGGTTATGATTAAATATAATCGTAATCAGCTTCTAATCTAATCTGAAAATTCACATTTAATTAACATTTTTGTGGAAAGATTGCACAATGTAGCAGGTGAAAGCTGATTTATTGATTAAAAATTGTCAGTCATTTAAAATATATATAATTGTACAAAGAACCATCAGAGGAGGTAGGACATTTTTGCATTTAAAGATAGCAACGGTCAAACCAAATTTAAAATGAGAACATATTTGCTTTACTTTTCCCATTCTCATGGGTGCAAAAGCATCTTTCCCAATCCTGCTCCTGCAAAGGAACTGAAGGGCACTGACACAATGTTATTGCTACTTAATGTTACAGAAACATGTATTTTTTTTTCAATTATAGAGTATACTATTAAATAAATATTAGTGACGTCTCGTCAATGTACTAGATTTGGAATATTAGATCATAAATCACTGATATTGGTTATTGGATGGGGGGCAGGTTGGATCAGTCAGAGGCTGAGCAGGAGACATTGGCATTTAACCCTACATTTATAAATACAGGTCGTAGGCTTGACACACAGTGTTGTTTGCTCTTTTCAGCTCCAATATTTTACTTTCATCTCTGTGATATTTCCTATTGTACTGCTACATTTTTTTTGTAAAAATGCTAATCCTAACAATAGGACCTGTCTTTTCTAAACTGCGTGGTTAGATGTTCTTTGCTCAGGAGCAGTGGAGACTTCTTTGGAAATTACTGTGATTATGAGTTACCAGCACAGAATTACCGAAGACTGTAGTGCTCTAAGTTGCAGTTACACACTGCAAAATCTCCTGGGTGTGTGGCCAGCAGAGAGGCGTGGGGACAGAGAGGACTGTCTGTCCCGTGCTACCTCCTGTGTGTGCTACGATTCCCCAGATCGCCTTGCAGCACTGTCCTCGCTGCGTGAGGTGGCTGCAGTTAATTCTTTCTTGGGTGAGGAGCACATGGGCTGTGTCATTTCCTGGCTTTCAGAAATTTCAGTTTTGCTGAAGTTGAAGCTCAAAGCAGGTATAAAGTTGTTTGTGTTGGCGAAGTATTTTGCTCTAAAATTTCTACTGCCACGTTCAGATCACTGCGAGCCGTTTAGCCTCTAAGACTCTGGTTTGTGTGTTCCTTCAAATGTTAAGTTTCTCCGCACAATAGCAACAACACTTTAGTTGTTCTTTGAAGTTATAAGAGGAAAGTAGTTTACAAATCATTTTTTTCTCTACTAATTCAATTTGACTTCAAACTACAATGCATTTTAGTTGCTCTGATTGGTAATCATGGGGATGAAATAATGTTAATGAAGAGAAAAAACAGCAGAAGCGGCTCATCTTCGTTGTATTAACAAAACAAAAAGTAATTCTGAACTTGCTTCAAATTAGACTCAGTTGGACTCAGTACAGCAGGTGAATCACCCCGTACTGTCCTTCCCTTAGTAAGCATGGTTTTCATCTGGACCTGCTTTAGCTCCCTCTTGGGTTTTCCTGCTGGTGATGCTGTTGGTGCCAGTTAGAGCAGGCTTTGATCCGAGGCAGGTGCTGTGCACTGGTTTGATGGTCAGCTTTGTTCTGGTTATTATTGGGCCCCATAATGTAAACTGAAGGCTGCAACCAAGGGGGAGATAAAAGAGAGGAAAGAAGATTCTCGTGCCAGTGGGAATATCTCCAGGTTCCCAGAAGACCCTGCCTTAATAATACTGAACTTGCCAGTGCGAGGATATATGTGAGAGAGAACAACAACAAAGGAAAAACCTTCTGTTGCTTAGGTGAAAGATTAAAGAGCTGTAAGTGACTCTGGGGTCTGCAGAATTGATTTGCAAAGGCACCTATGATGCTGTGCAATGAGATAAAGGGGATTTAGGTACTCCAGCTGTGCAGCGCTTCTGTAATAGCAACTACAACACTAGGATTGTCATGTGAACTCCATACTTGAGTACCCAACTCGTTCCTTTAACAAAGGGAGTAAGGCACTGTTCCCATCTTTCCAGGTGTCGTTGGCATGGGTAGTGTCTCCATGCTCACATTTCCACAAGGATTGCGGTGAAGGCACAAAAATCTTATCCTGTGCCTGGATTTGGCAGAGAAGATTCAAATCTTAGGGTATTTCCTCAGCCATCTGGCCTAGTCTTTGCTAAGGACAAACAAGGAGCATTTATTACTTCTTCTGATAAACCTGTATCACATGTAGAAGAAATAAGGAACGTAGTCCTAATTACAGCTGATTTTTTTAGCTTAATGACTTGGGCTGGACTCTGATCCTTGCTCCCAGCATTACTGATGACTTCTACTGAATGAGTCTGTGAATCATATACATAATCAATTGTTGGGGTAATGTCTGGCATTGTACCGTACAGACTGAAGGGAAGGCTGTACAGTTCTGCTTGTGGATTTTGATACCTGTGCATCAGATGAGTTTCTCACAGCCACATCTGGGTCCATATTGTTTTCATTATTCTTATTTAACAGGAATGCTTCCTGGTGGAGGAGGTTAGGTGGAACAGTTCCTGCTTAAGGACGCATGACAATAAGATGAATCTGAATTGCTGATTTAATTTCAGAACTGACTTATCATGACAGGAGTTATGCCTTATAATGATGATTGTTTTTTATTTTGGCAGCATATCAGCCAAGGCACCAGTATGTCAGCCACATATCACGGAAACACAGCAAAAGAAAAAATTCATTCAAAAAGTAGCTTTCAGCCTGAATTTAAGGCTTATCTTTTTTTTTTTTTGGTGAGTTCTGTTTTACATTATAAAGCTATTAAGTCTGGGAAAAAAAAAGTTTATACAAAGGTCTGTATTTTTCCATTATCTTCACATATTCAGTGAGGCTTTCTTTTCAACAAGAAGACAGGCACAGCTTGTCATTCCTTATACACCTATTACTTTGTTTCTCTGTTTGTATGAGTCTGGATCTGAATACCCACTTTAATCAATGCAAATAAATGACTTCTAGGGAGTACGTGAGTCTTCAAGCAAGCTAGTGGGGAGAGCATCTGTTGTCCTTTAATATTGTTTTGAGGGCTCACAGATTTATTTGAAGAGCTTTCACTCGTACCACTGGGATTTTCTAAAACTTGTGTTATTTCCTGTGGTACAGAGGTTGTTTCGTCTTTTCCAAGAGATAGACAGAAGTCTTCTCACACTTGTCTCCCCCATGTACACTTCCTGATGCTAAGTAAGGTCTATTTTAAGAATACAACTTTCTGATTACTTTTTATAGTGTTAGTTTATTTATAATGACTTTTTTTATGGCATAACTTTCCACTTTTTCCTTTAAAGGATTTCTTTTTAAAATTAATATTGAAGAAGTACTATAACATAATTTTAAAGCCCAGTTTGACTGCTATGAAATAAAGTATGAGAAGCTTATTAAGCCAAGCCTTTATGCTGTAGATACAATTTTGGAATGTTCCTCCAGTGTGTAAATTTTGCAAATATTTTTACATTTAATTAAGTGAAACTGTTAAAATGAACAAAAGTTGGAGAGCCTGAACGTTTTCCTGCTCCACAGCGAGCGTTTTACAAGTGGTGTGAGACCTGTTCTGTAGGGTGTTCAGACAGGCTGGGATGAGTTTATGTGTTGTTTTATCTGCTGGATCAGGAAGTGTCTGCATGCCTCTTTCTAGAGGAATAATTTCCATATAAACAAGCTTTTGTCTCTGATACCTTGAGGCCTCTAATTAATTACGTTCTAGATTGAACCAAGGAGAGTTTGGGTTCACACTCACCACTTCCTGCTGCTGGATAATAGGACCCAATGGCTATTTTGGAGAGTTACTTTTTAAGAAAAAGCATTAAGAGGCTGGGAAAATGTGCCTTGTAAGCAGCTAGGCTTTGAAAACTTAGTCTAATAAATCCACATTTATTCGTGAGTGCCAGCACTACTGACATATCTTTTGTAATGCCCTACTATCCTCAGCTTTTAGAAGGCCTGTGAATTTGTTGCTTGTTTGCATTTTTATAAATGTGAGTTTTACAGATGCATTTCTTATTTAACATAGATACTGCTTTATCACTTCTGGCTTAATTTCTCTACAGTGTAAATAAAACTTTTTCTGAAGCAGCCTTCCTTGACTATTGGTAATGCATCTAGAAAGTTATTACTGTAGAGGAAGTAGTGACAGCACTGTTGGATGCTGAATGCCATCTNATGAACAAAAGTTGGAGAGCCTGAACGTTTTCCTGCTCCACAGCGAGCGTTTTACAAGTGGTGTGAGACCTGTTCTGTAGGGTGTTCAGACAGGCTGGGATGAGTTTATGTGTTGTTTTATCTGCTGGATCAGGAAGTGTCTGCATGCCTCTTTCTAGAGGAATAATTTCCATATAAACAAGCTTTTGTCTCTGATACCTTGAGGCCTCTAATTAATTACGTTCTAGATTGAACCAAGGAGAGTTTGGGTTCACACTCACCACTTCCTGCTGCTGGATAATAGGACCCAATGGCTATTTTGGAGAGTTACTTTTTAAAAAAAGGCATTAAGAGGCTGGGAAAATGTGCCTTGTAAGCAGCTAGGCTTTGAAAACTTAGTCTAATAAATCCACATTTATTCGTGAGTGCCAGCACTACTGACATATCTTTTGTAATGCCCTACTATCCTCAGCTTTTAGAAGGCCTGTGAATTTGTTGCTTGTTTGCATTTTTATAAATGTGAGTTTTACAGATGCATTTCTTATTTAACATAGATACTGCTTTATCACTTCTGGCTTAATTTCTCTACAGTGTAAATAAAACTTTTTCTGAAGCAGCCTTCCTTGACTATTGGTAATGCATCTAGAAAGTTATTACTGTAGAGGAAGTAGTGACAGCACTGTTGGATGCTGAATGCCATCTTCCCCGTTGGGTTAATACAGGAAATCGTAATCATCGTCTCTGTGTGTGTTGTTGGTTTTGTTATCCCGATGGGAAATACATCTTCACTAATACAAAATGAAACTGCCAATGAAATGCCTTTTAATTATTAAGAGCTGGTAGTTCATGAATGTTAAAAACAATACACATTAGAGTAATTTATTTAAACTATTCCTATTTTTACACTTTTTAAGTACAGCTTTTAAGATGGACAAATAAACAGTAATAAAGACGTTTGGACAAACTGCTGTTGAAATGGGTTACTATCCACTGGTTGAAAATTTCTGCCATTTTCACAAAGAATGACTCACATAAAGTAAGTATTACTCAATGTCAGTATCTGTGTACAGAATGCTGCATATGAATCTGCAACAGCAGATGACAAGAGGGGAAAAACGATGAAGTGCCAGTGTTTGCCTGGAATGACCTAATGCCAGGAAGCAATAGGAGTTTGTTTGGCACAGCAAAAATACTAGCAGAATTACATTTTTAGTGAAGGCAGATGGGTCAGGGCAAAGCAGAGAATGTCTTATTAGTTTGTAAATATGACTGGCATATGAAAGGAAATAAAACGTGTATATTGTCAGAAATAAATCTGGGAATGTATCTGTTCTACTTGTTACAGAAATGTACAAATAGGTAGTATGTGACCTGGAATGCCTGACAACCCAGAGACGTATTGGTCCTGGTGCTTCAGAGATGTGGCGGGACAGAATAATCAGATCATTGCAGATCATCAGGAATCCTAATCTATGACGCTATTTCTTCATGGTAGGGAAGCTATAGAAATGTGTATTTTACAAGGGAACAGTTAAAACAACAGCAGCAGCAGTTACTGTAGAATGTTACTTGAGAAATTAGACCAAAATAAATTAACTTGAAGTTTCATCTATTCTAGTCCATTTTTTTTCAGTCAGTGCTATACAAAGTGTTTCATGTTCATGTTTCCTTTTTCGGCACTTTACTGCTGTTGGTTGGTAAGATAAAAATAATTTATGTATAGGAGCTCCTAGAGGGAATTTCATGCTTTGAGGTGAGGTGATATAATTTTTTTTCAAAACAAAATGATTAACAGTGGAGTTGTTCTGTATTTTCTGTTTCGTTTTTGGGATCCACAGTCACAATAAGAAAAGATACCAGTTGACTGTCATTTAGGATAGTTTGGTGGAACTCTCCTAACCAGTAGCTAGTCATATCTTGACAGTACAAATACAACCCTTAGAAACCTCTGGTTTTTTTCTTCACGAATGTCTTCATTGCCCTTATCTTCCTTGGCATGGGAACAATATCAAACTGGCAGATACAATGCAAAGGACATTTGGGAAGCACGAGTTAATTGTCACAGTGAAGGATAATGAAAACATGTTTGTTGAGCCCAGATTGTTAATGCAGCCTGCGCATGCACTGATACTATAGGAGCCAGCGGCATGGAAGTATTGCCACAGAAGTTTTCACCTCCTAGGCGGATTCCAGGCTAATGCTGTGAGCTGATATGGAGAAAAGTCACACCCTAAACTGTGGCAGCATTAAACCTTTAGACTCTACGTTCTCATTTCCCTCACACAGGAAATGACTCACTGAAGCATTTATTCTTTGTATTGTGATCTACTCTCCCCAGGAAAATAGGAATCTATTTACTTTATGTCAGTATTTCAGTGCTTCTTATCAGACTGTGCAGTATCCGGGTGCCAGGGTTGGCACTGGTCGCTATTTATTAGTAGCTGGTATTCTGTTTGTAGGAGCCCAGTTGCTGCGTGTGATACTTGGGAACCCTGTTCTCACATTGCACCTGACCGCACCTGGCAGTTATGGACTATGATCGCTGCTTTGATTTGCTTTCCATCTGAGTAATGCTGCGTTATTTGTAGGCAGTGTGTGGCCCTGCAAGTCTGAAGCGTTACCACCGTTCACAAGAACTGCAGATAAAAGACTGCACCGAGAATGACCTTTAGCAATGACACCTTGTAACTCCGATGCTTTGAGAAGAGTCTGCTCAGGCACTGGGAAAGAGCGTGGAGATGGCAGATCCATCTGCTCCCCTTGGCCTCGAAGGACTTATTTAGGGCCTTGGGAGACCCAGATAACAGGGCCAATAACATGGAATGAGGAAGTAGCCTTCCATGTTGTGTTTGAACACGAAACTAGTAAGGAAGGAAACCTGGAACCTCTGTACTGTTTTTCTGGCCTTTTCACAAGGAAGAGACCTCCTTTGAAGCATTGTAAATTATGGGGTTTAAGTCACATGGCTTTGATAAACTGTATCTTTACTATTTGCATCAGAGTAATCATGAAAAGATACATGGGTTTTCCATGCACATTTCATCCATATCTGTGTTATGTATTATTCTTCAGTTAGGTTGAATATTTCCTGATATATTTTGACACTGTTTCCCACAGCATTCTCCTGCAGAAGCTGGCTGCTCATGGCTTGGACGGGTGTACACTTCGCTGGGTTAAAAACTGTCTGGGTGGCCGGGCACAAAGAGTCGAGCTAAGTGACGTGGTTTAATGGTGGACTTGGCAGTGCTAGGTTGAAGGTTGGACTGGATGATCTTGGAGGTTGTTTCCAGCCTAAATGATTCTATGATATTTTTGTGTTACCATACTCTGGTTCCCTGTTAACACACTGACCACTGATAATTTCAGCGATATTGGTTACTGCATCACTTTGTAAAATAGATAATTACTTCCCAATACCTCTTCTGCTTTCCAGTGGGGCTCTACTACCAAAAAAAAAAAAAAACAAAAAAAACAAACTGATTTGTTTCTTAGCTAATTGTTTTCAAAAAAAGCCTTACTTAATTCTAATGTGTGCTAGTCAAGCAATACTTACAGCAAAGTGGGGAGACATTTCTAATATGCTTTTATTTTCCAAGTTCTTTTGAAAGATACTGTATTATTCATAATCTTTAAAAAGAACTTTTCTTTTAAAGAAGTGAGAATGTTAATATATTCAACTGAGAAACAAAACTCAGAAAACTGTTGATATAGTTTTATAGTTTCTGATGGGGCATATGAAATGTGTATTTTCTGTAACCTGTGCTCTCTAGCTGAGTACCACTGAAATACAAAATAATAGAGCCTGGCCTTCATGGAGGCGGGGAAGTGGTCAACATAAATGCAAAGAGGATAATTTGTTGTTTGCATTATAGCAGAGAGATGATAAGAAGTTGCTGTAACGCCAAGCTGTAAGAGTGGTGATCTCTCTGCAAATTAGAAATGTTATGACTTCTAATCTCTGATTGTAAATAAGAATTCATTTCAGTCCTGTGATATGTTGTGGAGAACCAGATCGTGGTCTTTGTAGGTGGCCAGTTACTGCTTGACAAGTCAGGCAGCAATGAAGTTTCCTAGCAGTTAATGTCTTCCTCTTTGAAAGGATTATTGCAATTTGATTAAGATCTATTTATTGGCTTTGCTGTATGCAAGCAGTTTTATTCAACTGCTGAAATTGTTTTAAAAGCCATGACCTCCAGGAATTTTGTCCCATAAGACATCTGAGACTCTAATTTGACAGGTGGTCCAAAATAATTGACTGACTTCCAATCTGAGGAGTGCATCTTTGCTTATGCATGGGGGAGGCATAGATTATAAAGTTGCAGTGATTCACCGTCTCACATAGGAGACCTCTGCTTGGCTTGCTTCAAGCTTTGCTGCCCATAAGGGAGTTTTGAGCACTGAGCTCTTTTAACAAGCTACAGTGGAAGATACTCTTGTGAAGTAGTGATTCTACAAGAGCAGAAATCCTGTCAAAGCTGATTCATCCTGGAGCGTGTATTAACTGCTCATTACCAGTGTTTGTCATTATGGCTTTTTCAGCTGTTGTTTTGATGTAAGCACAGTCAAGTGATCTGACAACAGCAATAAATTGCACTGCTTTTAGAGGGTTAGATGCAGTTAAGTGTATTTCCAGTTATTAGTAGTCATCTGCAGTCTAGCATCTCTTTCTGGGGGACACCATTCTTGCAGACTGATCCAGATTTCAGCAGAACAGCACTATTTGTTGTGGTACCAGCACCATTATTTTGGTTGTGCGGTGCTGTTGACTTGCCTGGTTTCATGCAAAGCAAATGTGGCTTCTCTGCTTTGGGCCCCCAGCAACTTGCTGGCTTATTGCAGTCTGCTGCAGTGATGCAGTGATTCTGATAGGGGTGCAAGGGACAGTCATACGGACTGCAGAACATTTTGTAAATGTTGGTGTTTTTAACATAAATCCTGGACCAATCCCCTTCCTTGCATTACAGGGGCCCCAAACGCTAGATCCCTCTGGAGAGAAAGTCAGCCCCCTTAATTCACTGCGGGCTGTAAAAGGGATGCTTCTGGGAGAAGGTGCTTTTCCTAATGTTTCCTGGTATGGGAAATTTTCCCAACTAAGTGACCCCCTGGGAGACAGAATAGGCTGTGCAAACAGGCTACCAGCCCTGGGGCTCAGTGGTGGGCTGAGCAAGGGGAACCTCATCCCTAGAGCCCATAATGAGGGCACAGCCCATTCCTGCTGCTTCATAACTGGTACCCTTTAAGTCTCTGTGGGTTCGAAATCAATTTCAGGCGCTGCAGATCCCTTCTACATCCTGGCCTGCACCGCCTGCCTGTTCCTTGGGATTGGTTGGAAATGTGTGTGTCAGATGCGGAAGATATGGAAGAGGAAGATGGTGACAGTTTTCAAGGTTTTTTTTTGACAGTGTCAGAGTAAAGTCATGGCTCTAAACTTTTCAGCAGCTCTGCACGAACATTTTTGTGGTATTACGACTACCATTTCCTAGTCCTTGTGCTCCATAAGCAAAGTTGTTTGTTTCTGTAAGTGACTGTGGAAGAATGAAACAACACATAGCTGTTTCTCTCGTCTAATTATCTTTGATATGAGTTAAGAGGATTAAAAGTTCAGATTATGTTTGTCAGAAATTTGAAACAGCTGAACTGTTTCTTTGCAACTTATCACACATGTAAAGTGCATCTGCAGAGAGGCAGATAGGAGAAAAATGACCACTTATCTCTCTTTCTTTCATAAAAATTTTCCTCTCCAAAAGTCAGTGACTTTCTTTTCATTGACTTTTCTTTTGTCTTTCATCATTTAAAAGGTATAACTTCCCTGCTGCTTACCATTTTCTGCTCTCTTTAAATGACCAATTATTCAACAAGGAACACTGAGCCAGGTCTTGTAAGTTCTAAATAGCAACAGGCTTTGAAGCCAGCAGCAACATTTGTCTGAAGACTTCAGAATGTGCTAACCCAAGCAGTATATTCATTTGAGGTAGATGCCATTATTTAGTTCTTTACCAGAAAATACTCATTTTTTTCTTGGCTATGTCTTTATGAAAATACTAAGAAACTTCATTGCTAGTTTCGTATTTAATGCCGGCCCATGCAATATGTTAAAAGAAGCTTTTTTCAAGACATTTATTTATTCTTCTAAAATATGTATACATTTTTCTTTACCTTATCAGAACTAGTAACGTTTAGGCTTTGATTTTCAAAACTGAATGAATTGCAACTCTGTTTATTTCATAAGGATTGTTATTCCCTATTTTAGTATGTTGTCATTGATCATTGTTAAAATTATTTCTGTGCTTCCTATTATGTGCATGAATTTTAAATGCTATGACAAAAATAAATAGGCGTGCAGTTGCTTCAGATCTTTTGCTAAATATTTAATGATAGCATATATACCAGATATAATTACTTCTAAATCAAACTGTAATTGATTGTGACTGTTTTTGTAATGTTCTCTTCTAAAAGCATACTATTTATACTTCAGGATATGCTGTAATTTACATTTATAACAACATTATTTTGATCTAGTTTATGCTAATACTGAGATTTAAAAAAAGAAAAGGGAGCAACCCTCCTCTCCCTTTTAAAAGGGCGATTGGTGTGGCTAGGTAAAGTAACACATGGATAAGAAATTTGCCTTGCAACCTCTGTTCTTTTTGTCCTGTTTTGAGATGGCTTGATCTGATGCCTCTGGAATCTTCTTCTGAAATCTACAAAACAAATAGATTTGCCACAAATGTTAACAGCAGAGGCAAGGAAGATTCTTGCTGTGCCTTGGTAGGTGTCACCTGAGAAATCCACTTTATGTTATATTGCTAAAATAAAATACAAGGAGTTGGCATAGATCACAGCTTGGATTAGGTAGCTGTCGCCAGGAGGAGGAAAACTGGGTTTAGCCCAATTTTGTAATGTTACAAAAACATACAGAAGGAGTGGAATGACTTCAGTCTCTAACACAACTACCTTAAACTACAGTTAGTACAAAGATTTCATTTTCTTTTGCATCCAAAACACTTGATGCTTGCATACCTGGAAGGTATAATATTTCTGCAGAAAATACCCATGTACTCAAATTTGGCATGCAAAAAAAATACCTGCTCCAGGGAACAAACAGGTCTGAACTAACCGAATGCCTATGAAGAGATGTAAACCTGTCTCTGTGAAGGGACGTAAATCGTGCTATCAGAATTATTCAGAAGTTTTTACACTTCAGATTCCTCTGTGTCTATAATTTCAGCATACATCCATCAATAAGGCATTTGCGTAGCTACTTTTATATAAGGACACAACACTTGGTACATTTATGTATGTATTGTGCCTAATAATACTCCCACTAAAACCTGTATGCTTTTGTATTGACTTTGCATGTTCACCTGGCTGTAAATATCCATGGTAAATGCCAGTAACTAAGCATTGCTAGTGTCACTGCCTGCACCCTTGTGCAGTGGAAGTTGCTGCTGTGCCTCACACTCCCTTTTAGTAACCGTGAGTTTGTTTTGTGGAACAAAATGTACTTCCTAAAGAGCTGTAAGATAAGCGATATCTTCTTCAGCTGTTGTGCTACAATAACCAAATGAAGGCCTTACCTCAACACTTCTGAATAATTTGATTTTTCCTGTTCCTTTGGTTAGGAGCACTATTCTTTTCTCCTCATCACCGTTCTGATGGTAGCTTCCTGTTTGATTGATTGCTCAGTTACTCTTTCTGTTATACCAGAGATAATAAAAGAAGGAAAAAGTTTGTGATTTAATATTGCTTTTACAGAACAATTAAAATACTTTTTCTATTAAAATAGTATTACTTATATTGGAGTAAGCTGTCTAGCTATGACTCATGTAAGAATGTAATGCTTTTTTATAGAAGCTCACAATCATTTGATTTGGAAAATAGTGAGTGGAAATCACTTCTAAAGAGGAAACGTCCTCTTCAGCATGTATAAACAAACACTGCCAGCTTGTCTTTAAGAGCAATAGTTAACTATCCATCACTTGTATTTCAAAGTCGCTTGGCACAGCCTATTTTCCCCATGCAAACAAACATCTAAAAATGCTTCTGCTTTTGTTCATTAGCAAAACACCTTCAACAACACATTGAAAGTGACTTCTACATCTGGTTGCCTTGTAATTTATTAATAAGCACATGTTTAATAAATGATTATTTTTTGTAAAAAGCATTAAGAACTTATGTTTGGGATTATTATTTTTTAGACAACTGAGAAAGTAGTTTGGTGTTTAAATTTTTTTTCTCTTTGTATCTGCTGTAGATACCTCTATTTTGTGTCAATATACCAGGTAGTGCACAAAAGGGGAAGCTTTGCAAAGGTCAAGGAAAACGTCCTTTCATGATGATGAGACAGTGAAATGCAGAACAGGAAACCCAGCCCTGGAAGGTCACACTGATTGTGAATAGTTTGAAGAAGCAAAAACTGTACCCAGTTTTGCTTCAGGATTTTGCACTAGAATGATGGCCTTAGTCTGCAACAGTCCAGCCATCCAGATTTTTCTTATAGCTGTTGCTGTTTTTTTTTTTTCCATACTGAAATGTGGTTAATTAGAGCTTACTCTTTTACTGTTCGGCTTTGTGTTTCAGGGTTGCTTCTTTGTGGTTTGGAGCTCTGATGAGCTAGTTATAACCTCTCTGTTTCCGATATGCTTTTATGTATGATATTCCTCCTTATATGCACGGCATACCTCCTAGAGAAATTATAATAACTATCAACTGGTACAGTCTGTATATGGCCTGTCAGGGTGTCTGTACATTGGCTGAGTATTGATTTTTCTGCACTATGTGAATTAATGGGAAATTTTAAATCCTGAAGTCTCTTACCTGACCTACTGCTTTAAACAATATTGCAGAGAGAGCATTATCAAAACAGGGATCTGAGTGATTGACAAAGGAGTCGACCGTGCGAGTGCTTGGTGTCTTGGCACAAGTTGGAACAATTAAAGCTAAGCAAGAAATGACAGGGAAGTGCAAAGTAGTTTTTTATCCAAATTGAACCAGATGACCTAAGAAACCAAGAGGTTCCTCTCCTGTGACAGCTTTCAAATAGCCCTCACAGACTCCAGCTGGCACCACCTGACGTTGTAAAGAGAGAATTGTGTCATCGTTGGCCTTTTCTGGCTTTATTTCCAAGGGAAAAAGAGGTTGGAGTGGCTAAAATAAAGTCAGTATATATTTTCAAAAAGGTTAGTATTTTAAAACATCTGTTATATATTTCTTGATGTGACCTCCAGTTCGAGGCAAACAGAAGTGAAGGTGAGAACAAAAAGTCAAGAGCTAATATTGACTCAGAGTGATCCCAAGTTCCGTACTGCCAAACCTGAATTTGCAAGCCGTCAAGCTGCACAAAACGCATGATCTGCTCAGGGAGGATAAAAAATAAATAAAAAATAAAAGGTTTTTATATTTGCCCGCTGTTTTTTTGAGATTGTATTCATAAATTTCTCTCTGCAACTGTGGAGACTAGAACCTTGCTATTTTGTTTTAATGAATACTAAACTCCCAGAGCTGCGCTATACAGGGAAAAAAATTAGCAGTATTTTAATGAAATTGCTAAAGTTGGCAAAATTGCAGGTTGTGGAGATGAAGGGCAAAAACCCATTGCTATTAAATTATTGCTTAGATACTGACAAAAAAGATTAGTTTTCTGTAGCCCTGTTTTAATGGAGCTGCTGTGGCCATTGTATGAATAAGGCTGTAAACAGGGCTAATCAATGAAAGAGGAGTCCTGTGGCAGCAAACAGACAGTGGCTGCAATGCAATGAACTATAAATATTGAGTGAATGAAGATATCGAACAGAACGGCTCTTTGAGGGAGCTCACATCTCCTAAGTTAGCTAGACCAGAGTGAAAAAATGAGAGACTTTGCTAGATGCAAACATCCTCATTCCCTCTGACTTCAGACAAACACAGAAAACTACCCTTCTGGAATGACACCGCTTGCCATAAACTATGTATTTACTTTTGCAGGAGGCCCGAATCTGCCCTAATGGGTGTAGATGCTGCAGCAGTATCAGGCAGCAGCGGGATGCTGGATGGGTGGTTCCGAGCACTGCATGTAGCTTGAATGAAATGGCTAGTGAAGGCAGTATGCAACACAAGAATTGCTGTGATTTCTGCTCTTTTGTACCAAACAGATCACTGCTGACAACACTGAGACTGACTTAAGCTGTACTTCTGATGCATATGGCACTATTTAAGCTGGCTGGGAACCTTCTGGAAAAATAGTTTCATCAATAAATGTTGACTGAATAAAACCCAGTTAATTTACATGTTAAATTTCTCTTCTTTCCCTCTGTCTAGCTCCTGTCCTCCCCTCCTTCCTACTGCCTTTTCCCTTTTTTTTCCTCCAGTTACCAGTACTGCAATCTTCCTATGCCTACAGCATCGCTTAGTCCCAGCTTTGCTTCCTGTTAGACTGGCATCAGGTGTTCAGAGATGCGGGAAGTGAACCAGCCCCGAGATCTAGGAGTTACTTTGCATTACACACAACCTCTATATCTCCCTTTTCTTTTTTAGCCATGTAATTACACTTTTTTTTTTTTAAACTTAAATATTTACAAACTCAGCCTCTCTGCCTTTGTTTCCCCAGCCTTCTGCTGGGCTTGTAAATATTTTAAATTAAAAGATTCAAACTTAATTACATATTAAGAAATTCCACAAAGCTTTCCCCCTTCTCTTAGAATGATTCAACTTCATAATGCTCCTGATGTCCTCATATTCAGGCACTGTCTCAAATATCCGTAAGTAAACTGAGAGGTGAAAGGATGATTGATTCATATGAATTCACTTTTTTGACATTTTGTTCAGGGTTTTTCTTCACATGAACTGCTTTCCTATTTGTACTTCCTCTCTATTTCTTCTTTCTTGGTCTGATGAAAGACTGCTAGCACAAAGAGCTCCTCAGTAACAATAGCCTTTGTGTGGTAAAGGGCAAAGAGGTGAGATACTTCCATCCAGGATGGAGGACGTGTGAAAAGAAGCACACAGAAGCAAGCATATTCACAGCCTGGCATTAATAACTGGTGCCTACTAAACACTTAAAGGTTGGTGCTTCTGGCCACGTACAACGTCTTGATCACAGTTGCCAAGTGAATCAGTATGTTTTCTGTATAAATTTAGAGGTATGACCCAAAGAGCTTCCTGTGGCAAACGACAGGTCTTAAAGTTGACAATCAGATTCTGTACTGACTGTACTGCTCATGCAGTCAGTCTCTGTCACCCTGAAATCCCAGAGTGACTGACTGCTCGTACAGACTAGGAAAGCCCCAGTTTTTCAATAGCCAGCCATTTCATTAGATGTTGGCGTGCCTAGTTTTGACCATACTTGTTACATATCAGCAATCCCTGGATACATCCCCAGGGTTTCTGGGGATTTTGTAATCATTTACTAAATTGTAAGATAATGGATATTTGAAATACTGGTAAGATCAGTGAGTAAAAGTTGTCTGGGGAGCTAGGAGAACCGCTTGCTCCGTATCTGTGAGGAGCAGTGCTTCTCACCTCCTCAGCTCACTTGCATGCCGCAGCTGCTACATGTAGTGACCCAGAGATGCAATAGCTTTGGGGCTGAAGTGGTGGTTGTGAGGCTGGGTTGTGATGCTCCCAAAGGTGGTGGAGACAGAGGAAGAGATGGAGACAATAATGGCTGTTAATTTCTTCCTTTTCCCAACTCCTGCTGACTTCCAGCAACTGCGGAATGTTGGTATTTTCCCCTTTGGGTCTGAAGGACTATCACTGGCATTCAGGGAACAGGTTACGCAGCTCCAAATTTTGGATGTGTTTATTGCAGAAGAAAAATGAAGAAGACAGACACAGTCTCTTCACTCTAGTGTCCTTTAATAAACCATAATCTGCTTTGGAAGCTTATTTCTGTATGCTAATAAAATAGAATTGCAGTTCTGAAAAATGCCAATATCAGCACAGTAAACAGACTTTTAGCATGCCAAAAGAAAAAAAAAGATGTTCATAACCTCCTATAGTCTAGTAATTGCTGCTGTTAATTAATAACTCTTTGTTATCTTTAAATTGAAGTAATACCGTGAGCTACTTGTGCTTGCTGCTTAGCTTTACTTTATTGTCCGGTCATTTGTCTCAACAATGACTAACCTAGATGCCAAGTCCATATGCAAATATGTTCCCCTGCTTTTAGGGGACTGTTAGTTAGCAAACTGCCCATTTAATTCTGAACACGTGGGAACTGCTGTGTAGTGTGAATATGCTGGCCCAGCAGACTTGTTTCAGTGCCCAAATGCTTCACAATCAGACATAATTTTTCAGTGTCACATTACCTTTCAGGGAACTCTCCTGACATGTACTGGCTTTTGTATTCTTCTCTCTGAACCCTCATGAGGTGCTCAGAGATCCAGGAAGTGAAACCTACCCTGAGACTGGGGAGTACTTTACATGGCTTGCATACAGCATCCCTTCTCTTCCAGCTCTGAGGTAGAAATGGCCATGAAAGCATTTAGTTGTCACTTTTTCCCCCTTCGCTTTGGTTTCACAATGGCCTCCAAACTTGTATTTCAGAGCATTATACTGGGAGCTGGGGGACTGAAATACAGATAAAGTAAGATAAAGAAATGAAGAAAAAACCTCATTTTTTAGTTAGGGCACCTGGTATCATTTGGTATGCTAACAGCACGATGCCAAGTGTGATACCCTAACACACAGCACAGCACCCTATCCCTATGGCCCCCAGTTTACAGTGGGGTGTAAGCAAGGAGTTTCAGCCTGATCAGGTACAACCTGCACGTACTACTATATCAAGCTGTGAGTGACAGCAGTGCACTATGAGGCTGCTTCTGTTTGAGGTAGCATTTTGCTGCCGTTGTGATAGACCAATGATATAAACAACATGAGGTTTGTAGGAGCAGGGAGTATCTTCTAGGAAATCAGCTGGGAGAACTGGAAAAACTAATCAAGCTCTCAACACCAAAAGTTTGCCTTTGGGTTGGAAACAGAAGCTTCAGTACAGAACTCAATGTTGCAGTACTGCTGTTGAACAGAAGAAACCCAAAAACTAGTCTGACCTTTCCAACTCTACCAACTGGTCTGACAAAAGATGCTACTGCTACCTTTAAACTTTACAGGCATTGCAGTATCCCTTCTAGGAGCTACGCAATTTAAAAGTGTGGGCCAGCTTTTCTTAAGGGAATGGTACTTCCTAGCATCACTGGCTCACTAGTGCAGTGGAGTGGATCCAGTCTGTCATGCTCCTTCAAAACCCCTCAGGTGGGAGGACAAAAGCAGCTGTATCTCCCAGTGAGGCGTCAGAGAAGCTCACCAGACTGGAAACACCAAATTGATGTATTTTCTAGCCACTTATCTGGACTTTCTTTCCTCAGCACAGCTCACTCTTTAGGCTGCTGTGGGCAGTTCAATGGTGACAGCAGGCTCCCCAGGGTCTCTGGTTTTTAGGGGGGGAAATGGAGATCTGTATCTTTACAAGCGGCAGAGGGCGAACAAATATTAAATAATAAAGTAAAAGGTGAGAACAGGGCACTACACTGTCACTGCTTCTGTTAAATCATGCCATTGATCATCACCTTTGCTCTGTTTTGTGTATCCCATTTTTATGGACGGTATCATTAGCTCAATATACATAAATGTTCCTATAGCATTGCAGTGACCTATAGCTTTGCCTACCTTTCTGTGGGGCTTTGCAGTAGGCAAACTGGTGTGAGCTTTCCTTCTCCTCAGCATTCATACCCATCTTTATTTGGTTTGTCGCTTGCTGAGGATGGAGCAGTACCCACTCTTAGTGCTGTGCTCTGGTCAGGCACAAGAAAACAAACCAAAAAAAGGCATTTCTTTCCTTCCTGTGGGGCTCAGCCACGTTTTGAGGCTTAAGCTTCAGCATGACTGTGAATGGGACTTGGTATATTAAACCTAGACAGAGCGTGCAGTCCTTTCACAGTTTATGGTGTCATGGATGATTGCACATTGTGCTCTTAGCAGTTTATCAGTCTGGCGTTTCACTTGCATTCACATTTTTGAATGGAAATTTCTGAATCCCCAACAGGCTAGGGAAGCCCCAGAAACAAGCTTGATATTATGTATGGTTGGAAACTTTTGGACAGACATTTTTCTTTTGAAAAATGCTTATTTATTGAAGCTGAGTTGTGCAGNTTTTTTTTTTTTTGCTGTAGATTATATTATTATATAACCCCAATTTTAGTTGGTATGAAATGAAATGCAGAACTATATATAAAAAAAAAGATGAAAACAAGAATGAAACATTTTGGTTTACTGGATTCCTAATGTTGTTTTGTGGGAAACTCCCATTTTTCATTTCACTTTGGAATGAAACAATTTCTGCAACATCAGCAGTTCATGCAAGAGATGTTCTGAGATCTGACCAGCATTGTGTGCAGATCCACATAGCTTGTATTCCTCTTTCCAGTTGTCTGAGCTGTGCAACTTTTGCTGTGGTCAGTGGTGTTACCTGCTATGAATCATTAGAAACGTTGTCTAACTATTAGCCTGGAGAAAAGAGTGTGGCAGCAGTGAGCAACTTTTGCTGAAGAAATGCAGAGAGGATGCCTGGCTAATGGAAAGAAAATGGAAGAGCCTTGCTGGCTGCAGTGCTGGTTTTGGAAAGTCTGATGGGAGAGTTCCAGTAACTTTCTTGTTTATTACTTGTATGGCAGTGTCTTCTGCAGAAAGGAGATGAGACAGAAAGAGTCTCCAGGAAAAGAAAGCAGAAGAGGGGAAAGGAAAAAAAATAAAGATTTAATCGAGTTTGTACAACAAAAAGGTAGTAAAATTACTGAAAACTTTGTAAAAGGAAGAAATTAAAAAAAGAATTCTGAGCAAGTGAAGGTGAATGAGCAACAGGTGACTCAGTGTTGCCTTAAACATGCTGAAAGAAAAGAGGGGATGGCTATGATTGAGAGGCTACAGGAAATGAAATTATAGAGAAAAGTGTGAAAAAAATGAAAGAAAAATCAAGATTATTTTTCAAGTAATTTTGTGGAAACTAACAGTAGTTTAGGGTATGAGGTGCTATTCTCTGTGTACTGAGAAAGCAGCAAGTGCCCTGACTTTTGGTACGTTTTCCTGTCTACATCAATGTCTTGGGAGGCATGGTATTGCCCTGAAGTCTGATAATAGGAACAGCCTATATCATGAAATTCCAACAGTTTTAATTTATCTGGCCACCATGGATGTCACAGGGCAGGAGTGTCATGCAATTATTCTTTAATTATATGATTAGTTAATAGGGTTTCCTATTAAACACCATGTAACTACATGAAGATTACTATGTAATTACCTTTAGTGGATCCAAAACTAATTAGCATATAACCTGTATTCTTGCCTTTGGGTTCAGAAGGCTATAATCTTGTAATGATATGGTACTCACTGTGTTGTTATACTGCCACTACATGCTAATTTCCATGTAGTTAAATGTACGGTAGTTTTCATACAAGTAATATTTGTGCACTGTTACCGGTTGTCCTATAAACTTGTGCCCCTGTTGGCTTTGACAATGACTTAAACCAATTACATTTTCAAATTGCCTTTGTGAAATGCTTTTGTTATACCCCTTACTTGCTGCTATGCTGTAAACTCAGCTGGATGTGAACTGTAAAAACAATCATGAGCTAGGCAGCTTGATTAGCTTCATTCATTTGCTTTTTGGCACCAAACCTAGTGCAAAATGTACACACCCATGTCATTGATGTTTACTGCTCATTCATAGCAAGCAATGAGTTCTGGGTAGCAAATGCTGCAGGTAATGCACCATCTCAATAATTATAATAAAATGATACACTTCAAAGCTAAGTGTCTCTGTCCAAGTAAGGAGTTTTTGCAGAGGTAAACTCTTTCTGCAAGCTATTGTTTCTCTTTTAAAACTCAGCTGAAATACTGGTGAGCAAAGCTAGCTTGGTTTAGAAACAGAGGCTAGGTTGTATCTTTTAGTAGATAAATAAAAGGATTTTGAAAGTGTTGGCTCTATCTTTCTGCATGTATAAGAGCAAATTAACTGTGTTTGTTCTGCAGTGCAGCTTTTGCTATTCAGTTTCTAATGAAGGGTTCCATCATACCTCTCAGCTGGGATAGGACAGCAAAAACAACTATAAATATAGTTGGTTTGATGTTTTGGTGTGTTGTTGCTCTTTTGTTTGTTTGTTTGTTTTGATGTTTTATTTTGCCCACATCTGTTTCCTTTGCTGTGGTTTTTCCTGGCAGAGTAGAACTAAAAATAAATTTTCCTTGCCCAAGAGTTGAGCAAACCTAAATTGTACTTGGTCTGTGTAGGACACAATATTTCACATCCTATAAATCTGTGTCACTTTATACAGGAATGGTGTGAACTACAACTGTTCCTCCTTCAGCTTTGAAACTTATCCAGTAATTTGCCATTAAAATGAATAGTGTTTTTCAGGGATTGCCTCTTAGCTACAATAATAATTTCTGCACGGATAATTTTTATTGTGCATAGTATGTGATTTCAGAAGCTAATGCCAGTTATTAGGATATCAGTACATACCTTGTCAGTGGCTTTTTGCAATAGCTCTCCACCCCATCAGTCTTCCTGACTGGTGCCTATAAAGAGAGATAGTTTGGTCAATCAGATGGCAGCACCATTTTCATTGAATCATTTAAAACATTAAAGAGAGGAGGAAAAGTTTCAAATTAGTAACTGGGGGGAGGGCAGTTGTCTTGCTATTTTTACCTTATGTATTATTTGCAAGCAGTTTGGATTTACAATGAGGCTATGCCTGAAATCCCAGCAGTTACACGTGTATCATATGCGCCAGCAGGACTTCCATGACTCTTGACATAATGCAGCATGAAATCATTCTTGGGCACAAACTTCTCATACTTCCAAATCATGGAGCAGTTTCAAACATTACAGTTTTTTTTTTTTTTTTTAATGAGGATCTCTCTCTCCAGAGACCCTTGGGCCCTTCCAGAGAGAAGAACAGGACTGCCATGGCCCCCGAGGGCCCTGCCACCCCTCCCGGCTCCGCCCCAGCCCCCCCGGGCCTCCCCCACCCCACCACAGCCCAGGACCCCACATCAGTCCCGGGGCCGTCAGCCCCTGCCCCCCAGCGAGGCCACAGCAGGGCCGGTCCCCAGCTCCCCCCAGCCCTGCCCTCCCCGGCCATGGGCCCCACTGAGCCGGGCCCACCCGTGTGCCCACGTCCTGTCCTGGCCTCGGCCTGGCCCTGTTCCCAGGGAGGTGCCCGGGGCTGGGGCTGCCCCGGTGCCCCTGGCTGCCCCGCTCCTGGTGGGACTGGCCCTGGCTGCCAGGTCCTGCCCTGATGGACCCACATGGGGAGTCCCCACTGCTCCTGGTACCCTAGCCACAGGGAGCTGCTGGCCCCAGAGGTTCCTGACAGTAACAAAGAGCAGAAAAGGTGCCTGTGGAGCCTATGTTTCCATAGCTGAATAAACAATGATAAATGCAGGCAGAAGAAGACAGAAGAAAGCTTCAGTATTGCTTA
Source organism: Chauna torquata (assembly GCA_013399475.1). Taxonomy (NCBI): domain Eukaryota; kingdom Metazoa; phylum Chordata; class Aves; order Anseriformes; family Anhimidae; genus Chauna; species Chauna torquata. The sequence continues at coordinate 358,996 of VXAL01006789.1, read as the reverse complement.
CGTAAGAAATAGGCAGGGATTTTTTGGGCTGAAACACAAGCTGACAGCGTGCATATTGTGAGCAGACTGCAGCAACAGTTAGGGCCACCATGAACTTTGTACAAATACTGATGAACCAGTATTAGTTAGTCCCAGGTGTCCCAGATGGCATGTCCACTCGTGACATAAGGCCACTGCAGACTCATGAAGATCGTAACATCATTGTGAGACACTTTGCTTTCTAAGTCCTGCTGACTTCCTCCAGAGCAGCTGGAGCCAAAGTTGAGGTCTGGTTCCTGCACTGAGCCATGGGGGACCAGTGACAGACTTATCCAAGAGGGTTTCCACAGATATGCCCGAGACCACACAGGCTAATGACAGGCTGTGCTCATGGATGAATCAGGAGGTGCTGTTTGCCAGCATGCACATGGCAACGTGCAGTTGGACCTGAAGCGGTGTTCAGTAATTATGTCTTCTGTACACAGGCAACTGGCCCGAGTTTGAGGTATGTGAATCTTGTGGCCTATCAATCTCTTGTTACCTCTACCCACACACGCCTAGGAAGCTGTATTTGATGTTGAGATTAATTTCAAATGTGGTGATTTGCGGCCTGCACCTGTGTCTGACCTCCCACCAGGCTGTCTTATCTTCTGCCCCAGTAGCCTCCTGGTCGGGGCCCTCTCCAGCTGAACTCAGTCTGGCCTCTGGTTCATGTTTATCTTCCCAAAGCTCAGTGGCTGCCCAGCACCTAGCTACTGCTTCCTCATCTCCTGCAATGCTCCCAGTAGAGTTTACAGGTTTCTCTGAACCTAACGTAACTTAAAACATGTAAATATAATCTAAAAATTGTTCAGTTTTTCCCTCCCTTTGCACAAATGGCCTGCTAAGCCCAAGGATGGGGTGATTGTGAAGGTATGGGCGTTTTCTGAGTGCTGGGTAAGTCTTGTTAGCGAGGTGGGTTGGTTGTGGTTTGGGTCTGTTTAATTTTAACTCCTTCTGTACCTCAAATTGTTTATGTCCGTTAGCATTCTGTCATCTGCAGGTGTAACAAATATACCATATGTTCCCTCATTCAGGCTGCTGATGAAAATACTCAGTAGGAGCAGACCCAGGCAGCCACCTGGAGATCATTGCAGATCTCACTATCCAGTCTCTCTATCTTTCATTTTGACAGTGAGATTCTGATATTTTTTGAGTATGTAGTTTGTTTCCAGCTGGTTCTGCACCCATCATTGGGTAGTTTCATCTAGACTATATTTCCCCAGTCTGTTTGTGACAATGTCGTGCAAGAGGGTGTCAAAAGCCTTAATAAATCAAGATATATGACATGCACTTATTCTTTTCTATCTACAGTGTCTGTTTCTTTGTCAGAGAAGGAAATTACAATAGTTTGACATGACTTGTTCTTGGCAAATCCATTATTGGCTTTTACTCATTTCTCTTTCTCTCCTCCCTCCCCGCCCCCTCCCCCCAACTTTTTTCTTCTAAGTTCTTAGATGTAGTTTGTTTATTTAGTCCACAATTTTTCTGATAAAAGGGTTTTCGCTCCTGAAGCCTTCTCTGATTTTTTTTTCTGCGTTACATCAGTTAGCTTAATAAAATGCATTACCTTTCTCTATTAACCCTTTCTAGCCTATATTTCTATGCTATCTGAGCTACAAAACTCTGCTGCTGCTGCTTTTTTCCCCATGAATAAAATTTCACAGTCTGGTCTGAAATTTTCTAGCTTATCCAGTCACCTCTTTTAAATAAGAGCATGATACTGCTCTGTTTTCCTTTTCTTGGACCTCGTTGCTTGCTATCCATGAGCTCCAAGAGGTAACTGTTATGCTGTTGACATTATTTCATCTACTTCTTTAAGCACCCCATGATGAAATCAGTCTGGCAAGGTGTAATGAAAATGTCTTAACTACTCTAATGTCCTTTTCCATCTTCTAGGCAGAAATATTAAACCATGAGTTGTTGGTACTACTAGTGCTAGCAAACTGCAGCTAAAGGAATTGGATGCTCTGACCTTTTTCAGATCTTCCATTGACATCTCCCTCTGAGTAGCAAACCAAGTCTTTTCTTGGTCTTCTTTTTGCTAATAACCTATTTATAGAAATACACTGTTGTTGCCATGGATGTTTCTTCCTAATTGTATCTCATTGAGTGCTTTTCTGATTTTTTTCCTTTATTTTATATCCGTTCTTCTGTGATCTATTTTCCATGTTCAGTATGTTCCCCTCTTATGTTGTGGGCAGTGAAGAGGTTATGATATAGAGAGAGATATGTGGAGATGAGCACCACCTTGTACTTAAATATTCTGATTATTTAATAAATATTTGACATGCATAAATATAAAAACATGTAGCAATTCAGATGTGCAAGTGGGCATAGGTTCGGTGGAACTAGAAAGTCTTTGTGAGTCATGTGTGATCTTTACAATGAAGTGTTTTTTTTTTTTTGCAACAGAAAATGTCCAGCTTCATTGTATGTTGTTATTTGGGACTGATGGTGTGATTTATCATTTCAAAGTAGCTCTAGGAATTGAGATAAGGCAGCAACACTGGAGAACAGAAAATTCTCTTGGCTTACAGGAAAGCTGCAGGATAAACTTTGAGGCATCTTTTATCTTTCTGCTTGTATCAGCCTTCATTTTTCTCTGTCATTTTTCTCTGTCTCACATTTCCACTTTTCTCTCTTCATCTATCTTGAGGTGTCAGAAAAGTTTGGAAGTCCATGTGGAAGCTGAAAAGCCCAGCATGCTGTAGGCAAAAGTAGCAAATGGCAGGGAGTTAGCAGATGCTTCCAGCTGCGGTGCCCTTTAGTGGGCTGAGAATATGCCAGTACCTGTGACGTTATTGTGGTGGTACTGGTTGAGCTTTCTTGTTACCAGAGAGCTGGCCACTTAACGATAAGCCCTTGTGATGTCCTTCTAGACATTTAGACTCAAATCAGGAGCACAGCAGGACTGCCTGTAATGCCTGAATCTGGGATGCCTGTACCAGTCTTAGGGAAGCAAATGAGGAGAAGAGCTTTGGCAATTCAGTCCTGACCTTGTTGCTGATGTTTATTTTAAATCTCTAAAGGTGGCAAACCTCTGGACTCTACCTCCATTGCAGAAAGGATCAGAGATCCTTCACCTGTGAATACATGTATGTTCTGATTTCTGCTTTGAAATAAATGGTCCATAATGAGGCTGTTTTCATCTGGGGTGCTTGACTGAAATCAGAAAATCAGATGTCTGATGAGGGTATGAATATAGCATTGTCTATCTTTGTTTCTTCTCTGAGTCTGTGATCTACTGAATAACTTATAGGATGTGTAGTGCAGCTTGTGCTGACATTGAACCACGTCTCAGTGAACAAGCTTTGTGTGTTTGATAATGAGATCAATGCTGTTGGGGGCAGACTCAGTGCTAACTGTCAAGTTTCGTTCACGATGTTTTGTGCTGTCTGCTTTTGCCTTGTGTGCCGGTAATAGGTTTCTGTAGTACACAAAATCTGGCAGGCTGCTGTGTGTGTGTGTGTGTGTGTGTGTGTGTGTGTGTGTGTGTGTTAACTTTTTTCCTTTTTTTTGGAGAAATTCATGTGATTTGAGTTGTGATGATTCTTGTGATTCCATCATGGGACAGTGAGTACAGGCATGGTTGTCTGGATGCTGAAATGCAAGAGGGGGCAAATCTGTGGCATATATTAACTTAAAATCTGGGAAAGGGTGCAGCCTCTTCCTGGGGTTGTATATGGGGATATTAAAAGACTGATGTCCTCAAAACAACAGGTTAGTAACAGTGACAGTAAGAATGGATAGAGGTCACTTTTCAGCAGAACGTGAAACTGTCAATAGCATAAAAGTTTAATTTCTTTAAACCTCTTGTTCTCAATAGAGCTCTGTTACTTTCCCCTGTTCTGAGTGGCGATGTGAAAACATCCTGAAAGAGCAGTAGCACTAGCATTTTACTTGTGTCTTAACTAGAGCTGTGGAATGACCATCTGACCATGTACTGGTGATGAAGCTGAAGGAAGATCCTGGGTCTCAGTTTTCTCCCTGTATACGAGCAGAGTCATTTGGCAGTGTCACTCTTGGACAGGTTCATATGATGACAGAAATACTGAGGGCAGAATCCGTACTTTCATCTTTTATTAATTCTGCTCCCAGATCTCAAACATTCATATGGGACCAGATACCTTGGCTTACCTCCTTCTAGATGGGATGCTGTGATGTGGATAACATATCGGTGGTGTTTTTGAGTAGTGTTGAGTAGAATTGTCTCAAAGAGAAAGGAAAAAGTTGTGTAAAATTTTAATTTAGTTTGGAATTGTTTATTCATCTATACTAACTTTTTTTTCCTCTTCTGTTTTAAGATTTTCTCTTAAGATTTTTCTCTTAGGACATCTCTTTCATCCATGTCTCTGAATCTTGGTTGTAAGCAAAATGCAGTTATCTGGCAACAGCTGTGTGCATGAAGAACTTTGCTGGGGAGCTAGTCTGCCATTTGTCAAACATTTTGTGTTCTTTCTTTTGCAGTGACTCAGTAGACACGAAATCACCCTGAGTACTATGATCTATTTAAACTATATGGTTATGTTGCCACACTTGAAATAAACATGCATAAATTGTTTGGAAATTTCTATTAGCTGTGTTTAAATAATTCTCTCCAATAACTCATTTGAAATATTCACCCTGCAGATGTTAAAAATGTAGGCGTCAAAATCATCTGCTTGTGCTGCTCCCTCCAATCTTATTACGGAAGTATTATTATGTCATACTTATTTACAAAGCTGCATAATTTAAGGGAGTATAACCCTTTGAACTATAAATCTTTTACTTCTCAGATTACTGTAGAAATAACTTCTGGGGGGAAAAAAAAGAGTGAGTCCTAACAAAGAAAAAATGACGTACACATAAATACCAAATAAATAATATGGTACTTGTACTTTTCAAACCAAAATTGACAGAAGACTTTTATGAAATGTACTCTGACCAATGTATATATATATTCATGGGCAGAGTAAGACTTTGCAACAGAAAAAATATGCACTATTTGTGTACTATTCATATTTTAGATCCATATAGCATTAAAATTCACCTCAATCTGCTATTACACAAAGCTATTGCTGAAACAAATAATCACTAGAGCCATTGTTACGTTTTCACATATCTGGCACAATGTTTGAAGAAGTACAGATATAGTATAATGCGTTTTTCTAATCTGTGGTGGGATGAGCATATTTCTTACCAGCCTTTGACACTGGTATTTCACTGCCTGGATATCCCAAAACCTCTGCAGTGTCTCAAACAGATCCCAAGGCAATTATTTCTCTTATTTACGCAAAATAAATTTAAGTTTTCATTCAACTTGCTAGCTGCATGAAACTAGTTAATTACCCCTAAGTTTTTGCTTTTAAATCTTCCAAGGGTCATGTCTTTAGGCTGAGCCAGCAGCCATAGAGCTAAACTTAAAGTTCCTCAATAAATTTGAATTAATTTCTGAGTCTGTTGTTTCTCTAGCAAGCATTTGATAAAAAACTAAGATAGTGCCCTACTGACAATATTAGGACTTCAGTTTCAAGACGAGATGTGGACTGTTTTCTCTTCTGACTCAGCTACATTAAGTCTGCAAGACTGGACAATTGTGCTTTGTATTGATGATATTGCTCACGTAACAAAGCTAAGAAAACTGGCCAGAATTGTATTCATGCCGTCCCAAATATCATTAAATAGAAATCGTATTTATGTGATAATAAGAGCACAGACAAAGGTGGGGAAAAATAACAAACCAAAGAAGAACAACAAACCAAAAGAAATACTTTTTTTCATGAAGGTGCAAAGTGAATTTGGGATTCTTAATGAAAATAATTTCCAAATGCAGAGTTTAGCAAAATTCAAGAAAGGAATTAAGCATACAAATGGATTTCAAGTACAGAGTTATTATAATGCTCATAAAGGACAGGATATTCAGTCTTTGGAAAGAATATCAAATCTTTGTGCTTCTGTATTCTGAACAGTCTTAACAGTTTGGGTGAAAATCATGTCCTTTTTCTTTACCTGTCAAAATGCTACGTGTTTAATCTAAGCTAATCTTTAAACATTCTCTGTAGTATCAGGGGAGAAGGAGAGACAAGAAACTATCTTTGACATTTTAAGGTTCTGGTTCTGCAATGAGCTCTGTATTTATCTGCACCAGACCAATACTTCATCAGGTGCAGACAGCAGGAGCTCCACTGATCATGCAGAGCTTAGATAACTAATGCCATCAGTAAGGATCGCCGTATTCAGTACTGCGGACCAGGGCAGGTACAGAATCAAACTGCACAAAGCTCCTTTAGGACTGGGACATGAATATGATCTATGGTGATTACTTTTCTAATATCATCTGTGTCTAGACAGATGAGTATGTTCTTGTTAGCTGATGAGTTGTGTTAATGGCATTGGTAGGAATGTGTCTTCAGACAACCATTTACTTCCTCTGAGAACTGCATTTATGATGTTCCACGAAAACTGTACACAATTCAATAGATGCTGAAAAGCCTCTGAATGTTTTTCATAGTCTCGATGTTTTATTTTAAATAGCATGTCATTTACAAGAATCCCAAAGACAGATAGCTTTCCCTGCCAGCTTGCAGTCACTCTGCAATTATATGGAACAGACGTTGAAATGATGATGGTGGCGTCTCACTGCTACATTTTGCTGCTGCTATGATCTAATGTATTTCAGCAACAAGCAATTCCCTCTACATTTGTATTCATCAGATGTAGACATTAACATGCTGTCACTTCTATCAGCTATATTCAGTTTTTTCAAACAGGAAAAATGTTTTTTAATCCAGAAAAAGTGCCACTATATTGCTGTATCTGTAAAGGTGGAAGTTACCCTATGCAAGGGTAGAATGATGCCTTGCCGTTTAAAACCTCACCCTGAGTGTTAAGATAGATGTATATCTATATATAGACATTTATGGAGCCAAGTGTGCTGGGCCAAGTTTCGCATGCAGTATGCTTAGCCTGTGTCGTTCTCTGTAAGCATCTGCTTTTGACAAAAATGTGCAGCTGATATGCACACTGACATTTGTTTAGTTTATTGATGATGGCGTAAAAACACCTGTTGAGGTTCTGGCCATCTTTGGTCAGACTGAAAAAGGAATATATATATATGTATATAAATAATCAGATTTAACTCACAGATAGCATCACAGTAGTGCTACTGAAAAAAATATCTGAGGTTCCAGTCTTCCCTAAATATGCTGCGTCTCCCTGTGGGACATGCGCTTGTTTATTTCACAGCAGTATCACTTATCCTTAGAGAAGTTCACAGTTCACAGCACATTCAGTATCTCCTTTTTTATCTCTATAAAATTCTGTCAGGCTGGTTATAATAATGGAACAAAGCATGGAGTTCTAAAAAACAAAGAAATGGTATTTGCTTGGTTTCCGTCCCTGTAGTTGTAAATCAAGAGGTCAAAGAAATCTTGAAAATGCATCATACTAAAAGGGTGAGTAAGGTAAAGAGAATTTTCTAGGGGTGATTTGGATATTAGTACACATGGAGAAACCTGAAAAAACATGGGCAGTTTACCTGTCTATATATTTCTCTCTATATATTGGGTTTACAAACATTGATGGCTTCATATCGCATAGAAAGTTCTTTTCATACTTCCTTCTGGTTGAAGATTTCATTTCTTGTACATCTCTAAAAATACACAGAATGATAAAAAAAAAAAATCTGGATGCAGCAATTTACCACCATGCTGGGACTTCCTCTGCATATGCTCAATGTTTTAAAACTGCATCAGCAATGGAAAACCACACGCACAATGTTTGTTACTGACCTGCACTAACTCTTCAGTCACCAGGCAAAACTCACCACCAGCATTTTTTCCCTCCTTTATTTTGTACCAAGCCAGCACCTTTGTGCTCTGTACACAGCTGAACAGTCTGCAAGATCAAAGCCTCATGACTGAGCACAATCTTGTTCCTGGCATGTCATGCCAGGCCCTTTTCTGTGTGAGTGCTTTGATGCAGCAGCAGCAGTCAGGAAAAATAACAAACCAAGAACAAACCGAGAGAGGAAGGAGGCAATGCAATCCGTTCTCATGTCTCTAGGCTTCTGCATTAAAGATAATATGAACAACCCTCCCTCGTCTGGGTAAATTTATCTTCATTATCTTTGTTTTCCTTAGTTGCTGTTTCTATCAGTCATGCCTAGAGACCTCATTCTCATGTTTCTTGCAAATACCAGTGGAAACAAAGGATTCAGGCTAAGAACAAAAGGCTATTTCCAGCCATTCTCAGTGTAGGAAGGACAGTGTGCTCATCAACTCACTGAACTTGCACCTGGCCATGAGCAAATGGAAGTGTTCTGCGTGATATTAAGCAAATTCACCAGCTTTGGAGGTTTGCAAGAACTGTGAAAGCAGTTTCCCTTCTATGGAACTCTTCTTTGCTCAGGAGTGACAATCCTCAGTGACTGATGCTCAGATCTGAGGCTCCTAGGGGGCCCTTATTTTGCTCTGTTTTGCCAGAAGAGGCCATGACACAGGACTGAGAGTGGGAACTGAGAAGAAACTCAAGGACTTGTGAAAAGGTAGGCATGGTTTCCAAAGTGAAAGCTATTGTGTGTGCATTAAAAAACAAAGCCCTGAGTGAATGCCCCAGGAATTCAGTAATGCCAAAAAATATGGGTAAAAAAGTAGAGCCACCTTTGAAGTAACTGCGAGGTGATACAAGAAAGTACAATGAAAATCATTTCTATTTTAGGTGCAGCTTGTGGAGGGAGCACGACAAAAGCTTTCTCCTTTTTTCCTCCTGAGAAATAGCTGTTGGTGGAGTAGGACTGCTAACACTCTGGCTTGTGGTTACGCTGAAATAGCACGTTCCCACAGACACTATCTTTTCACCTCCAAAGTGCGGCAGGTCTGTGGAGGAAGTCTCCTTGGTCTCCTCTCTCTAGAGAGGACAGAGATGAACAGTTGCAAAGAGAGGAAGACTTTCCATTAGAGCCAGGGAACAGGCCTGAGGGTAAAATCTGAGAATCTATTTGTGCAGCTGCAGCAATAGCAGCTGAGATGTAAGACAATACAGGACGAGCCATTATCACCAGGTCTCACAGTAGTACTGCACCTTCAGCTCCTGGGCCCAGCTGCGACCTTGGGGGTTGTGAGGTGTGTGTTGGCAGGCTTTAGCTGCAGTCAGCTGAACCCCAGGAAATAGTACAGGAGTTTCACAGCCCATGTCTTTGGCCTGTCAAGCACATTTTTCTCTCCAACTTCTGCAGATGAATAGGCATTAATATAAAAATGGAAGAATAATAGCTTGATATTAAGCAGATTTATGATCTCTTTGTGCCTTCAACCTTTACCTAGGGGAAAGTCCTATTAAATTCATTAAAAATTTGCATAAACTGAGATTTTAGAAATGAGTAAGAATGAGGATTAATATCGCTTTTCTTTGTTTATTTATGGCAGCGGTTGTTATATATTAGACAAGTTACAAACACTTAAAGATAGTGAGGAGTTCACTCTGCGAAAACAAACACCGGATTGCATTTAGAGGAACATCCAATATGCAGAAGGCTAAAAACCAGCTATTCCACTTCAAAGATTTCTTCAGTACTTGCTTCTACTGGCCTGTCTGTACAGATCTACCAGCCAGTAACCAGTAGGCTGACAGCCAGTAGGGAATACTGAGATTTTCTTGCTTAATTGAGTTGATGCTTTCTTTGCCTTATCATGAGTTACTCTAAATAGCTGATTTGACACAGTTTACCTAGGCTCACAGCTGCCCTACTATAAATGCATGTTATTCTTATTGTTTCCTTCCTATCTCTTGTTTCTTTAGGCTGTTTGCTATGATTACTTAAGATGTCTGCTCTTAATTAGCAAATTAATGAGCAGTTATCATAAGGTGCCCATGAGCAGATTACTTACTTTTTTTTGTTTGTTTGTTTTTGCATAATCTAGAAACCAGTATGTGACCTGGGGGGGTGGTTCTGTAGCATAGTTGCTTACTTCCATTTTGTTACCATTTTCAATTTTATCAGTAAAAATACTTTTGATTTCTCCTTTGCTAAACTAGGAGTAAAATCCTCCTCTGAAGCACAGATCATGTTACTAGGTGTGAGCAATGCCAAGCTTCTGCTTTTGCTTTCATTATATTAATACAGCTTTTATGTAGTCATAGCAACCGGAATAAGTGTTGATAACAGATAAAGAGATGATTGGTTAAATTCCACAAGTGACCATAATGTTTGTACTTTTACAGGTGTTACCTGTATTAATTTCACTTAAACTTCCTATCAGCTTTCCAGCTTCAGTTATTGGCTTCTATCACTTGTGTACTAAGGCTGGAATTCACTCAAATAATATGAAGGGGATCCAAGTACCCTGTCTCTTCTCTCAGCTGAAGCTTTTTCCCACTTTGACGTACAAGTTCTTCAAACACTGACTCAATAGCAGGACTTAGTACCTGCATCAGCATTTAGAAAAGAAAAAATAATTCAAAAAAACCCTAAAAAACAAAACCAAAAAACCCTCAAAAACAAAAAAAACAAAACCAAATACCCACACACTCACCACCAACAACAAAACAACCGTGATGTGTTGCCGTTAGAAGATCTGAACCAGAAAGCTGCACACACGCTCTATTTTCTATAAGCGGTCTGCATGGTGTGATTTTTAAAGTACTCTATTTTCAGTGTTAAGTATTAGTAGGTCATTAGAAAAGGCTGGCACCCCTCAAGAGATCACAAGAGCCATTTCCTAGATGGGTATATACTTCTGATTGGAAACCATGCTAATGAATTGATTAAAACCAATCAAATCAGTCCATTTTTAGGAGACTTCTAAACAATGGTCTGAACAACAGCCACTGAACATGGATCATCTTTAAGAATCTTCATCACGTGCCATGAAAATTCAGGGGAGTTTTCCCTACTGTCTTTCATGGAAACAGGCTGGAACGTGTTATCCTGCCCACAGTGAAGTCAGCATCAAAAGTGGAAGACTCCGCATTCATTGCAAGAACATAATTCTCAACAGTTTAACATCTGAGAAAGCTGAACAGTGAAACACTATGTTCTCCACTGCTATAAATAATAATAAAAAGCAATAAAAATATTTTTTCTTAAGTTATCAATAAAAACAAATCTTTATGTTAAAATATTTTAAGTCAGGAGAAATGCTCACAAATGTATTTTGGCTAAAGATTACAAATATCTAATATAAACACTTTTTTAACGCTCTACACATTTGCACAACATATATAATCATTATTGTTTTGTTAACTTGGATCAGGTGTAACTTGTTGTATGCATGTGAAGTGATTTGTGGACTGAAAACAAGACTGTTTTCCTAGAGACAGCAATCTTAGATACCACTGAATAGGTAACTTGCATCTCTTCTTTTTGTTTTATTTTATTTTTTCTTTTTAAATATCATCCTGCTTATACAAATATTTATATTCTGGTTTAAACTCTTAATATTTTAAAATAACAGTGAACATATGTTTAAATGACAGAACGGTATATAATAATGTAGTAGTCACAGAGCCAGTAGAGATTTTTCTTAATCTCCTTAAAAAACATCTTTATGTTAAAGCTTTTCTTTCAGATAAGGGCAAAGATAAGGAAGGTAAAACCAAAACTGTAATCCAGATTGCCTCTCAGAATAATCCTTTATATACCCATTTTTCTTTTTCCATTCTCTTTCTGTTTACAGTAGGCCCCGCAAAGAATAATGAGAAGTATTACAGCCTTTGACTAGCAAATATCTGCATGTCATCTGTGTCTGGTTGTGTTTCTGTTATAACAGGGATGCAACAGTCTTGATGCCCAAGTGTTTAATGTAAATATCAAAGAAAAGTTATGTTAACTTGATAGATCTGAATTGATGAACTGTATTAATAGCCCAAGTTTCTCTACCTCAGAAACATAAGACATGATGGAGAGAGCAAAAAGTGAAGATAAAAACCATTTTCCCTATGAAGGAATGAACATGTCACCATGTAACTCAGCAGGGTCTCTGGGAACTCTGGCTTTCTGGAATTTGAGAAGTATGGCCATCTAGTTCAGAAATGATCAGAATTATATATCATATATATATAATATCAGAATAATATCAGAAATATATAACAAAAGTGATGAGTAGCAAAGGCTATATGCAAAAAATGGCCATTTCCTTAATGAATTGTTTCAGTCTCACTATCAGCAATGGCATGTGTTAACTGCACAAGCTGTATTAGAAAGAAGAGGAACTTCTTTTTTAGTGGTGTGCACAGCTGCCAAACTTTTTATCGCATCACAGACATTCCGCATGAATTGTGTATATCCTGCATGCTTGTGCTTTCTTATCATTGAACATTGCAGTCTGTATTGCACTACATATTGCTCAGCTGCTTCCCTTCCATAGAGGCTCATATATCATGTGTTTTGGCTTGTGCAAGGATGAGGGTAACACTCTTTTAGTTGCTGCCTGATTTACTCCTGCTTTTCATAACTTCTCAGTATAGTCAGTTGCATTTGTTCTTAATGAGTGTATTAATTATACTTAATCACCCTGGGATATTAGCTGGGACAAACACATGATCCCCCTGACCATACATCTTTGCTCAGTGTTCTCCATGAAAGCCGAACAATATCAGAAAATGGTTCCATTCCCCTTCTTCTACTACCCCCATTTCTTCTGTCCTATCGCTTCCCAAAGCTGTATATTCTTAAGTTTTCCTGAATGTATTTTCTGTGTGCGTTTGGACTTTAGTCACTCTGTTTCCTCAAGCATTGTTTTCTCTGTTGGCTTCATCTTCCACCCTTACTTTATTCTCCTGATACACCATAAGTAATTCAAGGTACAGTTTATTAGACCCACTGCTGTATGCTGTGACAATAATGAGCACGTAGGATGTATTCACTGTGTGCACATTTTGAATGTGAGTATGCAAAATGTAGAATACTGCTCTTCCCTCTTATACATTGGTGAGGAACAGTGAGCTGGGCAAAGAGCAATAAAAGTTCTCTAGAAAAGTGACTTTGTCTTGTGGTTTTCGTTTTCTCAAAGGATTTATATACTGCACCGCAGGTATGTTGCCATGTAACATAATATTTTGCACCAAAGCTGAAGGAGAATATTCCAAGGCAGAACCCAAGTTTCTCCTTCATGTGCTGTTATGTTGTTTTATCTATTGATATTTGTCTGAGAGATCAGCCGGGTAATAAAATGAATTGCATGCTGAGGCCCATCTTCCTTCAGTGGTGCAAAAAGCTTGTTTTCTGGGATTAGAGGTCCACCTCTTGGCATACAATGCCTAGAGCTTTACTTCTTTGGTGCACTTTGTTTTGCTTTCTATTCTTATAATCTTTCAGGCTTTCCTGGAACCAGTGCCTGAAGACCTCTCCCTTCTGGACACTGCATCTGCCCTCCCCCACAGTAACAGCATGTCAAACTCTGCCAGCTCCTGTTTTAAGAATGCAATGTTCTTGGGAGTTGACAAAAACATAATTTGCAGTGGCATTTCGTTGATACACCCTTCACCCCAAGGGTCAGGGTAGCGGCCTGCAACAATGTGGCCTGCAAAAAAGCCAGTAAGTTGCTTTGCAAAATCAGCAGTGCACAACTAGCCAGTCACGCTCCTCTGTCTTGCTTCTTCCCTCTCTCCAAAAATTTGAGCTCCCATCTGTCAACGTTTCTTTGGGGCATCTTGTTTCTCCATATAATCTTTCCTGCCATTTTCTTTGGCAACACTCACCAGAGGTCTCTTAGGCCATTAGGGCAACTTGAGGTGGACAACATCTCCCTTATTTTGTTCACATTTTGCGTTCTTTGAAGAAATTTCTGGTCATTTCTTTTCATAAGGGAAAACTTCTTCAGGAAACAGCAGGTAGCTGTCATGTACATGCCTTGCCTGGAGGTTAGAGAATTAGCTCAATAAAGCCTGAGATGTGAAATTCAATATAACTTGAATACCTAAACCCATTATATTTCTTTTAAAATCCTAACCTTCACTTGTGATATATTTTAATGTTTTATTCTAGTTAATCACCTGGACAAGGGCCTTTAAAAGAAGTTATTGTGGGAAACCTAAGACGCTCTGTCTATAGGTCTGGGATTGGTGCTGTGGCACAGTGAGCCTTTTCAACCCACCCATCCATCCTGGTCATCTTTTGAAAAACACTGCCTGACCAACAGGCGAGCAACCCAAGCCCAGAGCCTGGCTTCTGTTTCAAAATCTTCCCGGCGTATTGTAACAACTGCAGCTACATCAGAGTTTTCTTGTATCCTTGAAATCTAGCCTACTAGTCCCGGCTTTGAGCTGAAGAGCAGCGCAGGTTTATTGGGTTAGTGCTCCTAGCCCCTTTCAGTACAAAGTCAAACAGATTAGGTTAAACCATACTGGTAATGGTTTGACTTGATTGTGAAATATGTTGCTAGTTTTCATGCTTTCGTATTCTGCTTATCACAATGAAGCATCAGGAATTTACTGTTGGGAGCAGCTGTGACATTTATTTCTTAAACTGCTACAGCTGTTTCCCAAGCAAACTGAGGAGCTTGGCACTGACACCCCTGTACTTTTCCATTCATACAGCCTTTGAAGAGGAAGGTCAGACTCTCTTAGTAAGCCTCTGGACCTCTGAGGGCTGGAGGACTTTCTTGCCCATTAGAGAAAAGGCATCCTGGCCTGAGAAAATGGGTTTGCTGTGTGGATGAACAACAGGTGTAGTGTTAGGCTCTGGTCTCAGTCCCAGGTCTTCAATACCAATGTGCAGTCCAGAATTGCTTCTGGCTTAAGTCACTTGACATTAACTCTTCTTGCTCTATCACTATGACAAAGACTGAGCAGCTTTTTGTGGTAAAACCAGCTCTGGGAAATGAGCACAGACTGTGCAAGTACCAGGAAAATTAGGGAGCTTGCCCCTAGAACAATTGCAGCCATCACCATACCTGAATGATTGCTGTTGTAGCCTTGCAGAGGCAATGCAGCAGTCATGAGCAGGTGTACATCTCTAAGATGTGAGTCTTATTCCTGCTAAGCTTAGATTGCACGGAGATTTTGCTGCAATGGAGTGCCAGTAGCTCCCTGGGAACTCCACAAGAAAGCACAGGGAGTGGGAAATGGGGCAGCGTGGCAACAGTAGGGCAGGATGTTGGTAATGTTGGCACAATAGCTCTGTATATACTACAGAGGAATATTCTGCATTTTCATCTGAATGATTGATTCTCTCTGTCACCCCTTCTAACCCAAGAGAGGCAAAACAATCCAGAGGAGAGACTGAATTACTGAGCATTTGTTGAAAATAAGAGTGAAGCTAATAATTACTTCAGGTTCAGTTTAGGAGTAAATAGCAGTAATCAAATGGGATGCAGGTGGAATTGAGTCCTGTGCTATAAAGGGACAATATGAAAAGAATAACAGGGGCTTTATACCATCATCATAATCAAGTTGAATGAGAGCACATTAGCCATCATACTGATGTTAATAAGAAGTGAAATCTTTTTATTTTTTTCTGGATGTAGATTAACTAACAAGTAAATCCTATGCATTAGTAATAGTGGAAATACTTTGTTTAAGCCAAATAAATCAGAAACTGTAGCTCTTTACCACCCATCCTCATGAAGAAACTCAGCAGCAAAGGCTTTTCAGCCAGCATGGAGCAAGACCACATGCAGGGCAGGTCCCAGCATCATCCAGCCCTCTAGCAGCATTCGCAGACTGACACAGCAGCCAGCTCCCATCCAGCTCTCCCAAGGCTTGGCAAGACTTCCAGGGTCAACACAATGCAAAAAAACCAGCCAGTTGTTCTGTACAGCCACTTGGGAAGTGCGCGTTACAGTAGCAGGGAAGGCAGAGCTCTGCAAGAGAAGCTAAAAGTATTTGAGCCCACAGGGGTGTAAATCTCTCTCTAGTCAGTGGCTGCTCTGACTGCTTTGGGACAGCAGCCAGCTGGATATTGCATAGCTGTACTCCTGTCAGGGCCTGGGTGCTAGGCCTCTTTCCAAAGCCTAGCAATTAAAGCAGGAAAACATTCAGCTGGGGGATAATTTAAAACTTTAACTGTAGTACTAACCAGAACAGGAAATACCATCATTTAACAAGATTGGTAATGGTCAGCCACTGCTGTTTGCCCTACAACGAAGGGAGAAGCATGGAACGAAGTCTAATGCTGTGAAGAAATCTCTGCCCTCTGGTGAACCAAGATTCACTGCTGTGGATATTTTACTGGGTAATTTCAACCTAATTATAAAGAAAGAGAAACAAAGAAGGCTCTTCACCATTCCCCCACACAAGCGGTCACTCATCTGATGAGCACTTGTGGGGACTCACTGAGGTCTTGTGCAGGATGCTGTTAGCCAGCAGTTGAAATATGATTGCCACCTGCTAGTTATCCGACCGAGGAGGTGCACTGCTTAGATCAAGGACAGTGAAAGAGATGGGATATATTTGGAAAAGAATCTCTGTCACAATGTGTCAGCCTGAAGGTGCTGTAGGGATGGGCTGCTTTCACTGAAGTGAAAAACTGAAGAAACTGCCCGTGGCTATTGCTCATTTTTGACAGGGTTTCAATGCAATGTTTTAGCATGCTGGTAAACTTCAGACCATAGATGAACCTGTCCATTCATTTTTTGGTGGTTTCTTCTGGCTTGTGAAGAAGCATGGAGTGATTGTAAAGTGTCTGTACGTGTATAGTCCAAGAAAAACCTGTTGAACTTTGCTTTGAACGTTGCTTTGTTATGTAGAAGTACTGGTATCCCTACTGGAGCAAAGACTGCAGCCCAGGTCTTCCCTGGATGTGTTCTGGTGGAGGATATTACATTATTCTTTTAAGCTCTTTGCTCTAATTTAAGTGTTTTATCCAGACTGTTTCATTCAATCTCCTTTAGCAGCAGGAGGGGGTGGTACTAAATGGCCAGGGAAGGCTTTGAGGAAGAAGGAGGTAGCATAGGCAGCAGCAATGTAAAAACATAGCTGGAAGCTACTCCTACTTTCTCAGAAAAACGTTGTGTTCCCCCCCTTCCTCTGCTTTCTGTTCCCTCCTCAATCTACTGTTTCAGAAGAGCTTGATGTGTAGAGTGTGTGGTGGAAGGAAGAGGAAAAAGCAAGGGAGAGCTCTTGCCCTTGCCTTGCTGCTCTGAATTACTAACTGCTCACCTAAGCTCAACCAGGCTGCGGAGTGCTGGGGTCTGCCACACTCTGAGTGGCTTTATGCCTAGTTTTGCAAGACAGGAGATGTGACATGGGCGTTGCTCTCTAGAAGAGGATATAACTGTGAATGTTTATGGCAGTCTAGAAAGCAACAGCACAATCCATGAGCACTCAAGCTCCAGCCTTTGCGCTAGTGTTTCTTGCTAGGAGGGCTAAGTTGTTCCCCAGTCTGTCAACTAATGTCTGTGAATGCCATTCTTAAGCATCTATTTCTCTCTGTAAAACATATGAAACTGTGGGCTCAGGACTAGGACTCACTAGGCAGCCAGACGTCTAAAAGTTACGCCTTACAATGTTGAACCTAATTCACCTTTAGGAATTAAACCCTTAGGTATTTCTTCCATACAGTACTGTTTACAATCCAGCAAGTGCAATTAACTCATATCTCAGCATCTATAGATAAATAATGCTTTTCATTTGCTTAAATCCCTCTACAAGGGCTTTTCTGTTTGAGAACTTGTCAATAAGGCTGGCAGAGTGACTGCTGTATGTTTTTAATCCTTTAACCATTTGTTTACAAACAACCGTTGGGTGTCTATGCTGTGCAAATTACTCAATAATAGGAGAAATTAACAAAAGGCACATAGAGAAGGATTCAATTTTAAATATTTGTTTTTCAATTTCTAAGAAAATAAACAGTAATTCTTGTTTTTCAGGAATTTATATGCCTTAGTATTTTTTCCAATTCTTTAGCATTCCTTTTGAGAGACTTGCAGCAGGTAGCTGTCAGAGTCCAAGTCAGACAGACAGAGGTGAGACAAAAACATCCGTTTCATACTTGGGGATATCTTGAGTAAAAAATCTCACAAACTTAATTTGACATCCCTAATGTGATTTTAGTTTTACATAAGTCTGTATAGATAATTTTCATTTGTACACACATCCATACACCTCAGTGAGCATGCAAGGTTAAGCTTAACCCCATTTTGCAAAGCAACTTGAAGCACAGATATTTGCGCCTTCTGTCGTACAGCACATACCTGTATATCTCTGCAAAGTCAGGACTTCAGTCATTTAACACAGATATTTGACTACACTGTTTGATATCAGGAGTGTACTTAAACTGCAGTTAAATTAGATTAAATCATCACTCATATATGTGCTCTTCTGTCACATCTTGGTGGCAACAATCAGTTTATTGAAATTTGGTTAAATGCACATAAAAATCATCTTACCCTGAAGGAAAATAATACCAGAAGCCATCGGTTTTCAAAAATAGCTTGATTTTGTTTGATACCTATTTGGAGTACCAAGGTTTAATAGATATGAGCATTGTCTCTGTGGGAAGATGCCTCAGAGCATGTTCCAAAAGGTGCATGTTTAAAAAAAAAAAAAAAAAAACCACAATAAAAACCACAGTAGTAACTTGAAAATAGTGGTCTATAATATTCTTTAGTGAGACTCTGTAAATGCTGTAAATGTTGCTACATGCTTTTGGGTTATTTTTCTAGAATACTGTAGTGTTTTTATAAGATTGTTTAGACAGATGTTCTTCCTTTTTTTGTACAAGAACTATTTGCTCTTTTGAGGCTCACAGATACTCCTTCTGATGTTGAATTGACATCTGGTCTCTCTGTGGCAGGATGTTTGCAGGTAGAATTACTGTGGAATCGCATCTGTTAGATAATTTAAGTACACAAAGTTTTAGAATTGTGGCAGAAAATAAATTTATAAAAACACAAATCCTGTCCTGTATTAAATGTACCTCCTAGTGAGTGTGAGAATTTAGGGACTTTTAAGATCAGATTTTCTCTTAGATGTTTCTGCTGCATCTTGAAAGTACAAGGGCAGATTAATCTGATTATTAATACGACAGTTCTTGAGAATCTGAATGCTTACGCAGCGATTTTTCTCTGAGAGACTCAAGTCACAGACTAATTGGAGAATCCCTGAACCAGAGAGAGCAGTATTAGAGATACTGAGACTTACAGATGCCTGGTTGTGAGACTGCTCTCTCCATGGTTGGTCAGTCAGTTTGTAGGGATGGATGAGCATGGGAGAGGTCACAAGAGTGCTTATCCTCGCTGCCCTGTTCCACTAGGATGACACAGCGGGATAAAGGGATTGACTTTCATCAGTTCAAAGAACACTTTTGTAATCAAATGAGCCAGTATCAACAAATACTGAGCTAATTATCTTTGGTATCTATTGACCATTACACTGTTTTCACTTTTTCTTCTTCAGATATGCAAAGTTTTACACTACTGAACCTGTGTCTTTCCAAAATGCAGATTTCCCATGCTTCTGTCCAGAATATCCACAAGCAAAACATTTGGGTTCATGCAGTGTGGCTTTCTCATGCCATAAATCCAACTTCTGGTTGTTTCAGGCTCACTGTGCACACATTTAGTGTCAATCTGAGCATGTTCAGTTTTCATCTACTCCAACCAGCATACCAGACATCCAGAAAAAATAGCCGAAGTCCTCCTCTTACATCCAGAATGACTGGACAGATGTGTCCTGAGTAACTCATACAAGCAGCAGCCAAAGAATTAGATTGTGGCTCATTCTGTGAAAGAAACCATGCGGCTTCCTAGTGCTTTTCAAACCTCTTTACAAGGACTGCCTGCAGTCAGAGAAGAGAAATTAAGCTTTGCTTTTCTGTAAAGACTGATGCTGCTATCCCTCCACAGCAAACAAGGCTACTGCCTCTCCTGTATCTCACATTCCAGCAAAAGAGGATATCCCTTTAGCTGGTATGGAAGGGCTTGCTTCCCTGTGGTCTCTTCTCTGGGTACTGCAGTCCAGTTCCACGTAGATCAGGTGCAAAGCAGCTTCAGCCCCCTCAGATGGCTATTTGCATGAAATATGAAGTCTGTTGCAATCATTCATCTTTCCCTTTGAGTTTCTGTTGAAATTCTGTCATTTTAGGAGCAAATGAAAGACATGGGGATGAACCTTGGCTGCCAGTAGAACAGGACAAAGGAAATATAGTCTTGAATTACCCAATGTGTAATAGTAAATGCTGTCAGAAAAATAAGGGGCGTGTCTGTTGTAATCTAAGAATCTACCTACGTCTGGTGCAAGAACAGGTTGTTTGATAAGCAGCTCTGTGTTTACAATTTTCCCGTCTGAGCAAAATCAAACCCTTTATCTGTGTGTGCTGCTAGGATTATCTTTGGCAGGATAGCTCTCTGCAGAATTCCTGTGCTTACTGGGTTTACTGGTGTTTGTGATTCTGAATTTGAATGTATAACTGGGTAGCAGGCTGTCTTCCTATTTCAAAATGCTGAATGCTAATAAAAGATGAGACTGCTTGCTAATGAGTTTTGTATTCACTAGACAGTTTTCACTATGGTACCTCATTATTTCAAGTCATATAGTTGTCCTCTGATAGGAATTACTATACTGAATCATATTTCTTTCATGTGAATTTCCATAGATGCACCATTTTAAGGCACTATTTTAGGTATGAGACATTTCAAGTGAAATAGTGCTATTTAAAACCAGTTCTTCTTAAGGACGGAAAACCCCTTTTCAAATCGTCCCTAGTCAATCAGCTAAAAGCTTCAATTTTTTTCTAATCTAATAGTGGCTCCAAAGAGTTAAATACGTTCCTCTGGAGCAATGTCACTGAGACAAATTAGATATTCCAAGCAGAACCAGGTTCATTGTGTAGTTTGCACAAGTGAGACAGTATTATTCATGGTGATTTTATCAAGAAAAGATACTTCTCAGAAAATAGTATGTATTGGGCTAAGTTGTGCAATTCTTATTCATGCTAGTGAACATTTGCACAAATAGTCCCATTGACTTTCCAATGAAAGTGTTTCATTATGATCATTCCTATTACAGTGATCATTATGTGATTTGAAATAAAAAAGCACCATAGCCTCATTGACTTCAGTGACACTACTTGGTCCACCAGCATGAGTAAGGGGTGTGCAATGTAGTTAAGAGGATCTTAATAACAAAACCTCTGTTACCAAGTTAAATATAACCACCACCACAACCCTGCCATGGAATAGTCACAAAACTGAGTGGGCGCACCACTACCCCCACACATGCATCCCACTCCAGTTTTTCTTTCGGAACAAAACCAGCTGTAACTAGAAGCTGAGTTTTACAAACTGAAAAGAGCTTGTAGCAAAAAGAACAAAAGTGCCAGTGTGCAGAAGCCACCCTGCAAAGAATGTTGGCAGGAGACGAAGCCAGACCCTTCCACTGCTGTAACCTTAAACTATCATTTGTTGATGTTGATGTATTCCTAGTAAGTGAGGAAACAAGAACACAAGAAAAAGGGAGATGGAGAACTTGAGACCTTCTGGAGACTAGACTTTTCACATTTTTATGTAGCCTGGCAAGGTAGAAGGAACTCTTTATAGAGTGATAATAGCGTACACTGCACAATTTACCCTTACGCTTATGTGAATGGGAAGTGTCATAATTCGCAAGCTTTTTGTTTTACAGAAGTGAAACCAGTAAAGCAAAAAAAAATGTTCTGTTGGTCAAGTCCGAAGTGCAGAAGGTATGGAACTGTGGCTCCAGTTCCTGAGAAAGCTGATGCTTCTTCACTGAGTGAGCTGTTTAGCTAACAGATAAGGTGGTGTGATCTGGAGCACAGCAGTGCATTACTTCAGTGTGAAAACACTATGCAGTTTGGTCTTGCCATGCACACTAGGAAGGAGTCTCAGTTAACTGAAAACATCATTTCAGTAGTAATGCTACTGTCTAGGCAGCTGCAGAGCCTGGTGTATAGATTAGTCTATACTTTTGGGCTGAAGGGTTGTCTTTATTTGCAAAAGAAGAAAATCTTTAAGGCATCTTCTAATACATGAAGAAAACATACAAGTATCCATAAGCAGTCACTTTCTACCTGAGGATCTCTAAGCACCTCAGAAACATACGGTCTCTTTATGTCCATTTGACAAACAAATCGAGACAGAGAGTTGTAGCAAAGCCATGACCAGCACCCACATTTTCTGACTCATTCTCTCTTCCACCAGAACACAGCATTAAAAGGAGTTTTCTATGCCGATTTTACAGTAGCCTTTGACTTTGAATGGATGAGGTGGAAATCACAGCTGCAGTGAAGTCAACAGCAATTTTGTCCCTCACTGCAGTGTCCCAGTTAAGTAGCAGATATTGTAGTAAAAATATTTCACAGCCATCAACTCTGTATGAATTATCAGCAGCTGTCAGTTTTTATACTGAAAGATAAAGGCCAATAAAAGCCGTGGTATCTTTTAAAGTTATAATGCTATAAGGATGAAAAATTCAGTCCATTCCAAGGGTTAAACCCAAGCTTCTTCTCTAAAGTTTCTATGGCAACTAGATGCAATCTATAGTGATATTGTAGTTAATGAAATGTTTCTTCCAGACCAACAGGGCAACATGTAGCATTCGGTAATGAGGGATGTCTTTGGGGAAAGAACAGTGGCATCAAAGCTGCCTTCTAGCAAACTATATTGCATGCTAAAAGCCTGGGGTAAAGTGCGTCCTGACGTCCAAATTCTCTTCTGTTTATTCACAGTGCTTCCTTCATGTCTGCTCTGATGAAAAGAAGCTCTGGTAATAAGAACATTAACTGAGAAGGAAGAGAGTAAGGAAAGAAAATACATTTGATTACTTTTGCTAATGCCACTGAAATTCAGTGTATCATTTTTAATTGTCATAATCTTTTTGTGAAAAAGCTTGTAGAGTAGATATTTTTGTTTGAAAGAGGTTTACTTTTCCTTATAAATGGAATAGCTAAATGTTGACATTTGATGTCAGCATAATGTATTATATTTGTATGTATTAGTGTGTGTGAATCATGTAGATACAGATTAAGTCTCTCTGTACTCGACTTCTCCGAAGCTGAAATCTATGTTAGTTCCAATGCAAAACCCAAAACACACATTTTCAGCCTAGATTCATCCCATGAGATAAAAGACAAATCAGATAAAAGATTTAAAATCTGTGGACGTGTATCTGAGGGATGGAGGTAGCAAATCGGGCACAACATTCTGCACCTGCGTAGTGACTCAAACTCTTCCAGTGCCCCCTGGTCCCTCATGACAGGGGCTGACCATGCTGCCAAGATCCTCTGCTGCTGTGCTCTTCCCCTGATGCACTGGTCAGGGGCGGCACTTAGGAACTGTTTGGTGGCACTTTTCTCTGCATAAGAAGTTGTCTTCCCTCCTCTGCTCTGGGTCAAGACTTTGGAGTCTGCTTAGTCACCTTTCTCAAGCTGTAGCTTTGTCATTACAGACAAAGCAAGACTTGCTTATAGACTTGCAAGAAATCTTACAAATATGTAAGTAAATATAACCACAGATCTCTTACTTTGGGTGTCCATGTTTAAGATGCTGGCCACTGGATAAATACTTTTGCCACACACAGGCCTTGAAGAACTGTATTAATAAACAATCTATCCATGTCCAATCAATACTTACCAAACTGTTTCTCTTCAGTGTTACGTGAATGTGTCAGAGCATGAGAGAAGGTAGGAAAATGCTCTCCCTGGTAAAAAAAAAAAGAGAGATTTAATTTGCTGGGATGAAAATTTGTTGTTCTGTATGAATCTGCTACGTTTATCTTGGGAGAGATACATGGTATACTACTGTGCTGTAGTAATATTGCTGTTGTAGCTATGACAGCCTAAGGACATAATAAATAAATAAATAAAAAGCAAACAGGGCCTTCAGCACACAAACCCTACTTCAAGGCTTGGAAAATAGCTTAGATGCTAAAATGCTTGTCTGCTTCTTCCGATGCTGTCAATTGATCTAGCAAAAATAAACATGCTTTTTCTTTCCACTCGCCTGGCCTTGCTTTCAGATATGTGTGCAGAAAAAGAGAATAAAACAGGTTACATGCAATAACAATTCTTATCCTGGAAAGAGAAATGGGTGGATTATATCAGCTTAAGGTGTTCAGAAAAGTACTGAATAAGGACTTCAGAGCTCGACCTTTGGGCTGTGAGGAGCAGGTTTGTACTTGGTACTCTCTCCAAGAGGCAGAGTTGAACCAGGCGGAGGGGCTGCAGATGCTGTGCCATGATTTTTTAGCCACAAGGTAGATGCTTCATTAGGTTTGGTTTCTGCTAAAGCATTGCTGTACAGCGAGAAGGTGACATCCTTTTAGCTGGACCTGTCAAGGTTCTCCAGCTTTGTAGGAGTGTCTCCATCTGGTATTAGATGCTTTTATTTAGGCATCTGCATTTGAAAATTTTTAGCTAATCTAGTTTTAAGTATATAAACTGTAAAAGAAACGCCCATGGCTGTACTCCTGCCTCTGTACTATTAAGATACAGTGGAAGATACTAGAATTATCTATAGTGGAGTGCTGAATAAAAAGCAGTGTTTCCTTAGACAAAAGTAGCAATATATATATATTGCTAACCTTCTGCATATATATAACCTTCTGGTTCTTGGAATGGCATTAGCAGCCTTAGGAAATAAAGAACAAGGTACCTTAAAATGTCCTTGTAAACTTTATACAGCCATTTAAAATGAAGTACAGCAGTAATTTATTTCCAAAAGGTTGAACTTAGTAAAAAATTTTTTTGTCAGTTAGTGAGGATTTCCTTCTCCTTAGCCAGGTTACATTAAAATGTATAATGCTTGGTCTCTGCAAGGCCTTGTGCCCTCTGTCTCTGCTCCTGTTGCTCTGGTGTTCTCCTTTCTCCACTGACTACCAAATACATTAATGGTTAAAGCATTTATAGTTGAAGCAGTGTTGGGTCCAGAAACTTCATTTTGGTGGACAAGGATGATATTTGCCATTGTTTTAGCAGCTGCATAAGAAAACGTCCAGAAGCATTAAGCAAAAACACTGTTTTCAGCTTTCTCCTTATTTTGGAAACTTTTTGGGTCACTAAAATAAAAACAAAACAGTGCAGGCAGTAGTTGATATGCCTGAGAGCAGGATTTGTTGTTAAAAATGCCTTACGTTAGTAATAGTAGTCTTCACTTGAGTTAGATGATATGCCGATGGAAGAGTCGAACACATCTTCCCCAAGGCTGTTCTAAAACTATATTTTTCAGCCTTCAGTTGTGTCAAATGCAACATCTCAATACAGATCTTTATCTGCTGTTATTTATCTGAGGTTCAGAATAGTATTTCAGTTTGAGATTTCACCTCTGTAAAAAAAAACAAAAAAAGCAAAAAAACCCCCACTGAACACAGGCCATCGGGATCACAGTGATAACTTGTGTCATCAAAATCTCAATGTGCAGTTCACAGGAAATCAGAGCCAACAGAGCATTTTAGTAGGACAGATAGTCATTTTGGTGTAAGGGTGTTGCACGTGTCAGCATGGCAGCTGTTGTGCTATGAAAAGATCACTGTGCATTGAGCTGAGGCACAGATAAAGCTGGCCTGGAACCATGCTAAGGTTGCTATGGCCAAAGAAATGATTTACTCTCCTTCATAAGTAAATCAGCTTTGAGTTGAGTATGCATTTTGCGGTAGCAGAGATTTCATGCAAGCTTCATTAGACAATTAGCCCATAAATGTTTGCTTTTTTCGAAACAGTCTCAGAATAATTACTGCATATGAGCTGTGATCAGTTATCAGGTGAATTGCTTATTGCAACAACAGAGAAAACTTTCTTTGAGATAGATTATGACTTGACTTTGCCTTGCAAAGTGTTGGGAAGCTGTAGATACTGAATATGCGTATCCAGAACAGCTCAGGCTATGAACTGAGGCTGGTGAGACCCTGTCCTCTCCTCCCACCCTGCGTGGGCCCTGGTGCTTGTGTGGCTGCGTAACGAGTTGGTTCAGACAAGTAATGAAAACTCATCCTACGAGAAAAGTCATTACATCTTGGCTAGGTCAGCTTCCTGGATGAGCAACACAGAGCCAGGAAGAAGGGGGAAAGTCTCAGCTTGACTTAAGTTGCCCTCAAGGCACTCTCTGAGGCTGCTTTCGTGTCAGATGGCAAAATTCCTGAGAGGCAGGTTGGAAGACCAAACGATTTGGATGTATATTCAGTGAGTTGTATTGTTTTCAACAGGAAAGGACCTGGAAAGCCATGGAATGAGAAAGCTTCTGCGCCTTTGCCCACTAGGTAGATCTAAGTAAGCAGATCTATATGTGTAGCTTGCACTTGCCTTGCTTACTTAGTGCCTCCAGGTCTCTTGCAGTAATTTGGTTGGTGCAGAGCTGCAAACGATAGCCTTGTTGAGTGGAGTAATCCTTCTTGGATTTTGACACCATATAGATAGAAGGTAGACAATAGAAAATTCCTTGCTCAGTGCCTACACTTTTCTGTTCTTCACAGGACATTTTTGTACCATGCCTAAAGAAAGGATATCTTACAGTACGAAGAGGCAGGGACAGTACTACAAAGCAGCACACACTCAATCCCTGCTCCTTCTATACCACAGCAAAAGTGTTGCATACTGACTGCAGTTTGTGATACCCCATATTGCTGGTAGAAGTGACCTGTTCTTACTCTTTCATTATTGATGTGTTTCCTGACTGAGCTGAAAGATTCTTGACTTACAGAATTTTTCAGCACATCAC
Source organism: Chauna torquata (assembly GCA_013399475.1). Taxonomy (NCBI): domain Eukaryota; kingdom Metazoa; phylum Chordata; class Aves; order Anseriformes; family Anhimidae; genus Chauna; species Chauna torquata. The sequence goes on along the minus strand of VXAL01006789.1, from coordinate 332,390 downwards.
TCTCATCTCAGTGAATCAAGCACTATAATACTGCTAAAGCTTATCATTTATCAAACGGGCACGGGACCGAATTCAGATCTGGTGTAAATGGATACATAAAGATTACTGTACGTATTTTCTGGGTCACACTAATTATCTTCTGGCAGTATAATGCTTCATATGAGTCGAACCTGTTGTGGCTGGCATTGCAGCTCTAGCCACATGAGATATTAGTGTATACTGTTTTACCACTGCACCTACAAACTCACTATACAGCAGCTTTGATGAATATGATTACAGAAGACCTGAGATGCCTGTAAGAGCACTACAAGCACTATGATGGGGAAGGATTTTCCCCAAAACTCTGGAGATGAGGTGTATATATAGTGAACTGAGTCTGGGTTCTGAACTTTGCTGCTTGTTCCCTAAACCAGAAGAACTCGTGTGAGTTTTACGTGGAGGACATATTTGTATTTTAAGACAGACATTGGGATATGTCTTGGAGGCAGAAGTGTAGGGCAATGAAAACCAAAAATAATGATGCTTCTCAGACGCAAGGAGGGCTGTCATGATAAAAGGCCAATTGAGGAAGGAGGCAAAGATTATTAAAATGAATAAATTGCACCGAGGGAGCAGGCCCCCTCTTCCTCTTTACATGCTGCGCAGTCATTGTAGTTATGAAGGTCAAGGCTCTTCAGTGTTCTTCTGCCTGGAGTTAGTGCTGTAGCTAACAGTTTGTTTTACATGGTGAATTCTTTACTTCCCCAAATAAATAAAACTGTCTGTATTAGCTTTGTCTGTCAAAAAGAACATGCACAGATTTGTACAGATCGTAACTCCACAGGAAGCTGTAAAGCTTTATTTTTTTTTCCTCTTTTTATCTGTGTCATACTCACTGAGTAAAAAATATAATAAAAAATGAATTTAGATAGTGCGAGTTCTCATAATGTAAGGAACCAATTCCATTATTACTACTATGAAACTACAGGTGTTCTTTCTATAGTTCTTCCCCTAGAAAGACCACAATGTAATGACCTTCCTAATGCCTGGGGTTGAAGGAGAAACCTCATCTTGTCTTCTAAGGTTGTTATTTTATATTAGCTCCTTTCTCATTGGACTGGAGCTGTCTTTTTTTGTCTAATCCTGCTCCAAAGCAGGCATTGCACCAGCGCCGACCCAAATGGGCAAGAAATGAAGTCAATTAACTGCACATATAGTGGCTATCCTAGCCATCAGATGAAATACCTCTAGCAGGTACGTGTGCTCTGACAGGCCTGAGTCTCAGAAAACAAGGCTGGTGGTGCACCAGGTCGCGAGCTGGCATGTACTGTCATGCACTGAAACAAAAAGACATGAGAAGCTAGAGGCCTTGTACAGCACTGCACAAACACAGAGCTGGCTTAAAAGCTGAGGAGTGAGGTGACGTTACAGGAACAACTATATTGTTCCTGCTAGCTTCAACATATGTTTGTAGTTTGAGTGTCTCGTTCCTTGCACCATGTAAAGTGCCTGGAGTAGCACAAAAGGGGTTTCAGGCTCCGGCGAGGTGCAAATTCCCTGCGTGGGAAGCAAGCCGTCGTCTCATGAACCCCTGCCCTGCCATCAGCGGGGGTGTTGCACACCATCCAGCAGAGACCCGGGGCAGGAACCCAGCTGTAGATGAGGTGCCCTTCCCTCATTATGCTGAAAGCCATCACAGCCTCAGGGCAGCAAATGTGCAACGATTCCGTGCACCCCTGTGTAGTGCATTTCCCGCTAGCAGGACGGAGCACTGCCTGCAGTAACCATGGCATCCCTTGCTCTCCTCCAGGACTGGAACCAATTACTGTGGCCATCCTGTCATTTTATTGTATGAAACTATACTACTTGGTGTGCACAGATAGAAACTTTTTTTCTTGAATATTCTTCTACCACCCATAATGTCACTAGGTGACCTAATTCCTTCATTCACACACATTTATTTTTAGTGAAAGTCAGATAAAATAAGAGCATCATTGTGCAGCAAAGAGCAAATCAACTGTATGAACTTCTCTCCTAGATGTGAACAGTCTGTGGGGAAATTAACATCAATTTTTAATTACAACATCACAATAATATTTGACTCTAAATTTTTTGCATTTCAAATGCAAGGGAAGAACTACTGTCTACTCTTAAATGCATTAAATCAATATAAATATATACAAAATTACATTTGAAATATGTAATTTAAGTGTAAAACAGCTTCAAATGCAGCTGCTATTCACCTATAGAGGAGAAAAAAGAGACATTAATTAGTATAATTTGGCAGTTAATTGTCATAAATGTTATTTAAAGAGTCTAATCATAATCATGCATATCTAAGTAAATACCTGGAGATTATTTAGCATCCATAAACTTCTTTATGCTAATATATTTATATATTCTAATATAATACATATATATTTTGTGTGCATATAAATATACATCTCTCTGTATAGCTCTATACACACACCACATACATGCTATGTTCATCAACAGAGAGTCATCTATTGTAGCTTTATATGTATCGTAGATTGTTCCATAACTAGAAGTCTCCTTTTCCTTCCCCATCATACATACCAGGCATGGTACAAATCAGACTCTTCAAATGCATGGTAGACATCAGACTTTTCAGCCTTAAGTCCAAATGTGTCATTTAAAAATAAAATTCCATTAGTCGCTTTACATGTAAAACAAAAGCTTTATATATGTATGTATGTATATGTGTATGTATGCACACATGCATATTTATGACTACAGTATTCATAATGGTGGTATGGTGAGGCTGAACACATTTTTCGGTGCTGAGGAGAAGTCTCCAGTGAAGTGAATAGTGAAAGCTGGCCCCATATATTTCCTGTATGTAAACTTCTAGCTGTTAGATTTTAATCAGTGTAAGCAATTTTCAGTTTGAAAAGAACACAAAGAAAAAGGTTTAACTAATAATAGGCAATGGAGTAGAAAGATAAATTATTGAAATAAAATAGTATATCAGATTAGCTAGTGATTAAAATATATTTTTTTCTATCAGGAATCTAACCATTAGTTCCAATAGTTCCAAACAATATTTGCTGTATTAGTTCCAGGTTTCCTGTAAGTTCATGTCTGTGGCAAACACCATCTAACCAGTGAGACATTGTAAAGATTTTCTAGATGTTAAATCCTAGGCTTTGATTTATGCCGAGAGCATCCGCTGTGTTCCAGCTGAATGGTGTGGCTGGACCCCAGGCTCCAGTGAATCCTCTCCCCAGAACCTCGCAGAGTTCACATGCAGGTCTGAACTCTGTGGCTTTGCTCTGTCAGTCTGGGCATAGCTTTTGCTGTCCAAATGATAACCCTTGATTCACGTCATTGTGTTTGCTATGAATTTTCCACTGAGACTAGACATGGGAGTTGTCAGGGAGAGCAGATTAGCTGTGTCAGTGGAGAAATAGATGCAGTGTAAATAGTGGGATCAAATTCCAGATACTTTTTTCTTTTTTGGGGGGAATGATATTTTGTGCACTGAATTAGCAGCAGCAAAACATTCTAGTTTACCTAATAGATTTTGGGGGGGCAGTTTTAAGAATTTCCTGTGCTAAACTTTGCATTGCTCATGAGGAAAACAATTGAAGTCATGTCTGAAATAGAGCCATGTGTAAAAATAGTCTGAAGAGTACTCCTTTCTTAAGGCCCGCTTAGACTCAATTAACTATGGCAACTTCTGCTTCATGTTACTTGCCATCTGCTGGTCCTCAATTAGACCATCCCCTGGGAACAGCTCTGCGCTGGCTGGCACGTGCTTATGGCCATGGTTAGTCCTCGAGACTCCTGTGAAAGTGCTCAACGATGCAAGGGTTGCCCAGCCCAGCTCTTAGTGGCTCTCCAGAGGGACCAAGTGGACGGAGCATGTTCAAAGCGGTTGGCAGATAACTGTGTTCTCAGTGAAGGCAGCACCTGTGCCAGGCACCCCTGGGGTATGACGGAGCAGAGAGGGTGGGTGTCCATGCGCCGGTGCATCCGATGGGAGCTGGGGCAGAATTCCGTGCTCTGTTATACTTCACTGACTTGCCACTCCTAAGAGCTTTTATGCCAGTGCCATGTGTTAGAGCATGTCCTTTATCAACCTACATCACGGATGCTGTTTTTTAAAAGCTTCATCTGCTGCTCAGCTGAGTGGAATTTGGACACCACGAAGAATTGAATCCCTCTGCTTTATGAGGGAATATTATCTTCAGATGCTTCTAGAAATACTGTAAAGAAATATTCCTTTGGAAAACCTCTCAGTGGTTGTCTATTCTCAAAAAGTGGAGGTAGAGAGACACTTCTGGAAATTTTGCCATTTGGGGAGTGCTGTCCTTCTGGAATTTAGTCGGCTTAATTCTTCAGATGTTTCCTTTCAAAACCAAACTAACACTGCAGCAGCCCACAAGAGATTCCTCATGCTGGACTCATTGCTGAAGCAATAATTTAAAGCTAAAATAACCAAGCAAAGTTTAAAGTTATATGCCTGAATTCTATGGAGAGGAATGACGCTTTTTCTGCTCTGAACAGCACTACAATTTATTATTGCCAGCAGTCAGTATGATTAGGATAACATGAAAATGCTCATAGGAAGTAACTGAGGAAGTGACCATTTATACAGTTGTTGTCCAAAAGTCTAGAGCATATGGTTATTTATTTATACACTGCAACAATTAGTCTGTAAACATGCAGAACATTCTTGGAGAGAAACAAACCAGTATCTCTCAGTAGGGAAGAGGGAGCCCACTTCTCTGTCCCACCCAGCAAACGTGGCCAGCCATTGTTCTGGGCTGTGCTCTCTGCTATCAGGCAGGGGATCTCAGCCTGTGCTAAACACGGCCTCCGAAAGCGACATTCCCATGTCAAATGACATAATTTTCAGAGTTCAGATGAGAAACTTGAACTGAAGCAGGTGAAGTGTTCCATTCTCAAGCCAGTGTCCATATTTAATAAAAAGTGTGAGAAATCAAGTGGAAAGAATGGTACGAAAGTAGAATTGTTATTAAAAGGGTACAAATTCCATTAAGCATCAACAGCACTGAGTTCAGTAAATAAAAAGGTCATCTTTCTGTCTCTCCCTCCCTCCCAACTGCAGCATGACTCAGAAGAATAAACAATTGAATAGGTTTTGTTAAACGTCAGGATGCAGATTTGCCTGGGCTTTTTATTACTTGAAGTTTCTTTCAGTTCCCTCTTTGTACCACAAACAACAAAACAAATTCTTAAAAATGCAACTCTGAAAGCAATAATCTTTTGCATATGTGTAACAATCAAGCATCCCGTGTTCTGAAAAATCTCAGCCACAGATCATTTTATTAAACTGACTGTCTCTCTGCTTCAATGGGATTGTGGAAATTGAAGACAAGATGGGGAAGAGAGAAGTGAAAGCAACAACTGTAGCAAGTGGATTTCTACATGGATCCGGAGGTCAGAAGTACATACACAGCAGGTGTGCATGCGCTTTAGAGATAAGCGTACCAGTGGTAATGGTTGTGATAGTCTGAAGTGCAAAGGAATGACCGGAGAGCTGGACACCACTGGAACTTCACTTCAACTATCAGATTTGGGCTGTCTCTCTCTGCAGGGTAGGCTTCTTTCCAAATGTTTTGTGCCCTCTAGGGCAGACAAAAAAATCTATTCTTTGTGACCTTTTTAAAAAAATCTGTAAGTAAAGTTTGCAGTAGATGATATTTGTATGCAGGGATTAGCTCTTAGTTTCTTTACTTGGTACCTTAGGGTATATTTTTAAAGCACTACACAGAATTTCAGTCTCACTCGTCAACTTCTATTGACTTTAAACCTCATGAGTCACTTTGGTAATATATCCTAGAAGGTTTCTGTCTTACATTGGTTTTTATTTTGATTTCTCTGGTTTTTTGGGGGGAGTTATTTCTGAGTTTGGGGTTAGCTCAAATGGGAAGTTGTCTTTCAGGTGAATTTTCTCTATACGTGGAGGATGCTTAGAGATGTTCTGCTTTCAGCTTTTCATACTGTTACTTTTTCTTCTATTTTTCTTTGTGGGGAAAAAGAAAACCAGTATCTTCAATTTCTTTTGCTTACTTGGTTTATGCATGTAAGCAATGTCTGCATTACCTCAAAGTCACCATGCATGGCCCCCTCGTGAACACCATTGTAATTTACCTCTAACTGTGAAAGTATGTACTAAGTAAGATCCATAGTATCATAACAGTTAAGCACTATAAATAAGACCTAGCAAAACACTTATGACCTCCATTGCAGAGTGACTATTTTCTTCTGTCTTTAGAAAAAAAAAATCCCAACTTATTTTCCATATCAAATCTTTCAGTGAATCATGTGATGTGATAAAGCTGTGTGAAAGTGATATGCTGTTCTATAGCATCTGGATGCACATCTAATCCACTGTGTGATAATCTCTTAAGATGCCCAGATTGGTGGATTGGCCATTATGTGTGGTTCTCACGTAGAAGTTATGTCAAACAGAAATTCACAAGGGTGAGAGATTTTGTTTGTCCCTAGAATGGATTTATCCTGATTCACTTTGTTACTCCCACAAAATACTAAATAGACAGTGTTAAGAAGGGGAGCTCAGTGAGCGACAGGTCTGTGTTCTGCTAAATACTGATGGTAGCTAGAGTTATCCTTAGTTGCTGTCATTGACTGGTAGCACCAGGTGGGCTAAAAGGGGTGGCAAAGAGCCAACCTCACATGGTTTCCTCTCTGCTGGAAAAATTTCTGCCAGTGTTAGCCAGGCAGTGCCATTATGTACATCTGGGTAAAGTATCAAACAAGTGTTGACAAAAGAGTATTTCCCCTAAAATGTTTGACAGGAAATAAACAGCTGGAGTAAGTTGTCAGTAAATTCTTATTTCCTCAATAACGTGCTGATAACAATGAGAAGAGGAAGGAAAAAACAAACATGCTTGCTATAGTTGACATAATAGTCTAGTTTCTTCTCTCATTATAGGATCATATACAAATGGTGATAAATACTACCATTACCAATGGCAACTGCTCTTTGGATATTCAGGTTGCAAGATAGCAAAAATTCGGGCTCAGCATTGTTTTCAAAAACATTTTCTAATCTGCTACGAAGTATCAGCCAGTATTCCATTTTTTCTGGTGTCTATTTCAACTGACAAAAAATTGCTACAGGATTCATAAGTGTATTGAAAACATGAAACAACATCAATGAAATTCTTATTGCAATTGGGCAGAGAAATTACACTCTCAGCCTTTCCTTAGTGACTGTAAAGTTCTGAGCCATAAATATGGCATATATGATATTGTTGCACGTCAGTATCAATGGTATTATTTTCATTAAAAGAAATATTTTCTCTAGATTTGCCAACCATTTCTCACTTGATTTTGAATCAAATGCGTTACTGAACTCCAATTAGTGTAGGTATACTGCATTTCCTGTGCCTAGAGAGCTGGTGATCTTAGAATGGAAAATAGCATGAACTTACTTCATATAAAGACTAACAAAATCTTATCTTCCTTTATTATTTTCACTGTGCCTTCAGATCTGATTTTTTCCCCTTCAGAGCTCTTTCTAAAGCTTTGCATTTTGTTCAGATCAGTCTTAATGGTCCTGCAGTGGCCCTGACCACTCTTCTTTCCCATTCCCTGCTACTTCACGTGTAGCTACCACACATGTGACTTTCTGGTTACTTGGTACCATTCCATTTGATAAGTTTATTACTAATACTTGCTATGAGACCTAGAATTTTCTGTGCCCCTCATTTTCAAATTCAGGCAAGGAGATGACCTAGCCCTTCACACTTGGAGATTTGTTTCAAAATCAAGACAAATTCAAGAACTTTCATTTCCATACCCTTTTTCCAACCTGTCCCTCTTTTATTTTTGACATGTATCTGTATGCTTTTTAATAACTACCAATTCCTTCCTGTACAATGAAACTGGTTTTATTTTTCCCTGCTTTTCAGTTTTATTGACTAAAGGACATTGTTTTCATTTCCTTTGAAAGGTCCAACCCCTCTTGACTATTGACAGTGTTGATTTTATTCTTACACCTTCTGACCAATAGAATGGTAGAATGTTTGCTTCTTGGCTGACTGGTCCTTTTTTTTTTTTTTTTTTTTTTTTTTTTTTTTTTTTTTTTTTTTTTTTTTTTTTTTGCTATTGCCTTATTTTAGTAATGTTTTTGAGAGTTTTCCTACCATCTTCTGCCTTAGTATATCAATTCCAGATAGGATTGGCACCTTTCACTTAATGACATTGCAGCCTTCCTGAAGAAATGGGTTTTTGAGCTTTTTGCCTGGCTGACTTAACTAGTCCCCTTACTTCCCTAAAGTTTCTCATTTTAAGTTAGGAACTTTCACTGTTATGTGTAGTGCAGCTCTCACAGTTGCAATAGTGTAGTGGATACATCCATGACAGCTTTGAATTAGGTTATTCATGCGCTGTTCTAACTGTAGTGTTTTGGTTTGCCCAGGCTAACTTACGCTACTCCTTAGGTGGGTTTTGCAGCCTGCCCTGAGCTCCGGGCTGCTTTCCTTCATCTCCAGCTAGTGCCTAAGCTTATTACAGTCTGCTGAGTTACAGCCTATGCTTTTTGTTTGTTCTTCCATTCCATTTAAATGGCATCAGCCTCAGATCATTTAATTCAAGGTTATTTCCTACAACCACTTCTTTTATAAATGTTCTGACTACTAACAAAATTAAGCTTAAAATAGAATTCTGTCTAGTTTTTTTTAACAACTATTTGATGAAAATATCTGCTGGTTATTGTATCAGGGAATAGCTGGCCTCTGAATTATTAGTGGCATTTCCCTCAATCCTTATGCTTGGAAAGCTAATGTCACTTACAATTTGTCTCTTTCCAAAGCCACAAGTTTCTCTTTATGTACGCAGGATCTCCTGTAAATAGTTCTTGGTCAAAGGGAGACTGGCTTTGACTAGACCTCATTTTGTCACTTGTTCCCAGGCAATAGCCTCTGTTTTGGCTGCTTCTTTTTCTACCATCTGAATACTTGGCTGAGTTTGCTCTTAAATATCTTCATTTCTCTGTGATGGAAAAGTTACATCACTTGTTCCTGATCCAAGAGGAAACAATAGATGGCTATTTCTTGGGTGGATTTTCTGCTCCACTTTGGTACCCTAGCATTATCTGTTTGTATAGCATCAGCCCTGACCCTGATGAGCTAATTTCCTTTTGTATTCCTTCTAACTGGTAACAAGTGTTAGCAACATGTCTCTCCGTACCTGGCAGAGATGCTAGCTGTTACAGTGGCCTCTGGTAGTTGAGAAACAATTGTTACTGACTTGTACTTGAGAGGTACTTCAGGGATGTGCTCTAAGGTATCAGGAGGTTGAAGCATAGCAAAGAAAACCAGGGAAAGTTCTCTCAAGGTCAAAGAATAAACCCTGTCCTTGTTCCAATGCACTGTTTGCCCACTGACGACCCTTCAATGAAAATCGGAAGAAAAAAGGGATTCTTAAGAAAGTCATGCTGTATTTATAGAATTAGGTTTGGTTATTTATTTGTTTATTCATTTATTTTGTATTCTCAAAATTTTTGCTGAAAGAGTGGAAAATTGGTGTCTAGAAGCAAAATTGGAGAAAATTTGAAGCACAAATTTAGAAGTTTTCCTTGCATATTCATGTAGAATAAATATTCCACTTCTTGTCACTGTATGTTCAGGATATTTTCTGCCTAAATTCACAGATAGTCTGTGGGTTAGTTTTAGAAAATGTAGTGGACCATCAACTACTCCGTTTAAATAAATGTCATCATATTAAAGGGAAGCTGAGAGTATTAACTGTACAACACAAGGATTTGGGTTCATATTCATTTTATTTAAATATCTGTGAGAATGATAGCAACTTGTATCACTCTTTCTGAAATGTCTTCAAAAAAAAACCCGTAGGGTAAATAAAATTCATTAGTTAGAAATTTCTGTGTAGGATTTGATAAGGAGGAGGGGAAGTGTTTTTATGCATCTTTCTCCCTCATGATGTACTTCAACTTGAATGTGAGGCCTCAATTGCTCCACTTAAATTGCAGTTCAACCTTCACCCTAATGCATTTTCATTTAAAAATGAAATTTTTATTATTGATATTGATAGAAAAAATTGTCCATTCAGAAAACCTAAATTTTCATAAAACTGTTTATTTTTGAGCAGTGTTCTTCAGAGTTAATAAAAGCCATTTATAGACAGATTGGGCATTATCTCTGAATCCATGTGTTTGATTCCTTTTTGCTGTCCGTGCATATGTAGGGAAAAATGAAAGAGGAGCATGGGAGAAAGAAGGGGAGACAGCAAGCTGAGAAACCTCTGCTTTGTAGCTTGCTGATAAAGTTTTTTGAAGAAGTCACTGGTGTTCAAGGAAGTTGTAGAGAAGTTTAGCCTCCACAGTCAATAAAATAGTTCAGTGATTTATAATCTCGAGGAGAGAGCCCCTTTCAAATTTGTTGCCTATTTCTATTACAAAATCTGCAGCTGGCTCTTCAGTGTGCTTTGCCTGATATATTACGGTAATCACTGTCCTTATTTTCGCTAGGCAGCAACCACTCCTTCAAAATCCCCACCTAATTGAGTGCACTATTTTGGGGTGTTTTGTCTTGCAGCTGGGAAGCCAGACTTTTTGCCAGTAATTTGTAGTCTCTGCTTATGAATGAAACAACTTTGTAGCTTCCTCAAGCTGGTTTTTTGGAAGCTATTTGTCAAAGCATTTTTCATAGTTCAAGGCAGAAGCCTCCACTGCGGAAGTAATGAAAAACATTTGGTAACTAGTGGAATTTGTTGATAGTAGTTTTTCTGTTTTTAATCACAGAGGTGGTCTCCTGCTGGTAGTTTCCCCCTTAATATAAATCTTCTTTAGAGGAGACATTTCACGTCTCTGTCTTGTAAGACGTTTCGGATTCTCTAGATTCTTTCAGAAAAGGTCTTTGTTTCTTTCCCTGTGACTTGCTTCTTTTCTTTGTTCCATTTTTTTTCCTGTGAAAACTACAAATTTTCAATAATATTTTTAAAAGTTTAAATTTTCTTTTCTTTTTTTTTTTGTCTTCTCCAAGGCCCTAATTTTCTTGGAATTTTATGATTTCTGTTAGTAAGGTTTAGTTCTTAGCCTTGCCTGCCCTTTCGCCTTTCAAAAATATTGACGTGCTCTTTTCTCACTTCCAAAAACTGCCTGAGACAGATTTTCTCAAGTCCACTCCATTTCCAATTTAGGCAAGCCACCAGGCTGCATCACTAACTCTTCCTCAGTTATGATTGCTCAAACCAAATGCTGTATTTTTTTACTGAAGTATGTCCCTAGTTCCCTCTAGAGAAGCACTGCTACTAGTGATCGCAGGGCTGGCTGCCCAGCATTCTGAGGTGTCAATTTCTCCTTCACCAGCCATGAATGTTCCTGATCACATCCTGCAATTTGATTATGAGAGCTAGGATGAAGACTGACTGAGGGTGGAGGAAACATGTAATGCATAGCTATTTCTATTCACAGACACTGGTGACAATGGATAATATGGTCTTTCTTTGTAAGGAATGCCCATTTCTAGTCTTTGGTTGGCTCTCTCCTGCTTCTTCAGATGCCCAGGACTGGTGGGTGCAGGTAAGGCAGGTGTGCTTGTGCTGAGGTATGGGACCAGAGCACCTGGGAATCACCTCCACTGCAGAAGTCCCATGTGAGAGCTTTGCCACGAATCACTGCAGGCAAGAAGTAGGACGCTAATGCTAGAGCTAATACAGTCACCAAATATAGCAGTACAGGACTTGGTGCAAATTGAATGGTTCAGTAGACTGAAGACTGGAGGAGGAGAGCTCATCAGACTGTTGAAAAACTGGAGGTGTTAGAGGTCTCACAAGAGGCAAAAAAAAGTCTCACTACTTTGTCTGCCATTTTTCTTGATGTCTTACATGTCTCTCACCAAAATTTGAAATTTTAAAGGGAAATATTGACCTCTTCTTCTGACTCCAGAAGCATGGTGTTTGCTAGCCTACTGGGGCCACAGAAGGCAGGCAGTTACATAGTGGGTTGCTTTCTACTTGGATCTTTGCTTACCTCCAACCAGTAAATAATGGTCTAAGAAATTATGCTTGTGGTATTTATAACCTCTTTTGTAGAAATGAAAGGCATCTTTTCTATCAAAAGTGCAACTGAATGTAGAGCATTCTCAAAAGTTCTTGACTTTGGTAAAAAGACCCTTTGCCCAGGAGACAGTCTAATCTTTTAAACTTCCTTCCCATGAGCGCTTTTTTCAGATCATCCATCTTCACCTGCTGGCATACTACTCTTGATAATGAGCCTGTCGTCACATCAAGTTAAAATGTATCACTACAATTAATTTCTTTAAAATGTATTGTTCAGAGGATAATGAGAACTAAACCAGATTTTAAAGCTGATCAGGCAGTGCAAGACAAGAATCTAATTCTTTTCATGAAAACTGACAGACTTTTACTTCAAAACCAACTACACTTCATTAAAACTGTGATAAAAGCCTGCAAAGTATAGTTGAATTATTGCAGCTGTGAGTTCTCCAAAGTAAGAGAAGAATTCTTATATTGTTTCAGTATGACACAATGTGTATATAATGGATTAACTCTATTTCCAGACACATTTGGACGTGAAGTATTGATTTTCTTCCTTTCTGTTCATGTAACTAATGGAATTTAAAGCCAGACCCAGCAAAGGACTTGGGTACCTTAGGTGGAACTTAAGTGGAAATTAGATGCCTATTTCCAGCATTTTAGTGCTGAAAATTTCCTCTTCAATTGCCAACTGATTTTGAAGATGATAGCAGAATTCTTATCCTTTGATTTAAGGCTTACTAGGCATTTTTCTGCATGAGCTCCAAACTGTCTCAGCTCTGTGCTCATATCTAATCAAAATCACTAACTAGAAAGTAGATGCTTGTCTTCTGAGGGTCTTGAGGCTGTAGGTATTTCTGGAACACATTTTAATATTCCTGACCTCTCTAAAAATAAATTAGTGATAGGCACTACCTTCTTTTAAGACACAAGAAGAAGCATGTCTCATCTCTATAGCAGCAGAGTGACTAGGGCCTTGAGGTACCTTAAGAGATCCAGGCTTGGTCCCTTCCCTTACACTGTTTGAGAAAACCAAATAATGTTCTTAATGCATCGCATATTCCAAATGGGGAAAAAGGCAGAACTGAAGAGGAGTGGAAAAATGATTGAAGATTTCACTGAGCTAAGGAGAAAGAACATAGAAGGTGGTAGAACTCTGTGACTAGGAAGCTAAGATAAACCTCATAGATAGTAGAGAGGTAAATTCTGCTTTCACATGTGGTTTTTAATGTTTAATGTAAAACACTATTTTGTATTATCCAATAATATTTTTTGTAAAAAAAACCTGATTCAAAGCAAATTATTTTTTAGTATTATGGTGTTATTGTCAGAAGTGCTGACAATTTTTTTTTTTTTAAATGTAATGGCGAAGGTGCAATAAAATTACAAACCGATACAAGAAACACAGAATGTGGTGTATTTATCATGTGCTTGTAGCTTGAAGCAGTAGTTTGCCAGTTAACCTCAAGGACAAGTAGTAGTACCAGAAATGTGACGATCTCATCTGTGTGTCATAGAAATACTTTGTGAATAAGGCAACAGTTGAAACCCGCTAACCTTTTGACAAACAAGCAGCTCAAATGGATTAAAATTCTAGGGATAACATTTTTGTTAGCAAACTTAGGCAAAGGTTTCTTACAATTTAAAACATAGAAGTTACAATTACTTAGCCAGTAATTATTTCCTCTACATAAGAACAATCATTCTAAGGACTAGCATCTTCAGCCTAGCAGCCTGGCAGAGTATGGAGCTAGAAGCTCTGGGTGAACCCTCAAACACACCCACAGCATGACACTATGGAAAAAGCTGGCTTACTAATATTTCCATAAGTAATTCTGTGAATATTCCTATCAACTCATACAGTGAAACCAACCTGTCAGGCATGGAGGAGGTCACTACAGTGGGTGGCATTACATCTGGGAATCAAGATGATTTTATATAACTTTTGTTCATCAGAAATGCAGACAGTGTGGGGATGATGAGGACTTGGCTGCTAGGTGCCAAAATGGACTGCTGAGACATCTATAGGACACATCTGCACAGCCACAGGAAAATGCTTTGAAACCTTTGTAGGGTTCTTTGTGAAAACATCACAGCAATTGGAATTAATTTTAGAAAATGGGTTGAGTACAAAACAAAAAAGATGATTATAGCACTTTGTAGACCTGCAGTGTCCCCACATCTTGACTATTGCATTCAGTTTGTTGATTTCATCTCTAAATTAATATAGAAAAATTAGGAGAGAAGAACAGAAGAGGACAACAAAAACAATCAAATGTTTAGCATAACTTCCATATGAGGCTAAAGTAGGACAACTTCAAGGGGGATAGAAGTTCATAATATCATAAATGATGTGGAAAAAGAAAATGGGAAATAATTAATGAGAATGTCTCACAGTAAAAAGAAGAACTTGGTGAAATTAGGTCTTAAAACAAATAAGAATTAGTTCTGCAATTGTGTGACTTCAGCTGTGGAACTGCAGATGTTGTCTAATCCAAAAAAAGGATTGGAATAATCTATGAAGAATAAGGGATCTCTTCTTAACATTAAAATGTAGCTGTAACATGTAGTTCAGGAATTCCTTCTGTTCCTGACCAAGGGAAGGTTCGTTCAACTTGCTTTTGTTCTGACCTGATAAGTATTTCTCAGGTTGAGAGAAGACTGGCAACATGAAAATTCTAGTTGCTGAAGGAACCACACTAACAACTTTCATGAACAGAAAATATTGCACAAAATGGCTTAGAGAAAACCATGGATATTAAAATAGAGACTTTCTACAATCTTTCTTCCCAGCACAGCAAAAATTTGTGAAAACTTTCCAAGTCCTAAACTTGAAAATAGCAGAAGTGCCTATTTCCAGAGATGCTATCTGTAGCTGGTTTAAAGTTATGTATGATTGCGAGGCCTGCTATGATGTTTTAGTTGTGAGTCTTTTGTAGAAAAAGAATGAAGAAGTTGTGGGGAAAGGAGTTTCCTTGCTGGTCCATGGTGAGAATTTTGATAACATTGTTTCTACCTAATCTTAAAGCCAGAAAGTTTTTTGGTACAGTGTTGAGAAGAAATGTTGATTTACAAAAGTAAATGGTTTCCTTAGAACCCTTTCTTTCTTTCTCGCTTTCTCACTTTCTCTTTCCCTCTTTCTTTTTCTCTCTCTCTTCCTTTCTTTCTCTCTTTTGCTCTCTCTTCCTTCTCCTTCCTTCCTTCCTTCCTTCCTTCCTTCCTTCCATCCTTCCTTCCTTCCTTCCTTCCTTCCCTCTACTGCAAAACATAGGAACCATTATAAATATCACCCTCAATGCTAAAATGTGTGTTTCCCCTGAATACAAGCATTTTCATACAGGTCTAACCAGGATCAGGAAACCCTCTGAAGCTATGGATTTAGTGATTGGTTTTTGAGAGGATATTAAAAATCACTGAGAATACTACTGAATTCATTGCCTGATCTGCCAATAGGCAGTATCTGAACAAAAGCATTATTTCCTTTTGTGAATCGTGTACTATTGCTTGTCTTTCCAGTAAATGTGTAAAGCTATATAAAAAAGAATATAACTTGGCCCTGTAGGTTATATTCTGAGTGAATAAGCTTTTAGAAGTGGACATTTTGGTAATTTAAATTTACAGCAATCCAATCTGAATTTCAGGAGGATGCTTGTTAAAATTTAACCATGACGGAGGCTGGATGGCTTAGCCAGTGCTCTAGAAGTCACTGGATGTAGAACTATTGTCGTGGTCACTACTAATAATGAATAGAGCTCCTCTACCTCTCTTTCAGCAGATCCTTCCTTGATGCTGAAAATATGCAACGTCCCTACCTTGAAAGATGCTAGAGTTGTAGGAAAATACTCTCTGGACCTTTGAAATGATCCCTTTCAGTCTTTTTCAACATTGCAATTTTTCTGCTGTAATTGAGATAAAATTTGTTTCTTGTTTATAGCTAGGTCTTGAATAAGTTCCATCGATTTTCTGACTTCATGTTTGCTTTTAAACACAAAAACTCAGGGTCTGAGACCTTGTGATCATGCTTTGGAAAGAATTAGATCTGAAGTGAATCCTGTCCAGTGGATCTCTTCTGTAGCAGACAGCCTTGATTTCTATGATTATTGCAGCTGTGTGATAATAAATATGTATATTAACTTTGTATCTGCTTGTAATGGTAGGAAATTTTCTCTTGTTTTATGAGAGTCCAGTGCTGCAAGCTGCTGAGCATTCCTGATGTAAGTAATGGAGGATGCTCAGCATTTTCTATTGGTCAATTGGAATATTTAAGACCTTTAAGCATTTTGAGTTTTTTGTAATCTCAAAGATGTGTGTGCTTAAAACTGCCAATGCACAAAACTTACCTGTCTTTCATGAAATTTCAGCAATAAAGTAGTTCTCAGAAAATATCCTGAATCACTGACTTGGGAATTAATGCCTATCTGTGTTCCACTGCATTCAGCAGTAACTTACCTATTGACTTTAGTGAAATGGGAAAGTATTCCAGATGAAACACAAGCAATATCACTACAAAATTTACTTAATTACCCTGCCTTAACTTTGGAATTGCCTATTTTGAATGACCATTGCACAAATTCTTGCTCAGTTGTGGTTTTTCAGCTCACTTAAATCCATGTGTAGAATAATATAACGTAGAAAAGTGGTGGAACTCAGGCTAATGAAGCAATATCACTACTCTTTTTTTCTTTTGTATAAATGAGAGGGAAGAGCACAATCTTATATTTGGTAAGTGTTAGAAAATGGATGGACTAATATACCTGACAGGACATGGACAATATTTGGGTTAACCTGACCATCTCTCTCTTCAGCTACAGACACTTTTTAAGAATTGAGAGACATGATAACAATACTGCTTTTTAAAATACTCCTGTTGAATTATTCATTACATTTTAGTAGAGAATAATCGTATGCAACAGGTGTTTTTCCTCTGGCTTGTTGCATTGCAGTATAACTAGCCTCCAGTTATTGGCCTCAGGGAAAGAAGCAGTAGAACAAATCAGCCTTATTTTAAAATAATTACTGCAATCCTACAGTGCCTGTCAGTTGTTATTTTGCTGTTTTATGTCAATATACAGTACATGTAGAAATAGCACTCTGAAACTGGGAGAAAAAACAGAACCTACGAAATTAAATTTGAGAAAATAACTTGTGGATTTAGTAAACATGATTCCAGTAGAAGTGAAGGGCCCGTTCCATACATTGTATTAAAATCCTTTTGAGCAGGGAAATAATGAATAGCTAGCATGATGATAAAAGGAATAAGGATTATTATAATTTTGCTCCAAATAATTCGTACAATATAAGGGTGTATTTGGGGGACTAATTTTGTGGCTTTTACATCACAGCAGTTAAAGAAGATTAAATTAATTTAAACAGGATTAAGTAAAATTTCAATAGAAATTGAAAGTATGCTTTAACCAGTCTGATTCTTTCGCATTTCTAAAATACAATGGCAGTTAGTAGGACATTAGTGTGATACCTAAATGATAATTGCTTACCTACATAAAACTAACCGATGCAGCACCTTTCCTTCTGCTGGGTCCTGGCTATTAACAAAGGGGAGACCCAGCTCATTCCCCCGTCAAACACATGTGCACTTATAACAGACTCTGCAGGTCAAGGGAAAGCATAGGAAAGAATCTCTCTGAATTTAGGCCTCTGTAAAATTTACAGAAAACTCGCATACAGGCACTCAACTGGATGCGTCATTTTGGAACAAGGCTTAGTGATCAAAGCTGCGCATGCGCGTGGTCACCGCCTGAACCGACAGTTCCAGTTAGATCCCTTCTCCCACACACTGCTTGGACTCCAGGTCTAAATAATCTCTGTCTGATGCCTGCTCAGGAAGATGCTGCTTGCTTCGGCAGAGACCGATACCATCACTACTTTTGTAGCGCACGTAGATGCTTTTAGTACGTGTAGTTCTGAGACACCCAGCTCTGCCCCTCCTGAAGGTAAGCCACCCACACCCAGCGGCAACCACCTGAGACAACCTTAACAACACAGTGCAGCTCAGGTCAGGGAGCTGAGAGGCATCTTTTTTTTTTCAGAGGTGACAAATTACTCAGAGAAAGCTTAGGACACACACTACTGAAAAGTTGTTGTGCTCGTTGTATTTTTCAGTCTCTCCCAGGCTAAGATATTAACAGGAGTGACACTGAGGGACTTCTGATCAGCTGCAATGCACTGCAGCAAGATGTTGCTCAAGCATGCAGCTTTCCTTGAGCTAGAGCACTGCGAGGTAGAATTGTTCCCTGTGGTGAAAGTGGACTCAGAATATGAAAAAATTATTCCACTATCCTCAGTTCTACCCAGTGGAATGTAAAGACAAATGAAGAAATATTTAAGTTTAAATTTGAAGTTATTAGACATAGGTAAATAAGTAGACTGTTAAGAGGACTTTGCCAACCATGAAACAATATAAATGTTTTTGTTATGGTTTATTCTTGTAACACCAAAGCTGATAATCTTTTAATAACCTGTATCTCTGCAGTGTTAGAAACCCAAGGACAATTTACTTGTGCTACTGCATGAGGCTGGGAAGATTTTGCTTCTACTTTAACAGTTAAAGATGCTCTCATAGCACAGACATGGACATACATTGATTATAATTTTCACATTGCCCCCTAACAGAAAATTATCTTCAGAGCACATAGTGCTATCAAAAAACAGAAAGATGAGATAAAAGCAAATTTGCAGATGTGGATAGTATTATAAATAAGAGAAGATTTGTTGGACTATAGCCTTAAAGAAATACAGTTTTGAACTATAAATATTAGGGGGGAACAGTATTCTTCATAGCTCTTTTTGTAAACTGCAGCATTTTCGGTATTGTTTCATAACGTGAAGACTGGATGATATATCAGCATGTAGGCAAATAATAACTAATACAACATACTTGTTCTATTTGTTTTTTATTCATGTATTTTGCTATTTTTGTACAGTCTGCATGTTGACTTCTTTTTTTAAAGAATTCCAGTTAGCTTTCTACACACTTACAGAAAATTAAGAGGAAATAATGTAGTCCTTGCATTTATTCAGAAATAACAATAATAAAAAAGCATTTAAAATGTTAATGAAAGCTGGTGAGTAATCTAATTTTATAATTTTGTACTTTTATTCTTAAAATTATTCACTAGTCTTGTTTTAGTGAAATACGTAGATAATGAAAAGTAGAAAATAGACTTCACAGTTCAATTAAAGATAAAATAGAAGGCACTATAAAGGTTTTCCTTCCTATTCTGCTTCTGTTGCTATATCTGTCCTGTCCTTCCCAATTTCAGAGGGAAGCAGGAAGTCATTTCAGCTGTAACAAAAAGGCACTTCCAACATGTGCGTTCCCATTTCTATCTCTGTTAGCTACGCGCAATCATTTATTTCCCTTTCCCTCAGCCAGCAAGGACACACATTGCAGGCCTGATTCTCATCTTTCTGTAGGTTTAAATCCAGAGTAACTTGCCATGCCCGTCAGTGAAGTTGCTTAGAGCTACCTGAACTGTCACGGAAATCAGAATCCAACCCTACAACTCTGATAGGAGGTGGAACAGCTGAATGGCAGTAGGCATGCATGAAGGTCGTAACAGCTGGCCTTTTTCTTCCTATTTGCCTCTTTTGGAATCTTCACAGTTCCTCCTGAAAGCCCTTGCCACTGGAAGTGGGAATCCTGTATTTACTCCAAAATGACGATTCAGCAGAAGAAAACAACTATTTTTCCACCGAAATTAACAGATGAGTAGCTTAGATCGTGATGCCTGGTTTCTTTTGAATTGCATTAATATGGGCTACAGTTCCCCTTTTTTTCTGTCAAGAAAGATCTGGAGCAATGTAATTTCAGAATTACAGAAGAGATTTGATTTGCTAATGTCTCTTATTGTTCTAACGGTGAATGATTAAAAGTTACTTAGTTCAGCCTAAGTGAAGTTCATTACAGTAGATCTTCCAGTTGTAGGTCAAGATTTGATAGATTTAGCCTTCATTTTCATTACATGCTTTCAAAGACCTCCCTATGTTCCAGAATTCCTTATCTAATACTATGTAAGTGCACAGACTGACTACAGGAGGCCTTTACTTCTCTGGAGAGATGGGCCTCAATTTATACTTCTTCACCTCTGTTAGAAACAACATAATTGAGGTGCTTTGGGAAATCTGGACCCCTAAGTGGGATACTTAAAATGCTCAGCAGGTGTAGATATTTACAGGCTCAGTAGTAGGTGCCTATGTGCATCTTCAGTTATATAAACATTTTAAAAAACATTTTCCATGTTCAAAAAATGTCAATTTTCAAAATGGCATTTAGGTTCCCAAAGCAATTTGTTTGTGTTCAGAATTTTTACTCTGTAGCCATTTTCCATGTATTTGATGTATTACATCTGTCAGTCACTAATTAATTTAATGAATATATCAATACAGAATTTCTTCTAAACTCAAAATCCAAGCCGTGGTACTGTCCCACAAACATTGGTTCTTATCTCATCTGTACAGGGGGTTTATTCTCATCTTTTGTGTCTGTGGAAGGAACAAGCACACAAAACACACAGCTATTCAGCCAGTACCCAGCTGTGACCAGTGGCTTTTGGTTGTTCTAACAATAATAATTAACCATCAGGGTCACCAGAAGGTATGGGCACACTATTTTCTACTTGTATTTCAGCTTTTTCTTTTTCTTTTTTTTTTTTTGGGGGGTGTTTGAAGCAGCCAATGGCAGAGTATGTCAACTGTGTGCCTCACTAGAGAGGAAGGTGTGTGCCTGTCACTATCATCGTTTGCAGTAATTAGCAGAATGCTAAGAGCTATAAGCAACCTGGAAATCTTGATTGCATCATGCATCAAGGAGAGGACAGCTCAAGAATTTGCAAGTCTTTTAAAATTAAAACGCCCATGACCAACCAAAGAAATAACGAAATAACTTCGGGTACAGTCTTGTGTTCTGTGTGTTTGGTCAGGCCTAACATCCTACCAAATCCTAGGTTAACAAAGTAAACGAAGGTGATTTGATAAGGAGTATCATTATAAGAGATAAATTAAACAAAATAAATCAAATGGATCATAGATGAAATTAATTTACACATATTTAAACTAAGCTTTGATTTGATCATGCTCAGCATTTCTGGTCTGTTATGATTATAGGGTCTGATTTGCCAGCTCTTTTTTCCTGATTTATGCTAAAGAAGGAGGTATGCCATTGGTTTCAGACTTTCTGTTTTAACTTAATGCTAAATCAACCTAAAATTATGGGTTGGATCTCGTTACATTTCTGATTCCCAAAATTAGAAGTGTGTTTGAGAAGCAGAGATGGAGGTGGGGAAGAAGGAAAGAGTGTGCAAGGCGGAGAGTGAGCAGGGAGCAACGTACAGCCCAAATGTCTAGGGGGAACTGTTTCTAATGCTGGGAAGCAATACATTACACTGCTGTCCCTACTTCTCTCTTTTAATTCGTGAATGTTAGCCAGAGATTATTATCATGCTATTTCTCATCAGAGCCAGAGTTCTAGTTTTGCAAAGTGTCAGCATAAGGACTAGCACTAGGGCAAATTTGCTGCAACACGGCCAGGCTGTGAGCTCCGTTCTGTCAGCAAATTCACTAGAATGAAACCTGTATCTGTAGCTAAAAACATTTTGTAGGAATTATTACAAAGCAAAGGACAGATTTTACAGGTATTTAACCCTAAATAGTTTAGTCTACAATGGTGTCTACTATTACATTTTTCAAAAGCATCAGCATCACTGGCACTGTTATTTTACCAGTAAGTAGGCATACAGGCACCTTGACAATTCATAGTGATTATTCTTTCTTGAGTTATTGTATACCTGATACTACAAAGTGCGTGGAATTTCTCAGTCAAAGGGGCTCACAGGACAGGGAGGTGCTGCACCTCTCAGGAGTCTCTAGATCTTTTCCTTAGACTCTGTCTTCATAGTCACCAGGAGAACTCCATCGGGATTTTTTACAGTCACCCTGTTCCATTTTTCAATTGTTCTAATCACCAAGGAATTAATCACAAATATTAGAGAATTTCTAATTATAATGCATATAGCAAATATGAGTATGCATTGTCACTCTTTTCAGAAAGTTAATTCATTTAACAATAATCCAAAGAAATGCAGAACATTGTGCTGTTTTCCCCACCCCACACCCCACAGTTACTCCGCACCTATAAACTTGGGATATTCCTTACTCCAAATCTTAATTATATTTGAGGTTTAAAAACTCTCAGGCTATTTGCAATCTTTTATATGTTTAGTGTATTCATGAACATAGAAATGCAAGGTTCATGGCTCAGAGTAGAGAACAAAAGGGAGGCAGCAAGATGAGGGGCTGAAAATACCAATGAACTGACATTCATCATTGCATCAGTGGCAGCACTGAGCTATACGGACACCTGCAGTGAACTCTTTGGCAGTCTAACACTGAATAAGCACAACGAATGGCCATCACAGAAAGTTTGTAGTGTTTTTTTTACAGATTTCAACTTTCACTTTGCAGCTCTGAATCACAGTAACATTCCCATTTACATCACTTGGCCTTGCAGAATAAAGCTAAATGAGTTGTTTTGGACTGTAATTCCCATAACTGTTGTATAAGCACCATGAATACAAGCAATCTCATGGACTTCTCCTGGGACCAGATCTTCCCCAAAGTCAGGAACCTTTGCTGTATGTTACAGAATCACAGAATGGCTGAGGTTGGCAGGGACCTCTGGAGGTCACCTGGTCCAGCCCCCTGCTCAAGCAGGACCACCCAGAGCAGGTTGCCCAGGACCATGTCCAGGCAGCTGTTGAAGGTCTCCAAGGAGGGACACTCCACAACCTCTCTGGGCAACCTGTGCCAGTGCTCCGTCACCCACACAATAATGAAGTACTTCCTCATGTTTAGACAGATTCTCTTGTGTTCCAGTTTGTGCCCATAGTCTCTTGTCCTGTCACTGGGATCACAGAAGAGCCCAACTCCATCTTCTTTGCACCCTCCCTTCAGGTATTTATACACATTGATACCATGCTCCCTGAGCCTCCTCTTCTCCAGTGCCAACTCTCTCAGCCTCTCCTGACAGGAGAGGTGCTCCAGTCCCTTGAGCATCTTGGTAGCCCTCTGTTGGACTCTTTCCAGTATATCTAAGTCTCTGCTGTACAGGGGGGCCAGAACTGGACACAGTGCTCCAAATGCAGCCTCATGAATGCTGAGTAGATGGGAAGGATCACCTTTCTTGACCTGCTGGTGATACTTTGCCTAATGCAGCCAAGAACACCATTAGCCTTCTTAGTGGCAAGGGCACATTACTGGCTTGTGTTCAACTTGGCGTCTACCAGGACTCCTAGGTCCTTTCCTGCAGAGCTGCTTTCCAGCTGGGTGACCCCTAGCATGTACCAGTGCCTGGGGTTGTTCTTCCCCGGGTGAGGACTCTGCACTTCTCCTTGTTGAACTTTATGAGGTTCCTGTCAGCCCACCTCTCCAGCCTGTCATGGTCCAGTTTCCCCCCCAGCCACTGCCCCCAGTTTCATGTTGCCTGCAAATTTACTGAGGGTGCACTCTACGCCATCATCCAGATCGCCAATGAAGATGTTAAACAAGACTGCACCCAGTATTGTCCCCCTGGGTGACTAAGCAAAACTTCACCTATGAATTATTCATTTATATCAGCAAAGATTTTACTTTACACATTTTTTCCTCAATATTTGGTTAGTGGAAATAAAGTAAATATTTCGTAGGGTGATGATAGCAAAACTGAGTGGCAAATAAACACCTTTACTGATCCTGGACTTGCTGCCTGGACATCATAGTGAAAGGCACACTGGAAACTTGTGAAGAGATGACTAGATACTGTTCTCTGTGAAGCACTATGTCGGAACTCAAGTCCCAGGCCTGAAGTGCTTATGCAGATAAAGCAGTGTCCATTGGAAGGCTGTAGGAGTTTTGCCCAGGTAAAAGTTGATGGAATGGTCCCAAAGGGCAGTCATCTCCAGGGCACCTCACAGATTAGGGTCACTGCCGACTTTCTACGCAAGGTGGATCAAGGAGCTTCCAACAGGAGTGCTTTTCTGTGTCTAGTGACCCGGGCTACGATGCTGTTGACAATCACCATGTGCAGCTGCTGTGACGAAAAATTACAAGCTCGTCTTTGAAGGGGCGTAATTTTAGTGATCTAAAGGTTTTTTTCCCTTTCTTTTTTTCCTTTTCCTTTCTTTCTTTCTTTCTTTCTTTTTTTTTTTAGTTGAGAAATAAAAGGCAAACCACATATGTTTAAGAGAGTTTTTCCTCCCACTGAAGGGATGCAAACATGAAGTCAAATATATACATATTTTTTTCCTATGGCACTGGAGACTGTATCAAATCTCTACTGCTACTTATTTTTCTTCTGTTTTAAAAGTATCTTTAAAATGCTTAGTGTTCACTGGATATTTTCTTCAGAGCAAAGACTTATCTGAGGGAGAAAATCAAATGCTAAAATGCTGCATGATCCAAAATTGTTAGTTTTAAAAGGAAAGCATTTCCCCCTTTTTGAAAGTTTTTGAATTATTACCAGCTCCTTTCTGTAGCAGCTCTTTGTTATTACAAGAACTATTCTGAATAACCAAAAATTAGGAAAAGAAAAAAAGCTAGTTATGGAATGAAATACCCTGAAAATAAGATGGTGCAAAAATAATAACGAAAATACAGGTTTTACCAGGTCTGTTTTCGAATTTGAATTTTACTTTGTTCTCTAGGGCTATAACCAGACTTTTATTGCTAAACTGAGGTGTTTTGTCCAAGATCTGAGTAATACAGTAGGATATTGGACTCAGGAGTGAATATAAAGGATTGAAAGCTCACCTATGTAATTAGTGCCCCCAAGACAGTAGCATCTTGTACTGCGTGCTATGTGTAGGTGATGCCATGTTGAAAGAAGCTGTACTTGTATATGACTTTTTTTTTGCAATTTGGCTGGCATTGCTTTTTAAGAGGATTCACAGGACTTAGAATGTAAAAATATGCTTTGTGTAAGTATATGTAGCAATCAAATTCATTGATTCACTCTCTAGTTTGCAATGGACTGTGAAAACTTTAGCTTAGTTGGAAAATTCTGTCTACCAGCTTATTTATTAGGGCTTGCCTGCAAAAAGCAGGTTTACTTGAGCCTTGTCCAAGGGTGAGAAGTTGGCTTTAAATATACTTCATTTCTTTAATAAAAACCTCTGTTGAATAATTCTGACTCTGATTTTATGGCTGTGTGAATATGTTTCTGTTATTTCTCAACCGAATAGCTTTACTAAAACTCTGCCATTTCATTCCTGCTCATTTTGAACTTACATGATTTCATTTTGGGGGGATGAGATTTTGTAGAACCGTACTTTGAAAACATGCTGTAAATCTGTCGTGCAGTTGACGTAATAGCGCCCTTCAGTACAGGGTGCAGTTTCGTCTTATACACAAATTGTTTTACCTGCAGTCGGATGCTAAAAATGGCAGTTCTGCGTTCTTTGTCTCTCTGTCCCTTATATTCTGACTCTGTCTCTTGTACAAAATCAAAGCCGAGAAGTGACTTAACTCAGTTCACTGGTCTGACTAAAAACTCTTTTTGTCTTGCTTTGGGGTGACTGAGTAGGCTGAATGTAAGCAAAATGCAGGGCAGACCACAATCTGATCAATTTAAGTATGATACAAAATAGCAGTTCACTGACTGTTCTTTATTCTGGACATCAGCTGTATCCATGTGTGGGCCGAAGTCCTGCTCTATGCAGCTTGAGCCAGCTCCATCTCCACTGCCTCTTGCAGTAGGTTTTGAGCTGAACTGGGTTTGAACTCTGAATCTTCCCTACCGGTGCTGGACTTGTCCATCTTGACAAGACAGCACAGGGGTGGTAAGGGAGGTTTGGCTCGAGCTGTGAGCCTGCGTGACAATACTGTCGTACTCATCCGCATACCTGAACTTACAGTGAATTTTGTGAGGCCACATTGCAAATTTGTAGCATCACACAAGAAGGGGCTGGCCAACACATGCTGCAGCACACTGCACTGCCAGTGCAATTTCAGTGGGTACTCTCAGCGGCAAGGGAGGGAGCGGGCTCGTGACCTGGGTTCCAAGCTCCTGGTCTTTGCTACAAGTGTACAAACTGCATACAAACTGCACTGGTTTGTACAGAGGTTTTTACAGGGTAAAATCTCTGTGAAAGAACGCGTGTAATGTATAATACAGAACTGAAGTATGTACAATCTTTCATGCACCTTTATTTTAACTAAGGAATTTCATCCCATGTAAATATATTGCATTTAAGTAAAGTAACACAAGTATATATATTCACACAATTAGAAGACAGTCATCAGCCTGAAAGATGTTTTAATTATTTTATTGTTAGACTTTTTCCCTAAAATGAAGAAAAACTGATGTGAATGGAATTGTCTGAAATCTCTGGAAACCTATCCTATGTATCATCTGCTGTAAATTTAGATATAATTTGGAATGTGCATACAAGGACAGCATACTTTATATGGGGGGGGCATTAGAATTTAATAAGAGATATAATAGAAAAAGTGTTGCTACAAATTACAGAAGCTTTGTGTTTATATAGAAAAGAAAACAAGGATTCATTTTAAATTAGGTAGCTGGAAATATGCATCATATTTACCATCAGTAGAAAAATACTTGGTGGAAGTCAATGAAGGTAGTTGGTTAGCAGGGGCGTTTGTCTGAGTATTACCAAATGTGAAATGGAAATAAAATACAATAAACATTTTTGAAAGAAAAGAGCAAATAACAGCAGTTGCTTCTTTATCATTCATAGTACGGGATGCATATTAGTCATCATAAATGCTGTGCTGGGGGAGTGGACACTTTAAAAGCTTTATTCCTCTTCTGGAAGCATCTTGGATGAAGAGCATAGAAGGAAATCCCTAGAGAGTAATAAGTCATCATGTATATAAGAACATCCTATTGACTAGCTAATTGGAAGGATACTGAAAAATTTCCAGGCGAAATGATCTAGAGCTCTATGACTTTTACAGTCAATACTTAGTCAGAACAAATATTTTGTTTTAATGTCAAAGAAATCCATTTAAATTGAAAATACTATGTATCAAACCTCCTAATCTGACAATAGGTTCAAAACCAACCAGTGACAGTGAAGAAAATGATAAAATTAAGCATATGATATAGAAAAAAATCCTGTATTGAAAATGTGGCTGTAAGTTCAAAGCTGCTTACTGCTGAAACTTGTGCAAGTTTATTTCAGTAGGAAAAGAATCAAATGCAATATTTGACAATAAAATGATTGCCTTAGAAGAAAGAAAATGAATGCCTCACTTCTACAATGCCTTGTCTAAAGGATTGGTCTCTTTTCTGCATTTCATTTTCATGCCACCTTCTATTACAACAAAAGTACTGTATTGTGAAGCTGCAGATACAATTAGAGCAATGTCACTAACGAAGAGTCCGTAAGCTGAAG
The DNA here is from genome assembly GCA_013399475.1 of Chauna torquata. Lineage (NCBI taxonomy): Eukaryota > Metazoa > Chordata > Aves > Anseriformes > Anhimidae > Chauna > Chauna torquata. Next base: position 304,965 of record VXAL01006789.1, on the reverse strand, counting down.
CTGAGAGGGTTTCTCTATTCACAATAGAAAACATGGGAAAACGCATGAGCCTTTCAGGGAGGGGATAGGGAAAAGGGAGAGGAGCAGGTAAGTGAATTCAGCATTTTACTGGAGTGAATCCAGCATTTTACATTTCTGGAGGATTCCTGCATCAGCCTTTTCCTGTCTCTCATTTAGTTTCTGGTATCTTGCCTATTGATCTCCCCTCTCTGTCAAATTTCTTTCTCTCCAATGGAGCCAGCTTCAAGGAAATTTCAAGATCATCTTCAAGAATTTAATGTGCCAACTTCCAGCTATTTAGAGCTATCCTATAAAAAGTACTAGCCTTTGTTACAGAAAGTTTATGTAAGTATAACAATATCTGCAGACAAAATCTCCCAACCTTTAATTGTTACTAACTGGAATCTGATACAGCTGAACCAAATCTGTTAATTTGAATGCCTAGAGAAATCTTTTTTTTTTTTTTTAATGATGAACTGCAGTTTTGGTGAAAAATAATGCAGATGAACTTGAAAAGTATACAATTTTGTCCTAATTTTCCTTAATTTCAAAGTCCTATTTGTAACAAGTTTGTTTTCAGTATCTTTACAGTGAAAATATCTTACACATTATGAACTGAGAAGAACTATTTGCCAGAGAAGCAAAATTTGGTTTATAAATTCAGTAAGCTGTACCTGTCTGCTAGTAATAAATACAAAAGAATATTCAGTTCTGCAATACATTAGGTATAACACATACACTTTGTACTCTTTCCAGGGAGCATATATATATTATGAAAGATTTACATGGATTGGTTTCACATAATATCATGCTTTTCTTGATGTTGTGTTTTTGATAGCTTGTATATATAGCTTTGGCATGGCTTAAAGTTTGTTTTCATCTGGAGCTCTGCTACAGCTCTGCCTATCATATAAACATGGAATTAGCATGGCTCTCTTCAAACTCAATACACTTATCCTGCAAGTCTTTCTAGCTCGAACTGTGATTGAACAGCATTCTGCTGCAAGTTCCTGTGTTATTTCACTTCATCCTAACATTTTTTACTCCTTGTCAGCTCTTTCTGGCAAATACAAATGATCTGCATGGTGAGGAATGGGGAGGGGAAATGCAAAACAAGCTGTCCTTACCCTGGCTGGCCTGCTAGCTTCCTAGTTCCATGCTTACATCCAGAATCTAATGTGTGGTTTGAACAGAGGTCAACAGGCACGTGGCAAGTGACAGACATGCAAGTGTGACCTGAAGGTGCGGTCAAAGTTATTTTTAGTTATTATTTAGTTATTTTTATCTTTTTAGAAGCAATGTTTTTTCAGAGTTCATCTGTTCTGTCAAACTGGAGCATTCTGGATTTCATTTGGGAGTCTGAGACCACCAATTCAGGTGCTGATGTGTGCTGGAGTGCACCCTGGGCTCCCTTTTTAAGGCAACCTGTGCACATCGAGACACTGCACGTCGTACACAGATACATCCCAGCACTCCCTACAAACAGGGCAACACACCAGTGGGTGCAGCTCACTTGCAAGTTGCCAAGTCTTGGTGTCTCCTTAAACCCCACCATGCCCTCACACCTTGCACACACCTTTCTCAGGTACACATTGTAAAAAGCCACTTAGACCCCCTATTTGGCAGCAAAGCACCGAGGAGCAACCTGAGCTCAGAAAAGATTCAGACACTCATCAGAATAAACAGAGATGAGCAAGGATTCATCACTGCTCTGGCAAGGAGGCTGTCTGGCAGGAGTTTACTCTGAACATGACAGAGCTGCCCTAGGCTGGCTACTCACAAAGCAAGGAAGAGTTATGCTTTAAGTTGAAAGAAAGTATATCCACATCTATGATACTAACCTTTACAGACAGAAAGAAAGTCTCCAAAATCCAGTAGACTCATCTGTAGCTGGTTTCTTCTCCTCTCCCCTTCCTAAGGAGCTGAAACCAGGACATGTGCACCAGCTAGACAACTGGAGAGGAGCTGAGTTGTGGTACGTTTACACAGATATTAAAGTTTTGGGAGTGGGGAGCAGTGGTTGTATAGGTGGAGGGACACTGCCCTGCTCAGATTTGGGTCATCTGACAATGATGGACAAGTACTAGCTGGACAAAGACATAGGCAAAGATAGGACATAGTGCTCTCGGGGAGGAAGGGAACCTTTCAGAAGCGACTCATCCCTTCCCTACCCATCTGCTCTCCTCTTCTCCTGGGCAAAGGGGAATCCTGGACTGCTCCTGGACAGAGCGATTCTCTGTACTGGGTAGAAGCCATGGTAGGTGTAGCAGGTTGGCTGGCAACTCCACCTGGTAGCGAGCTGCACCACAGCCAGGTCTAGAGTGCTAGAAGGTGTTTCGTTCCTGAGGGACATAGACCTTCCCAGGCCTGCAGGTGACTCGTGCAGAAAACCCTCATTCCCCCTTCTACGCCAGCTTGGATTAGCTGCCATGGTTGCATTTTCAAGCTGTTCTACACAATTGCTGAACGCAAACACAACATTCTGATTGGTAAACAATTACCTGGCAGGACTCTGTTATGATTACATGGCATGATCTGGTCATGATCAGGCTTTCCCCACCCTAGCTAGACATCCTCTCAGGCACTTCCCCTTTCTTCTGGGCTCTGCTTGAGTCATGGGCCTGTTGAGGCACAAGTTAGCACCCCTCCCCCTGGAAACTTTCTACGCATGGCACTGGTCATGTTCTGGTTGCTTCAGCTCCTCACTGATAGCTCACTAGCAAGACAGAGTATGGCTCTGCACAATATCAAATCACTCTAGGAAGGAGAAGGGATTCCTGGTGACCCACTGGGACAGTAGGACATGTTGGTGACTGCTGATTTCTTCCTGTGGAAATGATCCTAGGAAAGGGACAACGGCAGGGTTATGTGGCAGCTTTGTGTAAGGGCCATGTCCCATACATTTGTCTCCTAGCTCCCCATGCCATCAGGATCTTGGTGAAGCACTCCGTTAGTACGACTCACAAATGTGGACCCACCGAGAATACGGACGTGCGGGAAGGCAGTGTTGTTTGTAACTCCCTGTGTGGACCTTGGCAGACTAGTTAGGACCATATGATCCACAGCCCAAGGACTGTATCATCTGCAGGGTAGGTTGGTAACTTGCCTCACTATATCTACAGAGAGGAACATGTTTAACCTGAGGTTAGCATTGTGCACGTGTGCCTCATCCTTGTCCGGGCACTGCAAGAACAGACGAAGACTTCTGGCCATGGCAGGTCAGGAGTGCTGTGTGGTTAGTCTTAGCTTCTCTTGTCCACGCCTGGCACTCTGCAAAAATGAGACTGTTTTGGACTGTACCTGAAGCCTGGTCTATAGTCAGAGGCAGGTCTGGGCATGGGGCTGGGCCAGGGCATGGGGAAAAAAATATATGCATCTGGGAGCAGTTAACGGAGATGGAAAAGGCACAGCCAGAGTAGTTGGTTTAATTAAATACTCTGTATCTATAATTTGTCTGCTTTTAGAGCATATTAAACTGAAATTAAACTTCCAATATATTATTACAGGAGCATATTCTGTTTTCTTTATGTCCCATTATAGCTGTGTGATTAATATATTCAAAAGTATACGTTACAGTGCCACAATAATGAACAGAGCTAAATGAATATAAACATCGGCAGTAAAATAAGTGAAGTCTTGTGTTGCAATGGTAATGTTAGCCATTTTTGCATGAAAAAATGCAGGTACAGTGTGAAATTTCATAACTCTGCTACGAACCAAAGTCTCCATCCTGCATGGAGTGTCTAGTCTTTGCAGGATTAGTCTGTACTAAATAATATTTATTGCTTCTAATTTAATGCTAAGTCACAGAACAAACCCTTTTGTACTTCTAGGTGATTCTTTATCTCCACTGTATTCAATTTTCATTCTTCTATGGAAATGAAAGATCTAGATTTAATCCTGACAGAATCAATTTTGGATCTAAAAATCAACAGAGAAGCACTTGCTGTAGGCTCTTGCAACAAGTGATTCAGCACTTGTGGCCTAGTACTGAGAATCCTTTGATGCTGAATTTTATTGGCCAGATTCATTGATTTTTAAGGCCAAGGGAGAACAGTATCATTTGGCCTCAGGTCCTTCGTAGTACAGACCATAATTTTAACTGAATTAGAGTGTATTTTTCATGAACGATAAAATCTTGATTGGTACACATGCTTTGGTAAGATACTCTGAAGATTAAATATTGTTATATTTAAATATCTGCACCTTGTTTCTCTTCCCATTTATCTATTTTGATCATTTTCAGCCACTGTATCTTTTACTTAAGCTGGGCAAGTGGTGGATTTTCTGTTTCAATAGATACAGGATAATAAACCATCCAAATCCTTGAATGTGTCAGTAAGTCTGCATAAAATATGAAGGGCAGTTCATGTTGGGATAATATAGATTGGTTTTTATTTTCAAAAACCAAAAAATGTACGGATATTTTGGGTTAATTCATAATGTCTTTTCCTTAACAACATTTCTTCAACTGGTTATATAAACTCTTCTAAGATTTTTTTCTTTTAAAACACTTTTCAGTTTCTCATGGGAAGTACTACTTGGAAAGAAAAGGCTAAAACTTTAATTTTAAAAATGCCGTAATGAAAATATTAAAGCAATTCTGAAAGACATTTAGCAAATGCTGAAATGAAATATTCTTATATCTTAAAAACTCTCCACATTCCTAATGATATTCTTTCTTTCTTTTCAGATACATCTGCCACCTTCATTTTTGTACTGAAATTTGTAATTTTCTTGGTTCTTCTGAAATACTATTTCACATCAAATGAATTGATTACTGAAATAAAAGAATCAGCACTCAATAATCACTATTCTCTTGACTACTAGACTGAGACCTTTATTATCCAAACTTTCTCTCCTGCAAATACATAGAATGTATAAAGAAGTCACTCTTATTTATGTTTCTGAAGTACACTAGAGAAGCATAGCCTAAGACAGGCTTTCCAAACTTTTGCCCAAGCTTGCAACTCTTTTCCAAAGTTGTTTAGATTTAAAATGCATATCTCGGAGTACTTTCCAGTACTTTTATTACCAAATATGAGTTCAGAAGTTGCAGTAATGTTATCGTACTGATTGATAGTCATAAAATTAGAGAATCATGTAGCTTGGAAGGGATCTCCAGACCTTGTCTGGAACAACAGATAACAGAGGGCAGTCCCCTGCCTGCAAAAAGATTACCTTAAACCATTGCATTGGAGCTTACATTCACATGTTATCTGCCATGAACTTTTAGCCTTTTTCCGAATCACCTTGTGACTGGTAAGCAAGTGACAACTAAAAAAAAATTCTAAGGCTGTTGATCTTTCAGATGGGATCTCCACATCTTCCTGGTAAACCCCCACTTCATGTTAAAGTGGTGTAAAGTAACTCGAACGAATTTCTAAACGTGCTGTTGAGGGTTCCTTTGGCATGAAGGAATCCTGAGATGCCTCAAAGGCCGCTTCGTGTCTCTCCTTGCTGTTCCTGCCACAAGGACTTGTCAAGATTAGTTAAGGGACAGAAGAGTAAACCAGGAGTGTCATTCACTCCATGACTGGTGACTGGTGGGGAGATACGTAGTTTTTCTGATTTTACGGAAGAATTCTAGGCTGGGCTGGGGCTTGGTTTGACCTCAGGCAGCTTCTGGAAGAAGGGGAAGTCACTGGCTGCTGCCTTCAAGGGGTGCCTGGAACAAGGCCAGGGAGTCTCCTTGCAAACCTTCATATCCTCTTTAATCCAGGCTTAGTAAACTGAAGAATCCAACCTGAGGAATGCTGCTGTGATGGTAGGTCAGGGATAGAGCCCTACTGCCAGGCCATGGGGCCTTCAGGAAAAAAATTGTTTGGATGTAAAAATAAAAAGGGAGTTAATGTAAGTTGCCTGCATCTCATGTGAAGTGCTCTCAAAAGCAGCTACTGAGCATTTTGTACTGCTTGAAGGTTTTTAAGAGTTCTTGGCTAAAATCTGTAAGCAGGAGCAACAAAGGTCACAAATTTCTACATGACAGCTGAAAAGCCCTCATATGCACATTCTTCTAGGAATCTGGAGACAGTAAAAAATGTTTCTTACTATTTAGCTTGCTGATTATTGGGAGGGAATGTTAAGTTCCTGGGTTAACCACTTTTTTGACAACTGGAAGGACATTGTCCTCCTTAGGGTTCAAATAACGTTTTAGTTAGAAGTGTTTTGTTCTTTTCTGTTAGTGTAATTCTGTGCTTCTGTCTTCAGCAGGTTATGCTTGAGCCAGTTTTTTTTTTTTTCTCTTGCAGATATTCAGTATTTCTATTCTTGAAAATAAAGTTGTGAAAACTGTGTCAATGTCAAATACTGGGTAAAAACTGACAAAGGTGATGGTTTCAGAATGTGGTTTTACAGGCTTGTATAATTTTTGAAAGTGATGAAAAACAAGAACAGAAATTCCTTTCCTGTTACGTTAATGCTTTAAAAAAGTAGGTTTTCTTTGTTCTGCAGAGATCCTTGAAGGCCTTAAGCAATCCCACTACAAACCTAATTTTATTAGGTAATTTTATCAGCATTTTAAAAGAAACACTTGTGGAAAAATTTCACTGAAAAAGTTGTTTGGACCACTTTGGGACATAGCTTTATTTTACTCATCCACAGTTTTATCTGATCTTTTAGAACAGAAGACAATTTTGCCAAAAATGTCATGATAGCAATGGTCAGTTGCAAACTGATGGCTGACAATATTCTTAAAACACTTAATATGTAATATTAAGTCATTACACCTCTGTAATATATGGGTCGATTTAGGAACTTGTTAAAAGTTCTAGTCCTAAACTCTGGATTTGACAAACAGAGGCTTTTAACCTATATTATGACCAGTGAAACTACTGTTTTCGTTTTCAGGAAAACATGAGTTTAAATTACAGCAAGAGCTGGTACCTTTCCATTGCATTACTTTGTGCTGACTTCCCTTAGTATCACTTCTGTACATTCTGCTGACTCTGTCAACGTATTAAAGGAAGGAGAGCACACAAGAGCAGCAAATAGCCACAGGACCTTTACTTTATGTGGAGGGACTGACAAAACAAAGGGTTGAGTAGTTCTTCAGGATTGTATTTTTTGCTACCTGGTCCATCAATTTATTTTCAAAATGTACCATACCAAAAAAGTACTCTTTTCAAAGTTTATTGAAAGTGGCATCAACTTACTTAAAAATTTAGGGGAGAAGCAAGACATTTTGAACAGCAGAACTACCTTGCCCTCATTTTAAAATCCCAATGATTACAATGCCAGCAATAGGAAATATTCCTACAAATGAACACTTTGCCCTCTCTTTGGGTAATTTTCAACATGACGTGTCACATATCAGAATGGCTTACTCATCAGAATTATGTGCCAGTTTGAGTGCCGGGGAAGCCCTAGTGAGCTCTTGCAGCACTTACTTCCCAGGCAGGCTGCGTCTTGATCTGGGTTTACCTCTTTTGATGACAGGCCTAGATCTAATTCACCAGCCTTAAGAACTTTAGTTCTTTAGTCAGAAAACTAGGAAGAGAGTTAAACAGTTCATGTTTCAAAGCAATAAATTGAAAATTGAATATCCATATCTAGGTAGCATTCTACTCACAGTTTGAACAGTCAGGGAGTCTGAATGAGAGAAAATGGAGTGAAAATGCTCAATTAGATTACAGCATAAAAATAAACATAGTCTGAACTGAATTAAACTACTGGCATTTACATTAAAATGTAAAAGGCTGTAAGAACAGTATATATGTTATTGAAATGCCCTAAGATCATCATACTTCAAACAAACAAACAAACAGACAAAAAAAACTCCCGGGAAATTTAGTGAAAATCCACTTTTATTAGAAGAAATAAGATGACCACGGTATTTTTTAACTGACCAAGAAATAAGGAGAAACCTTACCTGACAAAGGGCACCATATAGCAATCATTTGACAGATTACATTTAAATAAGATAAACTAGAATGTTACTGACTTAACTTCTCAAGTTACAACTGAATCTTGTAATTTTGGAAATGAAAACAATTGGTAGTGATTTTCTTATTGATTTACTCAGAAGTATGATTAAGCACACATTTTTTCTACAATTTATGAAAACTGAAATAGAGCAAGTTGTTTTCAGAGTAATCTTACTTTAGCTGTAAGAGCAAATGAAAGGCAATTTAATAATTACTCAGTGAAAAAAAAAGATGCAAAAAGAACTATGGTAAACCCCTATGCAAAGGAATCAATTTTCCTATAATCTTACAGATAATGAAAGACATGCACTTATAAACTACTGCAAATTATTTTAAAGTGAATTCATTACTATGCTTTTCTTCATTCAGATTCTCTAGTAACAATTGTTAGAGAAATTAACAACACAATCTATATTTCACAGCTACTAAATTGAAATTAAACTAGATACAGTCTGCATCTTCCTTTTTAGAAAACGGAAGTGGAAAATACAACTTTTTGGATTTTACAGGCCTATCTGCACCATTTACTGTAGACTTAATATACTAATGGAAACTAAAATCATTCTGCTATAAATGGCTATCTTAGTTAAGCCACTTTATATTATTATCTACCTATCTAGTCAGTAAATGCCAACCTGGAATTTAAGAGCCTGCCAGAAAATAACAGCATGGAAAAATAATGATGGCTGTTATTTCTTTTAATGTCATATCCTCTTATCTGTTACACAAGGAGAAACTGTGACCCTGTGATCAATGAAGTATATGCTTAACTTTACAATCTGCACATTGAACTTGGCTCAAGAGAACTACCAATATGTTTAAAGTTAACACATACAGGGATGTTCAGACTATTATCTTAAAGAAAAGTAATGACAGTAAGAGTACTAAGCATATTTCTGATGGTTTCCAGGCATTTTACAGATCTGAAATTAATGAAGCCTAACAATAGCCTAAGAGTGATGATACTGTAATTTGTTTGTGGATCTGAGCTGTAAAGCTGAGCTGTAAAATGAAGAGTTAGTTACAGTAAAAGGCATAAGCACCTATAAATTTGGTGCCACAACATGTAACTTTAAGGCACATGGTGCTAAGAATGGGATTCAAAACCAGATTAGATGCTCAGTGTTCCCTTAGTGATGCATGCAGACTTGCTGTTCAAAAAAAACATCCGGTGAATGGAGAGTGACGTAAAGATGCCCAAAGGAAGTCAGGGAAGACACCTTTGAAGACAGGTAGGCGACTGTATCTCTTAGTTCAAAGATCTAAGCAATGTTCATTGGTTTCTTCCGAAGTGCAGTGGAAAGTCACCTCAGAAAACAAAAAAAAGTGTATACTTCCAGGGCTGTCTTCAGCTTGTCTCATCAAATGGAGAGTACTCAGACTTGTATCTTTTATTTCCAAGTAAAGACCCAAACCACAAGGGAAGAGGCAAGACTGAAGTGTTTCCATCAGAGCTTTCTATTGCAGCTGCGTCACTGGGCAGAAAGGAAGGAAAGACTCACATGACTACTGACAGAGTAAAGAAGAGACACACTCTACCCCAGCAGTTAGGGTACTAGCTGTAAGGGAGGATGCTGAAATTCTGATCTTCCTATCCCTCCTACATTCGACAATCACTAGAGAAAATAAAAAGAACTGAAATCATGTATAGAGCTGGAACTGTATTCCAAGATCCCTTACTCCTAAGGGAATGCACTGGGCATTATGATATAGAGTGATCTGAGAGCAGGTTGGTAGGGATTTTCTGGGCATGTTTGTGTCCTGTTTAAGATATACACATCACTGTTTTTTAAATTTGGCCCTAAGCAATTTGTTGATTTCACATAGCAATCTAATGGTGAAATAAAATACATGCTTCTGTACCATGACCAGCAACCACAACTCCTGCAGAGCGCTCTCGAAACACATTTTAAAAGCCCGAGGCAGATTTCAGCAACTCATGTGATGTACAAAGGTTTGGCAAATGGCAGAGGATCTGGTTATTTCTCCTGAGAGAGAAAGTTTTTTTTTGACAGCTGACAGAAGACTTGATTTTGTTCATTGTCCGGTCATAATGGATTGCACATCCCAATCTAAGGTGGGGAAAGCATGTAAGTACATGGGCAAGAGCTCCTGTATCTGTATTCTTGATGTAGGTTTGGCTCAGCTCTGCTGGGGATTATTTGCCACTCACTGCTTGCATCTTATTATATTAATGAATCATATACATGCATGATGGGAGAAATCTGGATCCTAGTGGAGTTATTGGCAAACATCCCACTGACTAAACAGGAGACTTAGTTGAACCCAGTGCAGAATAAGGATATGGATGGATTCCTGTGGGGTGGTTCTCAGCAAAAATGGAATGTCCTGCAGCTGGCAGGCCTCTGAAACAAGACAGCCATTAGCTGCCCCATCAATTTTTTAAGTACTCCAGGTAATGCATTTAACTGGAAATAGAAATGAACTGTTACTTTTATTTTTCAGATGAAGCTAAAATGACTGAAAAAGTGAAAATAACTGTTCTTTTTTAAAGCAAAGAGCAAAATCAACTAGTCGGCTTTCTGAATGCAATCTATGTGATTAATGTGTCTCGAAATACAGACATTTCTATAAAATATTAATTACTTCAGTTCTGGACTGTATTAAATTACACTTAGCAGTGTTGAAATTCCTTCCATATCTTTTTATGAGTAAATAATATTTCTTTAATTTTTTGATCATGGAAATCTCTTCCTGTGCAATTTTACTCTTTTTGCTAAAAAAACCTGACTTGTATGCCAGGCACAATAGAAGTCCAAGGAGCTTTCTAGGAGCAGAGATTATTTCTGTGAGCAAGAATCTGTGGAATGTGCTTATTTTTGCTTATAGTTATCATGTCCAAAATTTCAGACAAACGAATGTTGAAGATTGACCTTTTCTCTTTAATTTTTGCTTTTTTAACAGCAAGATTGCATCACTGTAGCTTCTCTAGTTTAAATGGTTTACGTAGGCAAATCTATATGAAAGTTATGAAATAATACCGTTCAAATGCTTGATTTACCTCAAAATACCCAGAATGCCTTTAATTTTCTGTTTTACTGAAAAGAAAAATTCCCCTAATTGCAAAAGTAATTTGGCACCATATTAAAAGTATTTTAGTGCCATGCAATAGGGTTTATAGCCTATAAATACTTCTGTTACTTAACAAGGTTATTTTCTGTTTTCCTTTCGGTCTTATTATGGATGAAATTTGTAAAGAAGGACTAGATTATAAGATAACAAAATGGTAATAATGATAGCTACTGTTTATTAAACACCAGATTTTCTCTTATTCATGTGTTCAAAGATAGAGAGGAGTGCCACACCTCTTTCATGTGCACAACAGATTCACTGTCAGAAAGGAAGAAGTCGGCAGATTCATGAATAATGCTAAAGGCGGAGAGCAGCTGTTTAGTAACAAAACAGTCTTAGTAGCGCCTTTCAGCCACTTGCTGTACCATTCGACGTGGTACTCACTGAGTGCGTGTGCGTGCAGGCATGTGTGTTTGTAACTGGAAAGGCAAGAACACAGAAAAAAGATCACCGTGGCAGCACTGATTATCATATTAACTAAGTAAATATGTCATTTTTTGTAAGAGGAAAGTAATTTAAGGTTTTAATTATGAAAGGGGAGAACCACCTAAAAGGAACCTCTCCTCTGGCTCTTTTTAAACTTCCTTTTGTCAGCACGAAGTACCTGCATAAGGTATTGTGCCACTATTGTTGTTTCTGGAACACCCAGTCTGGTAAATCGTGGCTTTAGGACAGTCAATGGAAATTTTACCATTCATACCAACTGGATAAAAATTTTACCCTATGACCTTTCTCAGCTTTACAAGTATAAAAAAAAAAATAATTGGAAATTACAGTGTAAAAATTGCCAAGGAAGAAAGAATGGGAACTAAAAAAATCACCAAGAAAATAAATACACCTGATAAAATGGTAAAGAGACGCCGTAAGAGAAAAGATGTCTGCGTTGTTATTTATTGGAACAGTTTCCATAAATGTGTACGCATGTAAGTTGCTCCTACTCAGTAGAGTATTTCCCTTGACTACAGTCTGTAAAGTCTATATATACAAAATGGGAAGAAAAGGCCTGTTATTCTGAATTCATAACACTGGGCAAAAGGAGAGAATTGCGCATCTATTCAAGGCAACTAGTGTCTATTATGAAAACACGGCTGTTCTGCATTCTTCACATAGACTAAAGAGCCACATACACTTTTGGTGTAAAAGACAGAACACGTACAGGAACAGTATGTTTATAGATGATATATTCCATAGCTGTATTTGTTTGCAGTTGTCCAGGACTCCAAAACACATTCTTCAGACCAAGGATTTAAAGATCCCAAGTTGTTTTGTTTTGTTTTGTTTTGCCTCCAAATGTGGGCTGTTTTATTTCATGGCAGAAATTATCTTAAAAAAAAAAAAAAAAAAAGACAGGTGCACAACATAATATCAAAAATTCCATTACATTAATAAATTTAGCTTTGCACTTAAATGTGTTCATACGAAGCCCATTAAATCATTTTACAATGACAACAAAAGATCTTTTTCCTGTTTATTGTAGGTGTATAATAACTTGGGTTTTTATTTGGCAGTGCCTTTTAAGATGTGTTTGCTCAACTGACAGTTTTCATGCATATGTGTTTTAAGATGTGATTTGGATGTAAAGTATTTGGCATAGGAATACAGAACCCAGTTCAGAGTCACAGCTCAGAATCCAAGTTTTAGGAACAAATGTTTCTCAATGTTTTGTTAAATTACTATGAGCTCAAATGACCTGAATTCTCTTAATATAGTCTGAGCTGACCACATACTGGATTCATACTACCAGACAAAAGGAGAGAACTGCCTATCTATTGAAGGCAATTAGCTTCAGTTAGGAAAATGTGGCTGTTTTGTGTTCTTCACACAGGAAAGAGCCACATACACTTTTGGTGAAAAAAATGTAACACATAAGCACAAACTACAGATTTCCAGAGGATGTATTTCATAGCCGCATTTGTTTGCCTTTGCCCAGGATTCTAATATGTATACAAAGCAAAAGGCTATTCAGTGTCTCTAACCTTTGACACAAGATCTAGCAATCCTTTGCAGTGTTCTTCTTTCTTAAGTCTTCCTTTAAGATCGGGTGAGGGAGGAAACAAGGAGGTGTAGCCCTGTAACTGAAATTTGTCTTGGAAGTATTGCAGCCTACAATCAACTTCTTGGTAGCCGGTGAGCATTCTTTATTGTTATTAGATTTGCTGCTCAAGACAATTTCTAAATAAAGATAAGTCAAATATCTTCACAAGGACAGTCTCAATAGTAGATGTCAAAATAATCAACCAATGGTACGATCATTTCCTAATTGAAACCTCTGTTGGTAAAATGAACCTCCTCCCTGCTCCTTCCCATGGCATATGTTGCCTTTAAATTTCATCAGATTTTGTAATTTGGAGGAAACAGCTCTTCTTGCGATACTAAAAAACTGCAGTGTCTAACAACTTTTTATCAGAGAAGGAAAGGTGCTTGCTCTACAAAGAAGGCTGCTTTGAAACATCATGTTTAGTACTATTTCTTTACAAACAATATTTTAGCATATTCTTCTTGTAACATCTGAACTGTTAATATCTGATAGTACAGCAACTTGGTTATTGGAATCACCTTGATATGCTTGGAATTTGACCAGTAACATTGTAGTCAAATGAGGAGATATATTATTCATGCTTAGTTAGGTCAAATGAACACATTTCAGCCTTACTGTGTTTGCAATCATCTTGACTAGTGTCATAATATTTTCCATCACCTCTCCCAAGGCACATTTAGCACCTTTTTTTTTTTTCCTTTTACAAAAAGAAATTCTCAATCATAGCTTTAAAGCAAACGGGCAGCTGAAATCCACCCATTTCCTTAAGCTCTATTATCCCTGAGGCACCTGAAACAAAAACATATTGATACTAATTATCTAGCAGAAAGCAATCAGGAAAATCTTGTTATTCTCAACTCTCCCCTTTTCCCTTACTCCTACAACCAATGTGCCTCTAAACAGAAAAGCCTGAGTAGTCTGAAAGCACACAGGGAGACATGATGATAGCACAAGCAAGCATCCTTTACACCTTTGTCCCCAGGAGTCTTTTCTGGTATCTTCTCCTCACAGCCCTCTTCTTGTTCACCTGAGATAAGGGTAATCTCTTCTCAGCAGCTCCCAGTGCTTCACTCACTGATTTCTTCAACAAGCAAGCAACAGAAGAGGTGTCGTTCACAAAGATCTATCCCCTTCTCCCTTCATCAGGCTGATGCCTGTACTGAAAGGAGTTATCCTGTAAGTCCACAGGAACAGGCATCCAATCCTGCGTGGGTGACAGCAGTAGCCTCTGTCGGCTGGTGAGGATGCTGTGGCATGCCTGTTGCAAGCCTCTGGCAAGGGCTGTGGGGTGCTGTGGGTGGCCCAGTGCTCTGCTGAAGCCAAGGCTTCTGTGAGGCCAGGCTAGAGGAGCAAGCAGTTTGTAACAGGAGTTAGAATTTTCTCTTTTTAAGTAAAGTACCAAATGGAAGGAATTGGCTATTTCCATCCCAATGTTGAGCTAGGCAGTAGCTCTCTCCTGAGTGTTTAGGTTTCATTTGTGAATACCAAAGTGCTAAACTTATCCTGAAAGTTTTTTTTTTCCCCCTAAGCTAAACCATAAGGTGTGTCTGGCTAAAATTTTTTTCAGTTAATGTTTAGAAGTAGGGCTGGATTCTACGTCTTTGCACACTCTGTCTTCCTCATGCTCTGTTGCCTCTTTCTACATTCTTCTGGGACTTCACAGTCCTTAGGAGTTATGGACTCCATACTGGCAGCGTGGAAAGAAGTTTGGCTTAGAAAAAAGGCAAGAGGTCATGGCACAAAGAGCTGATTAGGTGAATCTGGTAGCTGTCATTCCAGTATTGGAGACTGACATAAATGTTTTGATCCCTAGCCCGACTTAAATCTTGGGACAACTTCCTTTGTATGGTAGATTCCAGTTTATTCTTTCACAAGTATGATTTTTTGTGCCTTGCTCAGGAGTACAGGTATACAGGAAAAAGAGCTTCCCTGTGTAACATGCTCTGCTTGAAGTTCCCCTCAAAACTACTTTTTTACCCCTACAAAGTACTTTCCTGATAGTACATAGAAATATGGTTATATACCACTATGTTGGTCCACAGGAATGATCAGCATGACAAGTATGTGATCTGTGGACATTTATATGATGAAGACAAAAAAAATGTTAAGTAGTAGCAGAGGTACTGACCACACTCAGTTCCCTTTCCTATGGTTTGTCTACACACTGTCCGCTTTTAGGCAATATAATCTAAAATAACGGATTTTGTGGGAAAATAAAAATTTGCATACTACCTGATTTTCTTATAGCTATGGAAAAAATTATGGTTCTGTCACTCACAATTACCCAAACCATAGTGCAGCCATGCAACGTGAAAAAAGTACATCTTTTTGTGACTATATATATAATAATCTTGACACAGAAATCATTAAACTAAATGATGATTTTAGTAAACACTTGCATACAGCCAACTTTTATAAAGTAGTGTATTGACATATTCAAATACTTATTTACATTTCAGTTTTCAGTAGATAAATAGCATTCTGCTGCACATAGAGTCAATAAAAACTTAACGGAAGAGAATCTTCCACAGTTGCTTTCCAAAATAATTGACTTCTAGAAACCCAAACAGTGGTCTATGGTTAACTGATTGTTTATTAATAGCAATGAAGTGAAGAATCCTTTAGAGAAAGAGTACTTCAGGAAAAAATTGCTTCATTTTGCATAAGCCAGGTTCAGTGTAATGACTGATCATGCTCCTGACATTCCTTTTGAAACGGCAGGTCATCAAAATGAATCAAAAACCGTGATCCATGTAATATTAAATTTAAAAATGAATAAAGGATTTGCTTAAAAAACAACAACAGCAGCAAAAAACACATGCAAAAAACTAAACAAAAACAAGGACGGAGATGAGGAGAAGAGTACAGAAAGTTCTACCTGCTATTTGTTTTGGCAGTTGCACTGATGATCAGGAAACCAACAATGTTGGTGAGAAGCTTTCCCCTGAACACTGTGGAATTATGCAGTGATGTGGGTCTCTTAGTAAATGAATGCATTTATCTAAATGACCCCTATTAGAAACTAAACATTTTTTTCCTTAATAATTTGAGATGAAAGGATATTTACACTTCTATTTTTTCCTCTCTTCCTGTGTACAAATGCTTTTCTTGCAATGCAATGAATTAACATGAGTGTAAGTAGTAGAACAATCTCAAAGCATGTGAAGATTTTCTTACAGAGAAGGTGCTGTAACACAGATTCTTCAACTCTATGCAGAACAGTGGCTTTTCCTTGAAGTAAGACAGACCTGGCAATTCTGCTGTTTAATGAATGATGTTGGGGAAGAGGTCTGAAAAGCAGCTTGTGGTAAAATAATTTGTTCAGATTTCATGTTCTATCAGCAACAACAGCACACTGATTTTTGGTTCTGCACATCGGTGAGATTACACAACTATGAACTGCAAAGCAAGCGAAGAAAGCAATGATGGAAGAACAAAGGCAATTAAGAAAATTTTGTACTCTTGAGAAGTGCATGCATTGCTGATCTGATTTGTGGTTTGAAATCCCCAAATTCTAGCTGCATGCGGACAGATACGAACTCTTCTCTTGTTTGGCCCTGCTCAATGAAAGAGACAGAATGAGTCTGGGAAATGGTGGATTGTTGCTGCTGCTGTTGTTTTTTAATTCCTGAAGTCATGCTGCCCAAAAGGAAAGACAGAAACAAATGATGTATTCTTTGCTCACCTTGCACAGACTTCTAGATGCTTACTTTATTTGCGTTTACAATCATCCCTTGCAGCATTAGGGTTTCTAAAGGGAAGTCCATTACAGAAAAAGGCTCAAAGAACAATAGTTCTAAATAACAAATGTTGCATATCATTAATGACTTTCTTCTGAGTTTCTCAAGGTTTACTAAAACATTTATTTGAAATGTCTTTCTGTATAACTAACAAAACATTAACCTATCTAAATTATTAACAGATTTCATTATTATACTTTATTTTACTGCTTCTCTAAGTTGTAACGCTCCCTGTATTATTTTCACACACAGAAAAGATTTTTTGAAATATTTTTTCCGACAAATATTCACAAATATTTCTGAACTATTTTTATAAAATGTCATATTCAAAAATTCTTTGACCAAGTTGTTTTCACATATCTTACTGCTTCATTAGTGACACGAAACTTTAAGCAGCTCTATAGCTCTGATTATTATGCTCTCATAAGGGCATAACACCACCTGTATGTCTACTGTTTTCTTATGGATTTTCAATTTTTTCACCAGTTTCCCTGTGAAATTTTATAAACCTTGCATGTCTTCTTAATATGGTTCTGAAATGGGCTATGTGTATTATCTCTGCCCAAGACTTAACATTAAACTGTAATGCTTCAAATTTCATAGAATCTAAGAAAAATACTGTCATAAATCTGCTTATAACCCTGCTTGCTGGTTCACTGGACATAATTCTTAACTTTTAGTAGCTTTATCCAAAATCAAAGGGTTTAATAAGCTCTGCAAAATCATAGCAAGCTGCCTGCTGTAGCCTGCCAGAACTTTGCATGGTTTCTGGAAGGCAACTAGCAAATGGAGTTTCTGCACATCAGTTTCCTCTTATTGCAGGGATCTGAAGTGAGGAAATCTATATGAAAATCTGCTTCTGACTTTACAGTCTTCCTCTATTATATTAAATTTTTAGGCAATATTTAGGGTCAGAGGAAGAATAATTAGCCAATCTAAGTCTGCCTGGAAACCTGTTCCTTTCTTTCACCAAAAACGGCTTTTGGAGCTGATGCTGTGTCTGCCAGGGACTAACGTAAGAAGAAACCTGCGCCTGCTGCCTTTCGCCCTGTGACTGTGCATCCTTGTGAAGACAGTACCTCTGCCCTCCCTGTAACAAAGAATACTTCCATCTGCTTCTAACTGAAGCATTCTGCACCGTCCTTGTATGCTTCAGGTTTGAGCTTGCTGGGAAACGCTTCCTGCTATTCCCAAGCTCATGTCCTGCTTCATTAAACTTTTTTTTTTTTATGTATACACCTATGTAAGACTTTGTTATTAACTCACTTTAATTGTCAGATCAGGTTTGAAGTAAGTGACACAATCAATTCCTGCATGAAAGGTCTTCTACAAGATGGAAATTTAAGCAAATTCATTAATATTAACTGCTTAAGATAATTAATGCAGACTTTCAGAATTATAGATCTCATTCCTTAAAAATTCTATTTTATTGAAATAAAAAATCACAAAAGTCTTTTTTTTGCATATGAATATCAATATAAGGCTTTAATTCCGGTAATCTGAAATGGAGTTTTAATACTCCAAGTTGTACGTATACAATGTATTTTGAAAAAAAAAAAAAGAAAAAAAAATAAACTCTCAAAATCAGGCAATTCAAATTAAAATTAACTTCTTATTTTAGGCTTGTTTAGCTTGCCTTTTGTTTTCAAAGAGAACTAGGATGTGACTGCAAAAACTCTGTTGCAGATATTCCAATTACAGTGTCAAGTAAGTTTCTATCTCTTTAGTGAGGACCTACCTATGAAGAGTATTTCTAGAAATACTCTCCTGTAGGCAGTGTCCACATGAGGCTGTTTGCTCAAACTTAATACAGAACGGTTTTGCTAGTCAGAATTTTCTCAAAAATTCAAGTTTACATGCAATGTGTCTGAAGAAAGGATCTGAATTTTTAAACTTTTCATTTAATTTCCTAATTTTCAGATGTAAAACTGTAAAACGTGCATGCGGCATACAAAAATGCACAGAACACAGTTATTAAATATTATGGTTAGAAGTAACATGTTCAAAACTTTGAATGTGCCCCAAAATAAGGTTGCTAATAAAATGTTAATTTGTTCCTTTCTATGTATACATGAAAATGATGTATAGAATATTCATTTCTGCATGTGCAGAAATAATACATATGTGCATCATGTCCACAGATTCCCTGCCTTGTGCAGTGGATAGAATATATTAGCATCTACTTACTAGTTTTTTCCTTGTGTCCCATGCCTCATCTACCACTCCCTGCCGAATGCCAACTCTGGTGGCAGAAGCACAAGCACCCACGCTGGCTACTTCATGCCACTGTAGTGCGAGCGGACATTGATTACAATCCCAGAAAGCCCTGTGAGAGGGAGAGAGATTTGACTGTCCATCAGCCATCAGCAAAATGGTGGCATGTGGAGATAATGGTGAAAAACGTGCACTACATTTAGGAGCTTAATCTGACTCCTGAATTTTCAAGGCAGCTGGCATCATTTGCGAAGCGACACGCTATGTCCGCCTCACGGGCAGGCACGCAAGCTACCTACCTCTGCAGGCCGCAAAGCCTGCTCATATTGCCAGTCCTTTACTTAAAAGAAAAAAGACAGAAGCGGTATGTTATATTTGCTAAACCTGGAAATCATTGTGAAAAGTGTCAAGCAGCCTGGAAAGAGAGAAGTGGGGGAACCAAGGCTGGCCACCACAGCCCTCTGGCACGTCACTCCCGTCCCAACTAACCGCCATTTCCTTTCTTCAGGGACTGGCTTTCCCCAGCCGCCAGCAGTGCGAGGAGCGTGGGCACACTTTTGAGGATCCACACGCTCCTGTCTAGGAGTCTTTCAGCGAGGCGGAAAGCTGCCGTAAGGGTACATCTACACCATTAGACACACGGGAGCCGAGGGTGCGTGGCCAGCGGGGCCGCAGCTCTCCTCAGCACGCACCGTGGCTGGGCGGGAGCAGGGCCGGCCTCTGCCTCTTAGGGAGAGTTTCAAACTCCGCTGATCTCCCCCCTTCCTGCGCTTAGGAACAAGCCCTGTCTCACGGCGGCAGCGTGGACGGACACACCTCGAAGCGGCTCGCACGTACGCGACGCCGCGGCGTCTCGGCCTGCACCGCCGTCCGCGGCGGGACTAGAACCCGCGACCCCCGCCCCTCGCCTCCCCGCGCTACCCATGTGGCCACCGGGGCACAAGCGAGGCGCCCGGCGCGCGTGCCCGCTCGGGCTGGGGAGGGGGA
>VXAL01006789.1:264071-284540 GCA_013399475.1 Chauna torquata | reverse complement strand
CGGCGAGCTGGTGCGGCGGCCGCTGGCTGCAGCCGGTTCGAGGGGCTGGGGCTGGCGCGGGGAGAGGGGAGCCGGCCCCCCGGCCCGGCCGGCCCCTCGGCACCGCCGCGCTGAGGAGAGGAGGCGGGAAGGGCAGGGAGCCGAGTGCCTGGTCCCAGACAGGTGATGAAGGCCTGAGCGATGGGAGGGTCTGAGCCTGCTGTACGAGGCTGCCAGCTGGTCACGGCTCTCCAGGGAGGGAGGAAGGCAGGAAGGGGAGCTCCCCGCTCCTCTCTTCTTCCTCATTCCCTTCTTCCCCCTTCTCCTCTGGCTTCCTCCCTTCTTCCATTCTTACTGCCAGTCTTCCCCCCCCCTTTTCTCTTCTCCTTCTCCTTTCTCTCTACTTCTTTCCTTCTTCACCGCCCCCTTCTACTCGTTCTCGTCTTTTTTTGCTTCTCCACTAAATTTGAACAGTTGTCAATTCTTCTCCTCCTTCCTTTCACCTTCAAATATTGCTTGATACTAAATTTAAGAAAACTTCACTCTCCTAATGATGTGTGTGCATTTCTGTTTTTCCACCAGGTGGATTTTAAGCCTTTGAAATAGGGTAGCCAGTTGCAGTGTTGCAGCTTTCAAGCATTTCGAATCCCTTCAACCATCATAACCTTTAGACTCTCTCCACCCAAGGAAAGCACCAGAGATACACAGATAGAACGCCATAGTGTTGAAAATGTAGGACGTAAGGAGTACAACACACTATTTTCTTAAAAAATAGAATAAAGAATTTTTTTCAGAAAAGGAAGGCATACTTATCACCTTCCCCCCAGAATCCACACCACCCTTACTCTGTAGCCCCCTTTTGCACTCTCCTGTGTTGCTTTTGATATCAGTGTGGAATATTTCCTTAATAAGTAGGAGGGAAACATTTTAAATCTAGACCAAAATAGGCCTGTGGGGGTATGTGTGTATTCTTTAGTTTAGTGTCATGCAGATAATTGGAGGATTTTTTTTTTCTTAATAAAGATCTTTGACAGAAATTTAAAAACTCTATGCTGCAGAGTGAAAACAGTAAAGAGATAACAGCATTTGCTGGTCAATTGAACGTCCATTTTAAACCTGTGCGTTGAAGCCAGTTACAGCACTGATATTTCTATACTTATTTCATAAAGGAATGAGGAATTAATAGGTAGCATTTTTCTGTCGTGCTGTCTTACCTTCTTAAGGTTCTTCGGTATGATGGCTGTTTTCAGCAGTGACATCAGTGACCAGAGTTGTCTGTTTTCTCAGAAAAAAACATTTCAATTTTCCCTTCTGTAGCATGTATCTATCTGTAGCATGTTACAAATGTTCATCCAGGTGTGTTCTTATGAGGATTTATTTTCCTTTGTTCCTTCTTTGAAAATGATTTTTAAGAAGTGCTAAAATCTCTTTATAGTATTGTACTGGAACTCAGTGTTACTAAGCTCACCAAGTATGATGTAAATATAGTAATATAGTAGGGTTTTTTTTAAAAGAGTCTATAGTTCTTAAAGTAACAGAAATTGTTTAAGCATTTGTTACATTATCACTAGCTTGGTGTATTTTTTTAACAAGTTGTTTTTAAGCTTGGAAGAAGCTGAACTTAAATAGTATACGTTTTTTTAAAAAGTATTCCCATAGGAAGTGGCTGCTAGCATTGTGTTTCTCAAAAAAAAAAAAAAAGGTAAATAATTGCAACCAAATGCCTGCTGCTCACTGGTGTTGGACTTTATTTTAGGTAAGGTATTGCATGTGTAACATAATCCAATTAAATACTTTATGCTCAGACGGAATTATTTTAAAATCCTATATTTAGCACTACCAATCAAATGCTGCACATTTTTGAGGTTAAAGATAAAATGTGCTTTCCTAAAGCTGTAGGTGTTTTTCCATGTGCGAACCTTGTAGGAAAGAAATGCACTGATCATAATAACAGACTGTTCTGTGTAAGTTTCCTCTTTGGGAATTGTTATTCAAGTAGATAGTACAAAACTAATTTCACTTCTGTTTAATATCTTTATTAAAAGGAGGCTGACAGGATCTTAAGACTTCCAAAGGTATGTTCTTAACAGAAGATAAATCCCGTGTACTGGCATCCTACAGGAATATTTTACATAAAACTTTAAAACACTCCACGTTTTTATTTTCTGTAGGCTAATATGTGGTGCATTCATAAAATTACGCATATCAGGCATGCTTCAGGGATGATACTGTCTGACCTTTACCGAAAGAATGGAAGTTTGTGAAGCCAAATACTCATTATGAAGTAGTGTCGGCATAGTTATGTCGGTTAGCAGACTTAAAGTATAACATCCATAAATGGCGTACCTATGAGAGTAAAACCTGTAATGTGTTCTTAGCGTATGATAACGAAAGAATGCTTTTCAAAGGAGCTTGCGTTGTTTGGGGAGAGAGTTTACTGCGCTGGCGAGAACTCCCTTGGCTTGCCGAAGCCGCATGGCCACTAGGGGGCTTTGTAGGCATGGCTATCCTGGGAGAGTCGCACCAAGCCCGCACAGGCTCGCTTAATTTGGCTGTCCATTTTAAATACGTTTAAAGTAAATAACGCATTATTTGACCTAAGCTTCCTGTTGTTTTGCAAGCGTTTAGCCAGACTTATAAGGAAAAAGTTTAGTTTCAGGTAGTAACACTAAGTATTACGTGTTAGGACTGTCAAGATTTTTTTCTTGTATCTATGATATTACTAACTTAAAGGAGGCACAATACGCTAAAGTGTGTGGGTTTTTTTTTTTTCCTGATAATTCTTAGCCTAGAGGTCAGTGTAACTGAGATGGAATACTGTTGTGTTTTTCATTAGTTTTAAAAAGTACTTGTAAGGGATTTTACAGATTGTTTGAACCCTGTCATCACTTCATTATATTTGTGGATTTTAATGGAATATTTAAAGTAAAGAAAAATGAGTTCAAAATTTCTGGCAGGAAAAACTGAAGGAATTACAGAGAAGTTATTTTGAATTCAGGTATTGGCTGTGCTTTTTTAATCACTAACACCTATCAGAAACTGAAATAATCTGTGGCTATTTCTGCACATTGCATTTTATGGTAAATTAGAGTTGTTTCTTTGGTTCTGAGTTACAGTTCCCACGCATTTTTGCAATACTGTATCATTTGACATACTAGCATAACAGAAGAATGCATTAAAAAAAAAAAAGAACCTAATACCTACATGCACAGTTTTAGAAATGTATATGTTTTTACATTGTAGTATTAACTCATGTAAGTTAGCTAATGATTATGCAAAATATTATTTGCTACTTACACGTGGCTTTTTTTTTGCTCATTTCATGAACAATTTAAAAAAGTGTCCTTATTCTACGCAGGTAGAAATTACATATCTGGCTTGTACAAGGTCAAATAACAAATGGGTGTTTGAATTAAATCTCAAAACTTCTGGTATTGGTACCTAGATTCTGTACTGCAGTTCCTCATCAAGCAAAATAACATGAAATGATCCAGATGTGTGGATCAGTGAAATTTGTCAAAGCTGCTGCTGCCAGGATTTTAATTTCTCTTTTTGCATCAAATGCATTTTAACCCTATATCTCTCCTTACCTTGATCACTTCCTCCTCATCTGCTTCACTTTCTTCTGTTTCTATGAGTTCTGTCTTGGATCCCCTTTGTAAGATTTCCTCCCTTAGTGCTTTTGTGTTCTTCCTGAGTAACTTTGTAAATAACCTGATCAGATAGTCTTCACTAAGAAACTTCTGCAGGCAGTCTGCATGTCTTGAGTAGGAGATTTTCCTGTGGAAAAATTTTTTTCCTGTAAACTTGTACAATTTACTTTGCTGTTGAAATAAAAGCTTTGAACCTGTATTGAATGCTCTTAGGTGTTCAGAAGTCTGTAGGTAAGTCACTGGAGAGGCCTAAGTTCGGACTTGTGCAGTGATGATTATTTGAGCCTCTGGAGTTTACCTGTGTATTGTACCTTGATCTAATTTGAGTTGTTTTTTTTTTTTTTTTTTTTGCTAACAGCAGCAATGATAATAGATGCCCCTGGAATACTGGATTCCAGCTGAAGTAGTGATGTTGTCTTTTGAATTTAGAAATAAAGTTTAGGCCTTGATTTAATTCTGGGTGATATACCAGAGGTCTTCAAAGTATTGTTGTTAATAGGAGAAATTTAGTAGACATAGTAGGAATGATGAACTTCTGTTTTTAAACACAATTTTCCATTGATTTGTAATTTGAAGTTGGGCAGTGAGTTTTTTCTCTTCTCTTATAAACCGATTACTTTGCTTTCATATGCGAAGAAGTTTCTAGTATCTAACTCCTTTAAGGATGGTAGTTGAACATCATAGTAACCAAATCTGAGGTGAATACCAGTTGGGGTAATCCATTCTCATCCTCCATTTACCTAGCAGGACTAATCACCCTACCATTAAAACTGTATTCCTGTTTTAGTCTGTGTGTCTCTTCTGAAGACATTTCAGGTCATCATCCCTTACCATCTTGTCATTACTGGGTTGAGCTTATTTCCTGACATTCAGTCTGAATCTTTTTTTTCCTAGTGTTGGCTGATACTTGCAGAATTTTACCAGGAAGCATTGAATTTTACCCTTTTTTATAAAGAAGATTTCAAGTACAGTTAATTAGTTAAGATTACCAGTACTTGTGAAGGCATGACTATTGGCATGTTAGTAGAGATGACAGGGCATACAGAGCGATTAGGAATTCAACAGACTTTGGTGAATTGAGATTGTTGGTGAGATGATACTGGTATACTCTGGATCTGGTTTAGTTTTTAAAAAGGATTTTGATTTGTAGAGAGTATTTTTATGTTTGTTAGAGTAAAAAAGATACCTCGAGGTAAATATTGAATGAGAAATAACACTGCCTTAAGCTACGTCAATGTTAGATTTTTTTTATTGGCTTTTTAAGTGACAATGGTTGGATTGTTGTTCTGTTGTGTTTGGGTAGAGCTATGATTACTGATGTGCTGACAGGTCTTGGAGTTCAGATACCATACTAAATATTTTCTAATGATAAATTTTGGTTCTCAAAGTGCAAAGCGAGGGATGAATCTGTATGAAAACTTTGTCGACAGTAACCTGAATCCAAAGCTGTAGCTTTCTTGTGATCGTGGTCCTTGTTATTTGAAAGTGGTGTGCATTCAAAAGTCATCCTACAGACTATTTTAGTGATATTTAATGTGTTTGAATTGACTTTGTGATCCACTGTAGAGGTTGTATTAACTTGATGTTGGTGTATTCACATATTCTGCAAAGCAGACTAGGCTGGGATGGCCCTTTTCATGTGTGATTTTTTTTTTTTCTTGGCCAGCTAATTTACAAACACTATCACAAGACTATGATAATTGAAACTGAAAAATAGTGGTCCCTAACTGTTGCATCTAGGCAAAATTAGAGTGACTGTGGGGAAAACACTTTTTCCTTGCCCTGTTGGTATTGTTTTCAGCAGCTTAGTTTGTTGTGGTTGTGACCAATTCTGGAGAGTCTCTCAGACAAGGTTTATGCTTCAGCCATGTTAGGTCCGCATACGGTAAACATTTTTAGGTTCAGAAAACAATTTCAGAAGGTATTCAGAAATACTCAAAGTATTTGCGTGTTAGTGATTTTCTTGGCTATGGATCCATCTGCAACTTCCTGTGCAGCTGCAATTACTAGATAATGATAGGTGATAGTATTTTAGCATTTATTGGTTGCTGATATAATGCTATGCTAATATTTAGAATTCTGCTTAGAAGACTTTGAGAGACATATATTTGAAAATAAGTGGTGTCGATGGTTCTAGCTGATCTTGTGGGGGCCTGTCTTTAAAGAGCTTTGTCTTGTAGTGCATTGTGCACTAGCTGGTGCCACCCGTCCCCCAGGCCCGCAGACAGAGACACTTATCTTGCAGCCTGACTCCTCCACCGGGTACCCTTCTTCAGCGTTCCATAGCCCCTTCCCTTACGTGGACCCAGGAATGCCACAATTAGGAGTAAGGGCAGGGAATGTGGCTTACCTGTGCTCGTCTCTGTCGAGTGATAGTTTAGCGTTGCAGCTAGGCCAGGCTTAGTACAGGACTGTTAACTTGCTACCTAATGGTTTTGGTGTTTGGTATCACAAGTTGAGAATTGCAGTATTACTGTGGTATTGGTGTATTGCTTATCGCTTGCTGAACCTTTTTTGTCCAAAAGAAGGTTTACTAAAGCTTAAACTTTACCTATATTATTCCCAAAGCAAAGTAGAATTACTAAGAATATAATTGTAAATGACAAAAAAGAAAAACCTTTGCCATGCTTATTTGATGTTATGTTTAGCACATTTACAGCATGGCACTGCATCTTGATTAAAAACAACAGCCTTCATTAGTTAAAAGTGGCTTAAATCATGATCCGGTCCAAGTGCCTCAAGTTTCTTTCCTCTTCTGTATCTTAGCATATGCAGCACTGACCTGGTGTTCAAAGTCTGGTTTTGTGTGGTTGCAAACCAAAGAAGTTCCATGGAAGAGAGATCCATTTTTGATTACCTTGTAGCAGCAACCATGCAGTAAAATCAACACTTAACAGGGTTATACTAATAAATTTGCATCTTTGTTGAGAATTCACCATTTTCAAATAAAATTATGCTTTCAATTTCTGATTTGTCACAGTTGATCAGATCTTTTAGTTTAGAAATGCTTTATTACAGGTAAAAGGGTTTTGAGGTAGACTGTACTTTTTTTTTAGTAATTTATATGCATATATTTGGGCATACATTCACTTTATATATGTACATTATGTAAGTACATGTATGTATTCACTTTATGTACAGTACTTAGTGACTGTACTGACTTAATCTTAGAAAACTACATTCTAGATATTTTAGAGTTCCAGGTTCTTCTGTGAGTAATTAGTGATTTTTGTATCTCATATTTTGTGTATTATCTGAGATACTATTCACTTTTTCAGAAGAGGCTTCTGCAACCGAGCTGTTGTTAAAATACGAACTTGAACTTCTGAAATCACAGGTACTTGGGAAGAGTTATGTCCTCTGTCTGTTCCAAGTATTAATAGCTGTGTTTAGAGGATTTAAACCCTCTAAGTTTAGAGGAAGATCCACCTTGGGCTCTGAGTTCTGAGTTAAGTTTATACGTTTAAAATGAGGGAAACGGTTCTCAACCACAGGTTAAGAGTTGTACCTTTTCTGATTGCTGCTTTTGCTTTCATAATTTTGAAATTCTCAATGAATCTTACTTTTGTTTTCAGATCCCTCAGGGAAGGACTTACTGAAGGACACTGTTTAAATGTGTGACATCACTGCAGAAAGATCACAGCAGGATAATCATCTTGCTTTGCACCTTGTTTTCCTTAGGGTAAGTTCTGGCTTTAGGTCTTCATAATCTTGTGTTTCAGGGGGGAGGTGGGTGAATAAATACAAGATTTACATGGTAAATGACGATACACGGTATTTTCTTTATAACTACATTGGGAAATCTAAAAGCCTGTAGAGACAAGATCCTATGGCAAGATTGTTGAAGGTCAGATTCTTCCTGCAGTGATGTCATACACTTTGTGTGTTTCATAGTTCTTCAAAATCCTTCTGTTTACACGTAGAAGTGTTCTACTATTTTCAATTCAAAGACTGAAATAACTTGGAGAAAACCAACAGCCCCCCCCCTTTGAATCTGTAACAAAGAAAAAAGTTGGGGGGGACTTGGAAGATTTTCAGGTTATTATACTGGAATTCGGCAGATTGAAGTAAGATAATGAAAGTACCTTATTGTGAATTTCCAGTGTGTATATTTTAAAACTGTACAAAACTATAGAGTACCTTTTAAGTTAGTGCTATACTGAAAAGAAAAATCTTCCATTTAGGCAGCAATTTAATAATGATTACATGTTAAATATGAAGCCATTATCATGTTAGGTTTTTACCAAGTTTATTACTTAATTAAAATAGATTTCATTCTATTTGACTTTGCTTTGTACAATTGGTGCAAAATAGAAATTGTTTAAATAACAAATCAACACTAGTTTTAAATATCTTAAGTGGTTCAACTCCCAGTATTTTGAATTTCTTCCATGTCAGAAATTTTGTGAGAGTCTTGTTTTTCCTTTGTAAGTGTCCCATTTCGCCTTACTCTTTGTACTTAGTCTCTTAAAAATGTATTGATTAGATGAAACATTTATTTCTGGCGGAGGAAGGACCTTTGCTATGTGAGGATGTAGGGTATCTGAAAGTACTGATTGCTTCTTGTAAACTAGTTGCAAATTGGCAGCGTCTTCCTGATTAAATGAAATAATCCTGTGAATGAAGATTTTTGTGTTCCAGTTTAGCCCACATCAAATCTGTGTTGTACTGTGGTAAATAGAAAACATTTTATGGTGAAAGTGGTGACTGAACTTCTCATTCTAATAGTTTGAATGATGCTACTATGATAAGCTTTGCTTTAGCAACAGAACACTGGTAATTTGTGGTAATATAAACACTGCTTGTGAAGGATTTGCTTTTACTAAGTATTTGTGATTCCAGAGCCGTTTTTTATTAGCTCTAAATTCTGTATTTTAAGGATATAAAAATACAGTGGAAAAAGTGAAAAGTTTAAAAAAGTTTAAAATAATTTCTTTCTGAATGTCTTTGAGTAAATTGATTTAAAACAAACAAAAACTGCTAAAAAGCAGCATGTTTCACTTCTTGCAATATAAAAACTATTAAGTATAAAAATTACTGAGTTTACTTCCCCTTCATTTTGCAATGAAATACATAATTTGTTTAAAAAAAAAAGTACTTTTTTTGACTGTTTCTGTAACTGAAAGCTGTTTCTTTACATGTATTGTGGTCAATGAACTTTATTACAAAGTTTGTTACATAAATACTATGGTTCTCTTCAGAACTTCAGTTTTCTATTTCTAGGTGTTAATAGACTGTAAGTTGGAAAACTGTTGACCAGGCACTGATTCTATATAGCCGAGATATTAAAGCTTTCAATACTTCCATCTTCTATTACAATATGATACAAATATTTCTTTCACTACTGCATGCCTTCAAACTCGGATATGTTTTAACATTCGTGACTAGTATTGAGGCAGATCTTGAGAGCCTGTTGGGTGACAGATATTACCATCACAGAATATCCTGAGTTGGAAAGGACCCACAAGGATCATTGAGTCCAACTCCTGGCTCCACACAGGATCACCCAAAAATCAAAATCTGAAGTCCTTTTTTTTAATTAAAGGAATATATTACAGTACCATTCTCAACAAATTGTTGCAAAGAATGACAAAATAGTAAATAAAACTGAGATACTGAGACTAAAATTTCAATGTTGATGCTCCTTATACCTTTTCTTTCATATAAGGTTTATTTACATATGTGTTTAGGTTACATTTATGCTGTTAGTTTGTACTCTACAAATGTAAAGGTATGCTAAGTAATCTGTATGTTCCATTTATAGTGTCATGTGATTGCTTTCTTTTTATCAAGAGAATGGTAAAAGTAATATCAACATGTTTTCAGAGAGTGGTTAGGGTTGGAAGGGACCTCTGGAGGTTATCTGGTGCAACCCCCTGCTGAAGCAAGGGCACACAGAGCCAGGTTGGCCAGGACCGAGTGCAGATAGATTGCTTTTGAATATTTCCAGTGAGGAAGGCTCCACAGTTTTTCTTGCCAACCTGTTCCAGTGCTCAGTCACCTGCACTTCTCCTTGTTGAACTGCATGAGGTTCCTGTCAGCCCTTTTCTACAATTTATCGAGGTCCCTCTGGAAGGCAGCACAACCATGTGTTGTATCAGCCACTCCTCCCAGTTTTGTGTCATCTGCAAACTTGCTGAGGGTACACTCTGCCCCATCATCCAAGTCATTAAGGAAGGTGTTGAACAGTGTTGGACCGAGTATGTTTTCTGTGTAGAGTAATTGTTTCTAAAACAGTAAATATCTTTCCATTTACATACTGCAAATGTATGGAAGCAATATCTTCTGATTAAAACTGAGAGTTAGCGGTACTCATTATACCAGATGACAGCTTCAATAAAACCACTGGAACCTTGTAATCGTTCTGTGGAAGTTTGCATATAGACAGTTTCTTTTTACAGTTATTCTAAGTTTTTGTTTTTGCTAGAGACAGGAGGATTGATAGTGACTTGTAAGTTTGAATACAGCAGAATTGTCTTATTTTTCTGTGTTAGTATCTGTATGCCAATGTTTGTATTTTTTAGTAGAATTCAGGTTAGAAACTTCTTCTTAAAGCAGTCTACTGTTAGTATACAAATAAAGTAGTTTACTTTTGCAGTTACCTGCTGAGTCGCACTGTCAACTTCCAGGTTTTACAGCTTCTTATTTTGAAAGTTTCTTTACTGAAACCTAAAACCAAACCTACAAATGCACACAAAAGTAATGTTATTCATGCAGGTAAGCCTGCTATGCAGTGGAAGTATGGGCATGAATAAAAGTACCTGTATGCGAATACTTTGTTGGGTTTAGAGTTTTATATTCTGTTTATCCTTAGTGAGAACCAACTATTGTAAAATTTCACTTGCCCCTCATCTAAAGTAATAAGGTGAATTCTGATAAAACTGAAAATGCTGCTTAGAGCTCATAAGTTATGAAGGAAAACAGTAATTTGTTCTTTTCAGATGTATGCTGATCACCTATCCAAACAGATGATAAAGTGTTACTAAACCATGTCTAAAAACTGTTTGTTATTGTATAATAGATTTTAAAAATATTAACACGAATGACTTCTGAGTTAAAGATGTCATTTAAGGTAGTTGTGAAATTTTCATATACAGAGAAAACAATTTCAGGGTAAGCAAGCAATAATGCTTTTAAAATCTCTTTTCGTTTCTATAATTCATGAGAGAAATACCTGCAGTCTTTAATTTTTTTTTCTTTTTTTCTTCAGGAAGATGATCTTCCTTGTCCTGAGTGTCTGAGGTTCTCTCAATGATGAGCTGAAGCAAGAACAACTGAAAGCTATTTCTGAAACCCTGGATATACAACTTAAACTTGTAGGAACGTTTTCAGAATGAAAACCACATACAGTTACCTTGATAATTGCAGAAGGATGAGAGGAAAGTTATGATGGCAAAAAACAAAGAGCCACGTCCCCCATCTTATGCTGTTAGTGTTGTTGGACTGTCTGGAACTGAAAAAGATAAAGGTAATTGTGGAGTTGGAAAGTCGTGTTTGTGCAATAGATTCGTTCGTTCAAAAGCAGATGAATATTATCCTGAGCATACCTCTGTGCTTAGCACAATTGACTTTGGAGGAAGAGTTGTTAACAATGATCACTTTTTGTACTGGGGTGACGTAACACAAAGCGGTGAGGATGGAATTGAGTGCAGAATTCATGTAATTGAACAGACTGAGTTCATTGATGATCAGACCTTCTTGCCTCATCGGAGTACGAACTTACAACCATATATAAAACGTGCAGCTGCCTCCAAACTGCAGTCAGCAGAAAAATTAATGTACATTTGCACAGATCAGCTAGGCTTGGAGCAAGACTTTGAGCAAAAACAAATGCCTGAAGGGAAATTAAGCATAGATGGGTTTTTACTGTGCATTGATGTAAGCCAAGGATGTAATAGGAAGTTTGATGATCAACTTAAATTTGTGAATAATCTCTATATTCAGCTATCAAAATCTAAAAAACCCATAATAATAGCAGCAACAAAATGTGATGAATGTGTGGATCATTATCTGCGAGAGGTTCAGGCGTTTGCTTCAAATAAGAAGAACCTTGTGGTAGTGGAAACATCAGCAAGATTCAATGTCAATGTTGAAACTTGTTTTACTGCGCTGGTACAAATGATGGATAAAACTCGTGGTAAACCTAAAATAATCCCCTATCTGGATGCCTATAAAACTCAAAGACAGCTAGTTGTTACAGCAACAGACAAGTTTGAAAAACTTGTCCAAACTGTGAGAGACTATCATGCAACTTGGAAAACTGTTAGTAATAAACTGAAAAACCACCCTGATTATGAAGAGTACATAAATTTGGAAGGAACGAAAAAGGCCAAAAATACATTTTCAAAACACATAGAGCAGCTTAAACAGGAACATATTAGAAAAAGAAAAGAAGAATACATTAATGCATTGCCAAGAGCTCTTAATACTCTTCTGTCAAATCTTGATGAGGTTGAACATTTGAGCTGGTCAGAAGCCTTGAAGTTAATAGAGAAAAGGCCTGACTTCCAGTCCTGTTTTGTAGTGCTTGAAAAGACACCTTGGGATGAAACTGACCATATAGATAAAGTAAATGACAGAAGGATTCCATTTGACCTTCTCACTACACTAGAGGCAGAAAAGGTTTATCAAAACCATGTGCAGCATCTTATATCTGAAAAACGGAGGGTTGAGATGAAGGAGAAGTTCAAAAAAACTCTTGAGAAAATCCAGTTCATTTCACCCGGACAGCCATGGGAAGAAGTTATATGTTTTGTAATGGAGGATGAGGCATTCAAATACATCACTGATGCAGACAGTAAGGAAGTATATGGTAGGCATCAGAGGGAGATTGTTGAAAAAGCCAAAGAGGAGTTTCAGGAAATGCTTTTTGAACATTCAGAGCTGTTTTATGACCTGGATCTTAATGCAACGCCAAGTTCAGATAAAATGAGTGAAATTCATGCCGTTCTGAGTGAAGAGCCTAGATACAAAGCTTTACAGAAACTTGCACCTGATAGAGAATCTCTTCTGCTTAAGCACATAGGATTTGTTTATCACCCAACTAAAGAAACTTGTCTCAGTGGCCAAAATTGCATGGACATTAAAGTAGAGCAGTTACTTGCCAACAGTCTGCTGCAACTAGACCATGGCCGTTCAAATTTATACCATGATAGTACCAACATAGACAAGGTTAATCTTTTCATTTTGGGCAAAGATGGCCTTGCACAAGAACTGGCAAATGAAATTCGGACACAATCCACTGATGATGAATATGCATTAGATGGAAAAATATATGAACTAGATCTTAGGCCAGTTGATGCAAAATCCCCATACCTTTTGACTCAGTTGTGGACCTCTACGTTCAAACCACATGGTTGTTTCTGTGTGTTTAACTCTATTGAATCTCTGAATTTTATTGGGGAGTGCATTGCAAAAATAAGGGCTGAAGCATCTCAGATAAGGAGAGACAAGTATATGGCTAATCTTCCGTTTACATTAATACTGGCTAATCAGAGGGACAGTGTTAGCAAGAATCTACCTATTCTGAGACATCAGGGACAGCAGTTGGCCAACAAATTACAGTGTCCTTTTGTAGATGTGCCTGCTGGTACATATCCACGGAAATTTAATGAGACCCAAATAAAACAAGCTCTGAGGGGAGTACTGGAAGCAATTAAACATCACTTTGATGTTGTAAGTCCCGTTCCTACTATTAAGGATCTGTCAGAGGCTGACTTAAGAATTGTGATGTGTGCAATGTGTGGTGATCCATTCAGCGTGGATCTCATTCTTTCACCCTTCCTTGACTCTCACTCCTGTAGTGCTGCTCAGGCTGGCCAGAACAATTCTTTGATGCTTGATAAGATAATAGGTGAAAAGAGGCGTCGAATACAAATAACTATATTATCATACCATTCTTCAATTGGTGTCAGGAAAGACGAACTCGTTCATGGATATATACTGGTTTATTCTGCAAAGCGCAAGGCATCCATGGGAATGCTTCGAGCATTTCTTTCTGAAGTTCAGGATACGATTCCTGTCCAGCTAGTGGCTGTTACAGATAGCCAGGCAGACTTTTTTGAGAACGAAGCAATCAAGGAACTCATGACTGAAGGAGAACACATAGCAACAGAAATTACTGCTAAGTTTACAGCTTTATATTCATTATCTCAATATCATCGTCAGACTGAGGTCTTCACATTGTTCTTCAGTGATGTATTAGAGAAGAAAAATATGATTGAAAGTTCTTATATGTCAGATAGCACAAGAGAATCGACACATACAAGTGAAGATGTTTTTTCAAGATCTCCCAGAGGAAGTTCCCTTGACTATAATTATCCAGATTCAGAGGATGATACTGAGGGCCCACCACCTTACAGTCCAATTGGTGATGATGTGAGGTTACTCCCAACACCTAGTGACCGTTCAAAGTACCGATTGGACTTGGAAGGAAATGAGTATCCTGTTCACAGTACACCACTCAATTGTCATGACCATGAACGCAACCATAAAGTGCCTCCCCCAATAAAACCGAAACCCCTTGTTCCAAGAACAAATGTGAAAAAACTGGATCCTAACCTCCTGAAAACAATTGAGGCAGGTATTGGTAAAAATCCCAGGAAACAACCTTCGCGAGTGCCTGCAGCACCACCAGAAGATATAGACCAATCTGACAATTATGCTGAACCTATTGACACTATTTTCAAACATAAAGGCTTTACAGATGATATTTATGCAGTTCCAGATGATAGTCAGAATCGTATTATTAAAGTTCGAAACTCAATTGTTACAAATGCCCAGGGTGACGAAGAAAATGGGTTTTCTGACAGAATGTCTAAAAGCCACGGGGAAAGAAGACCTTCAAAATACAAATATAAGTCTAAGACCCTGTTCAGCAAAGCTAAGTCTTACTACAGGAGGACACATTCAGATGCAAGTGACGATGAGGCTTTTACCACCTCTAAAACTAAAAGAAAAGGAAGACATCGTGGAAGTGAGGAAGACCCACTTCTTTCACCTGTGGAAACGTGGAAGGGTGGCATAGATAATCCTGCTATTACATCAGATCAAGAATTGGATGACAAAAAAATGAAAAAGAAAACTCACAAAGGAAAAGAAGATAAGAAGGTAAGTCAATTGATTTGTGATAAGATGTGGCTAGGTGAACCACATGTATGTATATATATATTTTTTTCCACTTGTAGTGCATTGTAAGAAGAGAAAAGTCAAAATACTCAAGAGTTGCATCTTATTTTGAAACAGATGCTTTAAAATTTTGATATAGCATTGTTTCATTTTGTCCAAGATTTCTACTTAGCTTGATCAGAACCAGCAAACTTGAGGGAACGAGGTGAATTGTCTGCCTAATCAACAAGTTTCAGTCCTTTTCACTTCTGTGTATACATGTGCAGTTTCACTTCCTTCTGTACAAGTAAGCGAAGGCAGAATTTGGTCCACAAATCTTGCCTTGTTAATCATGACATCTATTTAAAAAAAACAAAACAAAACAAGCTGCTTTATGAGTTCCTGGGTAGAACTGGTTCTTTCAGTTCTTGCAGTTCTGGCTGTTGGAATGAAGTTAAGGGCTGGTGAATGAAAGGAGTGGTTTCTTCTTATTTCTCGGTTGTCTACTGGGAACCTGGAACTCTAAAACAAGAGCACGAAAAGGAAACTGTGTGTAGTGTTTTTACTGACTGCTGCATTTTTGTAGTGCGGGCAAGCAAGTAATCAGTTTGGAAGCTGTGCTACCTGTACAGTTCTCTGTTTAAACAAAATAAAGGGGACAAAATGCCTGCCTGGCTTGGGTTTCTAAATAATTGATATTCAGCTTGAAAAATGTCTACTTAATTTTGATCTAAAGATGCTTGATACTTATTTTTTACTTACTATTTAACAAGTGATTATATTCAGGTAGTGTTGTGGTGTAGGTACTGGCTGAATACTCATTATAGTTCAGATTTTAATTTTGGGCGAGCATTCATTGTCTCTTGCATGTAGTTTCTGTTTACATTAAATTGGGAATGTTCCTGGTCAGTTACATATTTTCTTTCTTGTCTCCAAATAAGTTGACCTTCTTAATACTGTCTTTTGCAGGGTTTTAAAAACTTTCCTATTACCTTATATCTGACAGTAGTGGAATAGCATTTAGAAATAAGTTTTGTTCAAATGGAACATGGAGTTAAATTTTATTAATGGATTAAATTCTGAATTGCGCTTAGTATGCAGCTGTGATTTGAATTACGCATGACCAATTTAAAGGGCACTGAATTTTCTTCAGGCTTCCTAGCAAGCATAAATAATGATGTCTTGTGGTTACAAAATCATACAATTAAAAATACTCTGAAGTTATTCTTTTGGGGAAATCGAAATGTTTTTTTAAAAAAACAATACTTCGTATACTTTCGATTGAAATGCTCTTGCTACATCGAAACTGAAATACAGTGTTTGTAATCCTCCTACTGTCTCAGCTGTGTTGAGCTGACAGAGAGTTCCTGTGAGTTGGATATTTAAACTGTGCAGACCGGGCATCAGAGGCTCTTCTCTTCCTGGCATTGTGTCAGCGACTCCCCTGCTGTCTTTACCAAAGCTTCTGCTGCTGCTTTAGCCTGTTCAGGGGCAGCCAGAGTCGGAAGTTTGAGGTGGTTCTAATTTTTTTGTAGTGGGTAAGACTCTTCAAGAGTGCAAGAGTAGTTTGAAGTTTTCTATAACGTACCTCTTGGTTTTTTTTCCACACTTGCAAGTTGTGGTCCAGGGTTGTTGCTCTCAAATTAGAGAAAACGTCTAATAGCAGAAGTACAGATTATTGTAATGATGGAGAAAGCAAATTTATCTTGATAGCTAAAATGCTCGTAACTATTCAGAAAGTCTAAGAATGTTGAATGCTTAGTGCTTTTAGTAAGTAATGTCTTTTGTGTATGTTATATTGATTTGCATTGTGTTGAAGGAAGAGTAGTTCCAGTTCATATCATTGTAATTTTTAATTTACTCCTCTTTCTTAACTGTTGATTTTTTTGCAAGAGATGCACAATGTTATTAATTCTGCAACTTATTCACCATGTTTTTGTGTGTTGTATTAGATAAGCAGCTAGCAGTCTTTAATTATAATACCTGAAAAATTATTCAGATGGTATTTTCCTTATTGAATGTTATGTAGCCCATATGAGGGTTATTAGTGTACCACTATTTACAGATTACTTTTTTTTTTGAAAATTTTGACCCCATGAATGTGAAGGGGATGAATAAAAATTTTGTACTACTTCCTAAATATTTCTTAAAGCCCTTACTGTTACTTTTTCTAAACTGTTCAGCTGTATGTAATGGTAACAAAGGATAGAAATGTAGCTATTCTTGCTGTAAACATAGTGATTCTAAAATACAGATATCTTATGAGCAAAATGAATTTGTTCACAGAAACTCAGCCTGTTAAGTCTTAGGTCATCATTGTCAAAAATTACAACTGGATGGGTCAGAAAGACGAAATGAATTTTGGCAAACAATAGGAAAAACAACTGTTCCTTTTTACCAGCCCTCGTTTGACTGATCTGCTATCTAGAATCATAGAATATCCTGAGTTGGAAGAGACCCACAAGGATCATTGAGTCCAACCCCTGCCTCCGCACAGAACCACCCAAAAGTCAGACCACATGTCTGAGAGCGTTGTCCAAACACTTCTTGATCTCTGGCAGGCTCAGTGCCGTGACCACTTTCCTGGGGAGCCTGTGCCAGTGCCCAACCACCCTCTCAGTGAAGAACCTTCTCCTAACACCCAGCCTGACCCTCCCCTGTCACAGCTTCATGCTGTTCCCTCAGGCCCTGTCGCTGTCACCAGAGAGAAGAGATCAGCACCTGCCCCTCCACTCCCCTCATCAGGAAGCTGCAGGCCACCATGAGGCCTCCCTTCAGTCTCCTCTAGGCTGAAAAAAGTGACCTCAGCCGCTCCTCATACATCTTCCCCTTCCCCACCTTTGTAGCCCTCTTTTGGACACTCTCTAATAGTTTCATGTCCTTCTCATACTGTGGTGCACAAAGCCACACGCAGCGCTCAAGGTGAGGCCGCACCAGTGCAGAGCAGAGTGGGACAGTCGTTCCCATCTCATTTAGAGCTCTTATCTTGGTAACCCCTTTAAGACGTTTGGTGCCTAATTTAGGCTGTATTCTTTTTCCCTCTCATAAAGTATATTTGTTTGTTTGTTTTCCTCCCCAGTGTATCAAGAACAACAAATATTCTGAGTAAATTTTTGCAAATGGAAAGGTAAATCCTCATCTTGAAATAAATTCTGCAGGCTTCTTGGCTAGTTAACCTTGTAACAAATATTTGTAAATATTATTACGAGTTTTCAGGAATATTATTTTGTAATATATTTGTAAAAGTAGGAGTACAACTAGTATATTTCGCTTTTTTGTATGGAAGAAATTGTTTGAAGTACTTCTGAAAACAAATCCTAACTACAGAGATCTTGTAAACAATAGGAAATTCACTGAGTAGTGACAATTTTTTGGCATGCCATTGTTAAATGTTATTAAATCTGAAGAGGTTTTACTATTTGCTTTCTTTGACCAATAGTCAATAGTTTTATTATTCAAGATCAGGTCATCTTTTGTTTCTTTTGATTTTTATTTTTTAAATTTTTGTGTGTGTGTCTGGAGTTTCCAACTGTATTGATAAACTAAATCTGAAGAATAGCACGTCAAAAATTTTGCCTTGTAAACTTGTTTGCAAGTGACATTGAACAAAGAAGATGGTGTACTGCTTTCTTTCCATTTCTCCTTACGCTAAGATGATTGTAAGATGCCTTTTACTTCAAATTAATCTGAAAATTTGTCTTGGTATTTCAGCAAGAAAAATCCAATAGCACCTAGATGAATTCTCACATATCTTACTCTAATGATATAAGTAGTACAGGTTTGACATCTATTTTCCATGTTTAAACTTCTTAGCTCTCATTATAATTTCAAAACTACATGAAATTGTTTCTTAAAACTATTACTGAAAAGTGTCGGGAACCGTATAGCCGGTGTATGTTGATCTCAGTTTTGGTAAGACTATAGTAAACTTGTGACAAATAGGAGATCAACTGTAATTTTTGTTCACCTGTTTTTGTGTAAATTCAATGGTTGATTTAGCAAATTACTATCTACTTCAGGCTGGAATGTGTAGTGAAAATTTGATACCCCCTCCCGAGGATTACAAGAAGGATCAAAGACTGTACTTAGAGTTTTCACCTGTTCAAATACAACACTCTTAAAATGCATGTTTGGAGCCATATGCCTTCTTGAGCCTCTGTAGCTTAAAACTTGGTGTAACAAACTGGAACTCTAAAAATGGCACAAGGCATGAGGGGAAGAAAGAGGGGGCATGTCAGGGGCCATCATCTGCATTATTCATATATCGTATAGTTTCTGAAGAGCTGTGCATGAATTAGAGATTACAAATACTTTATTAAGCCTATAAAATGAATGCTGCTCATGGTACCTGGTTTTATGAACTATTTTAACAGTTCTGAAAATATTGTCTCTGCCCTCCATGACCCTAGGGCTGACTGCAAATGAAGCAGGCAGAAAATTTCCTTTGTATTAAAAGTAGTAGTGAAGTATGTGGGAGGTAGAAAAGAAGTGCCTGAATTTCCCCTTGGATAAACAAATGATGATGGGAGTTCTGGTGGGAAGGAAGTTGGGGCGGGGGGAGGGGAGTCCCTCTTGAGCAGAGAGGACTTGCTTGAGTAAGCAGCCCTTCAGTAAAAGGGGTTCGATTGATAGGTTTGGGCAGTTTGTTTTCTAAGTTAATTTTCAAAAGTTGTATTTCAGTGCGCTGTACTCTTAAGACTCCCAACTGGCTGATATCTCAGGCTAGTTTCTCTGGAATATGAGCACTGCTTAGCTGGTTCCCTGGTACCTACAGTCAAGAAAGTTAATCTTGAGTATGTTTTAAGTCTACATTTTCCTGTTTTTATGCTTTTTATAATAATAGTTCTAATTTTGAAATCGAGAATTGGATACCGTGTGGTGCTAGAATAAATGTTTTCATGTTTAGCTTGTCTTCT
Source organism: Chauna torquata (assembly GCA_013399475.1). Classification (NCBI taxonomy): domain Eukaryota; kingdom Metazoa; phylum Chordata; class Aves; order Anseriformes; family Anhimidae; genus Chauna; species Chauna torquata. The sequence continues at coordinate 264,886 of VXAL01006789.1, read as the reverse complement.
GTTAGGAGGATTTCAGGTAATCTTTTGGAACACACTTCTTTCTGTGTTTAAGCTAGTAATTAAAACAATATTGCAGGTAAATGCTTTTGGTATCAGCAACACGAGGAGAGCTTGGGCTTCTTGGAGTTGGAATGCTTTCTGGCCAAAACGTAAGGATCAGCTTGAGGTTTGGCATTAACTTCTGTTAGGGAATGAAGAGAAGTTGTCTTGGTAGGTCTGTGGCAAGAAGCAAGTGGTCGAAACCGTGGTGGAGATGGTGAAAAACCAATGTTAGCACAGCAATAAATTTAAAAAATCAAATTTATATGAAAATTGAGGACTTAAGCTTTATGGTGTTGGGCTTTTGTAGTATTTTAGTTACGAACATGAAACAGTGGTCTGAGCTTTTTGCTAGGATTAACTAACAGAGTTTTTGTGCTGGTTCTTGTCTTCTCTGGCTTGGTACCTGTTCTTTTTTTATTACGATTTAGGAGAAGCATGCAAAACAGCCTTTGTGCTTGAACACAGTGAGCACTAGGTGACTGCTGTATTGTGGCAAGTAGGTGTATTTGGCTGAAATGTCTATTGAACTAAAAATAACTGACAAAATAATAATTTCTCCACCAAAATCTAAAGATGTTAGAAATTATTCAACTTTTTTTTTTTTTTTTTTGAAGATTTTACCCACTCACTGTATTGGGTTTAGGTCGTAAAGGTTTGGTAGCAGGGGGGCCACAGGGGACAGGGGTGGCTTCTGTGAGAAGATTCCAGAAGCTGCCCCATGTCAGATCAGAGCCAGCTCCAGCCGGCTCCAAAAGGGACCCGCTGCTGGCCAG
>VXAL01006789.1:196429-263748 GCA_013399475.1 Chauna torquata | reverse complement strand
AAGGGCTCAAGGGTTGAGATAAGGATAATTTAAATAAAGGGAAAAGAAAAAAAAAGAAATAATACAAGCAAAGGCCGTGCAGAAGCAAAGAGAGGGGAAAAAAGAAATTCTCTGCTTCCCATCAACGAGCGGTGTTTGGCCACGTCCTGGGAAGCAGGGCCTCAATACACGTAGCAGTTGTTCGGGAGGACAGACGTCTTCATAACGAGAGCCCCCCCTTCTCCTTCCCCTTTCCCAGCTTTTATTGCTGAGTGTGACACCACATGGTGTGGGATATCCCTCTGGTCGGTTCAGGTCAGCTGCCCTGGTGATGTCCCCTCCCAGCTGCTGCTCACCCCCAGCCCACTGGGTTTGGGGGTTTGGAGGGTCTGGGTGCTGTGCCAGCACTGCTCAGCGATAGACACAGCACTGGTGTGGTATCAGTGCTGCTCTAGCTACAGGTGCAGAGCACAGCGCTGTCTGGGCTGCTGTGGGGAAAGTTAACTCCATCCCAGCCAGACCCGGTACAGGCTGTTAGTAGTCCGCAGGCGTATACTAGATGAAGCAACTATATCTAATCCAAGATGAATAAAAGTTAGGCAAAGAGTCGACAATCGGAAAAAATGCTTTCAGGTGTTTGCTTTAACCATGAAAGTTTATCCTAAAGTTTTATCCAACTTAAATAAATAAATTTTCAGTTAACCTAAAACTTGGGGAGCAATGAATTGCTGGAGAGCATTTTCTTTCTAATGTTTTGAAGAATTTGCTAATAAATGTTCATTTTTTCTAAATTATAAGTACTGAACCTTTTACAGGAATCCCAAATTTGAAAGATAATCCTAATCTTTTGTTAGCCTTTTGTTACAGTATTCAGTCACAGGTACTCTACTGCCAATTTCAAGAAACAGAAACTGTCCTAGAAACATTCCACATAAAAAGCCTTACTTGTTAAGTAGGCTATTGAAAGGCTTTGATTAACAGGTCTTGTTATCAATCGTTGGAGAAGTTCCACAGTGCTGCAGGGTGATGGCTAGAGAAATGTTGCGTTTCCATCATCCCCCATAGAGTTGTACTTCAACTCATTACTTCTTAGTGAGCAAGTCAATGATGAATATGTACCTTTCTAACTTGAAGTTATCAGTAGTCTATAAGGTCAGAATAAACAAATTTGATGGTACAAAAGTCTAGAGGTTAACCCATTCTTTTGCACAAAGAGCTTGAAATTCAAGGCTTTTCTAAGTGTGAAACCTACAAACTGGTGGTGTGTTTTGTCTTAATAGTTATATTAGATGTATTATTATAAAATACTGGAAACTTTGTTATTAAATTTAAATCTGGATTTTGTGCATTTTGTTTTTCTTCACTCAATGTATAATAGTACAAGTCAGCTTTTATGTGAAAACATAATGGCTTTTTACGTACTGTTTTTACTGTGCATAAACTTAAAAATAGAATGCTAGATTTGATGATGATAATGTTCATTCACTTGCCACATTCAGTTGCTACTGTACAGCCAGTTGACTGGCCACTTTATATGGCCATCTCTGAATATTTTCATCAACATTCAGAGATGAAACATGATATCTGATACAATACAGTACTCTTAATTATCCAAGGTGGATTTATTAGCTCAACTGTGTAAAGTGCCTCTTGGGGGAGGTTGGAGGTGGTTGTGGGGAAAACAAGCAAGAAAGCTTGACAGGGGAATTGTCTTGCTAGTTTTGATTGAGTGCAGACCTCCTTTTCATTACAATTTTGTGCCTGTAACAAAGCAGTCATATTTAATATTATTGCCTGCAACTCTTACTCTGGGATTTATTGCTATATATTCTGCAACATCAAGTTTCTAGAATAGTTGCAATATAAAGATTATTTAGTATCTCTGAGAGGCATACAGAAGACAATCTCTCCTGATTGGAAATATCATACTGTTATTTTAAAAATTACTGTAGACTTATGGTTAAATTGTACTTAATGTAGATTCCTCTGTGAAGGGTGCTGAAAGTTAATGTTTATGCTGAAAGTTAGTATTTGTGATGCAAAAATGACCAAATCTTTTAGCAATCATTGGAGTGCTGTTTATCTAGTGTATGCTATTTTAAAAGTACATTTGTTTTTACTCAGTTTGGTATAGAGGAATATCAGTGTCTGATAGATGTGTGATCTGTTTGTTTTTACTAAGTGGTTGCAATATGAGTTGGTTACAATGGTACTTGAATATTACTTAATTATTACTTAAATAACTCTGTTTTATTGTAGCAGAAAAAGAAAACTAAGACATTCAATCCTCCAATACGTAGAAACTGGGAAAGTAATTACTTTGGGATGCCCCTGCAAGACCTGGTTACATCTGAGAAACCCATACCTCTGTTCGTTGAAAAATGTGTGCAATTCATTGAAGATACAGGTAAGATAGGAAAATTTTTGGAGGAAAACTTTCCCACTTGCATACCAAGCAATGCCTCTCATTTTCTGTTTTACAGCACTCTTAGAATTTTATCCCAGAATAAATAACTTCATGGTGGGAAAAGCACATTTTAAAAATAGCATATGTCCTCTAAATTGTGTGGTTAATGTGATCATCTTTTTTCTTTATTTACACAAATATTTCATTTGTTATTGACAAACATTTAAAGTTTAATTTCCTGTAATTTAAAAAAAAGACTTTATTTTGTAATGTCAAATGACTTCTAACACAGCAGCATTCCAATCTTTCGTGTTTCACTGTTGCCACTATATTTTATGTAATATATTAAAAAGTTCTGAAATCTCCTTTTTCCAGTTGCAGAAAACAGACACTTGATGTGGTTTAATCAGTCAAGTCACTTTTTTTTTTTGCTGTTAAACTTAGACTTGCATTTTAACTAGTTAAAAAGAAAATTTTCTTTTCTAAATACTGTATATTTTTACATTAAAAATAAGCTATTTATTTAATTTCCAGATTTCCAGCTTATCATACAATATTAACGTGTGTTTGCACTAAGGTGAAATTTCACCTTTCTTTTTTCATCTTTCTTTTTTCTACCTGGCTTCCTGGTCATGCATTTGAGCCCTCTCTTGCTTTTAGCCTGTGTGGTCATGAGGCGAATAAAATGATGTTAGCTGATCCAACAGAACCATGTTGGGAGAGGGGAGTTGTTTTGAGGTTTGGGTGTGATCTGTAGTTAGGTTTTGTGTTTTTTTCTGTTCTGTTTTTAAAGATGGAGACCCCTAGTTTTCACTTTGTGTGTAGCTCTTGCTTTCTGTGAAGTTGCATAAATGCTGTATTGCTACGTTTGAAGCAAATGAAGGCTTGAGGTTGAATGATTGGAGCTGAAACAGGAGTAGGAACATCCTTTGATGGGTGCCTGCTGTTTGATATTGTGGAGTGTAGAGGGAAACAACCTTTTGTCAATGTTTTCTTAGTTCTGTAATACAATTTTTGGCTGTAAGATGGCAGTAACTGTTTTAGCAGGAGTAAAACTGAAGGGTTTTCTTTCTGAAATTAAAATTCAATTTTAAAGCCATGTATAAAATAGTAGGCACTTCCAGAAGACGTACTGTAGGCAGTAAGTCTAGTAGTTGTTTCTGAAGACTTCTATAGTGCATTATTACAATTAAAAAAAAAAAAGAAGGTGGTATCTCAGGCACTCTTTTGGGAGTCAGAGGTGTAAGTATAAATATGTCTTTAACCTTTACCTCCTATTGATTCTTTGCCTGCAGGTAGAAGCAGTATTTTCCTCCCTCTCACTTTCACTTTCCCCACCTCACCCTGGAAAACATGGGGAAGGAGAAAGAAGAGCCGAGGACTAATAGAGTGGTATAGATCATTTAATATATATTTTGTTTGCTGTTGTATGTAGCAAAAAAAAAAAGAAAAAAAGACAAACAAAAAGACTCCATGACTTTGAGTGAGTCATGGTCTGAATTTGTGTTCTTTAAAGTGGCTGCATACAGCTTCTATATATAGCTGTTTAAAACAGACATTTCACCAGTAATGTATTGGTAGACCAAATGACTCTTAAAAAAGTCTGTAGAGTCTAGAAGTAATATCTGAAATTTGAGCAGGTTTAACTTTGTAAGAATACTTTCAAACCAAAAAATTATAAATCTAGATGTGAAGAAAATTCTATTTTCTCGAAAGTAATATAGTCTGGTATCTGTTGACTTTGTGGTAGACTTTTAAAAGAAAGTCTGTTATTTCTCTGAAAGGATTATTTTTACCAGCTTGTGGAGGAGGGAGGAGAAAGAGAGAGTTCTATGATAGAGTGGAAACTTGACTAGTCATCTTTTTTTCCTCATAATCATCCGATAACTCAAGCACCTAGTAGATTTAAGACTTTTGTCTCCTCTAATGACCTGTCTTTGAAGGATAGGGTGTTTAGTTAAGGTGCTGATGGGTTCAGAATGTGCGGGCCTCCTCCAAAGTGATGACTCGGGAGGTATTGGTTTTCCTTTAGCTGATTGCTTGCATGTTAGTTCTTCCTGGGTTGCTGCTGTGCAGGTACTGAAAGCTGGAGAATTTTAATTCTGGCCATATGTGTAAGCTGCACAAACCTTGTGCCATCTGTGTGCTTTGCATGTGGCTGTGAAAACAGTAGTTGTCCTGCTGTTTCTGTTAATCATTTGGTAAAGATGGAACAAAACCTCTACTTTTGATCTGAATTACAGTTTTTCTTCTCCTACTCCAGATTCTGTGCAAGTAGTTTTGGTTGTTCTTTTCAGCTCTCATGCTTGGCTGTGGGAGTTTTATTTTTGGCGTGTGTTATTTTTATATTAGGTTAATATTCTGTAGATATCTGATGAGATTCAAGCCACGTGTTGTAGTTCTTGTGCAGCCTTCTCTTCTGATAGAACCTATTTTTGCCTTCAAGAGAGAAGCATGTTACAAGGGAAATTAAAATTTCACTTGTGTTGCCTTCAAGTGCTCTACTGAAGTAGACTCATATCATCGACTTCAGGACTATCTGGTAGAAAATTCCCCAAATACAGTTTTGGAGATGATCAGTCTGCAGAAGGCAAGTCAAGATCTATTAGCTTCAGAGTGGAGTCCAGAGTGGTACCATTCTCCATTTGATAAAGCTGTTGTATCAGCTGCTTGGCACTGGGGAGTCCTCCAACACTTCGTCTGTCTCTTAGCAATTCAGCCTACAGTTAGTACTAACATACATGTTAGTCAGGCATACTAGTGTTTACTATCATCATCTTTCTTTTTAATCAACAACTGTAGTTTTTTCCAACTCTGCTTGAATGAAGCTAATCAGTATATTTCTTTTACAGAGGACATGTTTGTTTAGCTTTCTACTTTAAGGTACTTAATGGAATTCAGCTCCGTCCCTTTGTATTATCGCGTGCAATTTGCATTGTGGCTGAATTGCAGGGTTTTTTTTACGAAAATACAGTTAACCTCAAATTAAAGGGCTAATCTCAATTTTTAATGTTCCCTCTCTCTGCCTCATGAAAGTATAAAAGATGGTGCTTTATGCCCACTTTTCTAAATTGTGACTGAGGCTAAAAAGTACACAGTGTACAACACAGTTTTCTCTGTTTTGCTTTGGATGCTTAGATAAGATCAGGAAGTGTTCTTGAAGATTCTTACTCCAACATAAACCTTAAAGAATTGAGAGCATGCAGAAAATGCCATCAGATTTTTGTCTTATTGTGCTGCTTTGGAATATCATCACATTTTTAAAATAAAAAAATATACATTAGTGGAAGAGGAACAATTTGGAAAAATTAAAGTAAATCCAGGAGCTGAAAAATTCTAGCCTTTTCTAACTCAATTGATTTTTTTTGTCTGAAGGAGCCATAGGAATCCAGTCAGGGTAAAGCTAGATCTGGTGAAGATAAGGGATCCTAAGTCAAGATATACATGTATAGATATGTACATGTGAAGATATTTTCTCTGTGTTCCTGTTCAGGTTGATATTTTCCAGCAAGAATTTTTATTTTGGGCTGGTTTTGCTCTATGGAATCAAGTAACTTCTGTTTTTCAAAGATGATCTAGGGCTTGAATCTCTTTGGAAACTTTTCTTGATAGCATTGAAAGTAGAAACTGAGGGAGTGAAGTGGTTAATACTTGAGCAGATCTAAACCTAGTAAGTGGTAAGTACGTATCAGAACGCTGATTTTGGAAGCAGTGTGTACTGTTGTTGATGCTAATAGTACAAAGCAGGAATAGCTCATAATATTTTGCTTTGTTGAAACCCATTGATTAAAAAAGAAAATTATACACTATCATGTAAGATTATCTTAAATTTAATAACTGTCACGTCTGTGTAAGGAATGAGCAAAACTTGCCTAAATACGTGGCTGTTCACATATTGTCCATGATTATAGGAAGGTGTTTTCTCTATCCAGGCCTTTCATTTTTGAATTCATTGTAATTATAGCAGGATGAGTAATCTTTTGATTGGTTGTCAGAGTTCTTGTTGATTCATTGAAAAATTGATCAAAAAATTTTTTGACTCTCAGGTAAGTAACTTGGTAATGGTGAATTATCGAGCTTTCCACTAAACGTCTTGGTATAAAGATGTAATGTTTTCAGGAAAACTTATTTTCTGGTAAAGATATTACAATCTTACCTGTAACCTTTCACAGGCTGTATAAGCACTTTTATAGTCACAGGTGACATGGTGTAATGTATAAGCTGCTGATGTTTGTATGCTTTTACCTGTCTCATGTTCTTATTAAATCACCATGTTACTTGCTTTTGAGGGCAGCTACGTAAATTGACTTTTTGACATTAGTAGTTATTTTCAGCTATGGGCTTCCGAAAGAAGGTTTTGAGGATAGAGTTCTTTTGGTGCATTTTTGTTGCTTTCTCCTGATGGAATGAATAGTTTGTTACATCACTTAAAATGAACTTTTTAAGTGTACTGGTGTTCTGCAGACTAGGTTTATGGAAATGTACACAGCAAGGGAGCATAGTTAGCATCAAGAGTTCAGGTTTGGTTTTTAAGAAAATTGTAGTGGCTGTTTTTGTATAGATTTGATGGTGCTGTAGTAAGATGTGATAGAAAAATAACTTCTGATTTATTTTTTTTTTAATTCTGTCCAGTGTAGACTGTTGTGTTTTTTAGTACATCTTGTTTTCTCTTAGCGCAGGCAGCAGAATTGAGATAATTTTTGAAGCTCTGTATTAATAACACAAATTCTGTGATTTTGCATTTCTCTTTAAGAATTGTCATGTGAGAGTTGGAAGGATATTCTTTCAGAGTTCTCTAGTATTACATGGATTTTGCATGGCTACCCAGACTCAAAAGTAGTCAGTTTTTTTTGAGAGAGGGGAACACAGATTTCTGAAGGCTAATTAAATGCTTAATTACAACAGAAGTAATGTTTATTGGCTCAATGTTGTTGGTATGATTGAATTTTATATCGCAAAACAATGTAAAAATATCTGTTGAATGTTAATTCTGTTGTAAAATTTAAGTTGAAAAAATTTGTGTTTGTGGCAAGTTCATAGTTTGAGTATTTTGATATAAATATGTAGTGACATTTTTATGCTGTTTTATATGCCACCAGTTTATTTTCAAGTACTGTTTATCTGTGTGTTATCAAACACATACTGTTGTTGATTATTTTTAACTTTTCCAGACTATAATAGTTCGGGCTAAAATTATTCATGCTAACTAATTATATTAGTATACTTTAGTTGGTGTTTTTTTGTATTCATTGTTAAATTATAGGTGAAAAGTTTGATACAAGTAACATTTCAGTCTGTTTACCAAGTAGAGACATCAAATTAATATTCTGAATACTAGCACATTTTGCCTTTTAATAAATTTAGTGCTTGGTGTTATGCAGCTGGAAAGGATCTGGGGGGGTCCTGGTAGACTAAGCATGAGTCAGTAGTGCATACTGCTAACAACGAAGGCTGGGGATGTATTGGACTGTCCCAACAGAAGAGTAGGCAGTAAATCAACAGAAGTGATTATTCCTCTTTACTCAGCACTTGTTAGACCTCATCTGAAATACTACGAGAAAGGTGTGGACAAACTTCAGTAAGTCTAGCAGAAAGAGGGTCAGAGGCTGGAGCTTATGACCTGTGAGGAGTGGCAATGGGAGCTGGATTGGTTCAGCTTGGCGAGAGAAGGTGTAAGGATGTAGCTGAAGGTGGCTCTGAGGAGATAACTGGGATGATGGAGCCAGGCTGCAGTACTGAAGTACATGGTAGGAGAACTAGAAACAATGATCGTTAAACTTGGAGGTTCCAACTAGATAGGAAAAAATTTGTGCTCTGAGGATTATTTAAACACTGGCTCACGTTCCCAAAGAGGTTGTGGGCTGTCTGTCTAATCTGATCTTGAATACCTCCAAGGACAAAGACCTATGCAACTTAATCTGAATTTAGCATTGACTCTTGTTTGAGCAGGAGGTTGGACTAGATGACCTCCTGAGGTCCCTTCCAACCAGAGTAATTCTGTGATGACTTCATAATTGGCATAGGATAAGTTTCCGTATTTAGGAAACTATACACCAATTTGTGCTTTGCAACTTGGGAATTAATCAGCAGGGAGGAAGCCCTCCAAACTCAGGAGGAGGGGAGAACAGGCTTCAGATGTTTCTTCTAATGGAAGACTGACTACCAGACGGATGGAGGGAGGAGCACATGTGTTAATTTATTAGCGTGTGAGAATCATGAAAAGCTGTAAACAAATATGTTTTGAAATATTCATAAACACATGCACTTGAGCTGTATTGCTAATTAAGGTATCTCATCAAAGGAAACATCATAGGAATTATGTAAAGAATTTCTAAACAATGCAGACAAGATGAAGACATTGGTACTTACAGCAGACTACTTACGGTTATGCTGCACCTCTTATTCCCCTACTTTCCTCCATGCCCAAAGTGACCAAACAGCTAATACGTCTGCGAAATTATAGTGTCTTCAGATCTAGCCCATTTTTAATGAAGTAAAGAATGTACCTACCTTTTCTTTGGCAAATATAGAAAAAGTGAATTGCTGTTTTTCATGTCACTTTAATTGAAATTTTTATTCTTTTTTGTTTTTAATGAACAGACCATGAAATATGAGGCTGAGTAACATTTCATAAAATGGTTGAGAGCTTGTTTAATAATTGGTTAATGAAAATTATAGACCTGTTAATTCAAAATTGGATAAGAGCTTCCTATTTTTGAGGCTTCCTAAAAGTACTGCATGTTTTTTTAATACTGCTTACTTTTCATTGAACACTTCAATATTTTATACATTATTGTGAAAAACCGTCAAACATTGATTTTTGGTTCTGTTTTTGAGTGTGTGAATTGAATGTCATGAATCTTTAAATGCCAGTGTTAATGTGCACAGATTAGGAATGCTTCAAATGTAGAATTTTAAATGTATTTACATCATTTAATTTAGTGATAGACTTTTCTTACTTGAAAAGAGTTTGGATTCTTTGCTCTGTAGTTGCATACATTCTTGGTATACGTAGAAATTACCATTCTGAATCAGTCAGGTGGAGGTTCCTTTAGTCCTATGTAGTGTGGGTGGTATAGGGGTTGAGAAGAGAGATACTAGGTCAATCTGTGGAATAAAATTGTGGAGTGGTACAAATCACAAAATTTACAAAGGTAACCGTTAGAATGATCATCTTGGCTGCTATAGTAGCAAATGATTCCTGAAAAATTCAGTTGGTCACTGTAGGGGAAGGAATTAAACTGGGGAGAAGCAAACTCACTGTGATTAGATGGCATGCATTCAGAAATGTAGACAGTACGATGATAGCGAGAACCTGGCTACAGATGCCAAGTTGGCAGATACTGTGTGGCTCTTAGGCAGGCTAAATATTAGTATAGCTGTTGCCACTCAGGAGAAGGCTTAGCAATCATCACAGAAGCTGTCTGAAAGCATCAAATCTCAGTACTTCGTATGAAACAAGCAAAAAGAATTAGAGAGAGCGTATGAGGAAAAATCACACTATTGTGTAATTCCATTCTATACACACAGCTTTAATACTGGTTACAATTTGGATCGATCTGTCTTAGAGTAGAAAAGAATTTGGAAAAGATGAAGCACAGGGCAATAATGGTAACTTTTGGATGAAGAAGGACTAAACTGATCAGCTTAAGAAACTTCTGAGGAAGGGAAATGATATAAATTCAACAAAAAACAAAAGACTGAATGTGACTGGTGCTGACAAAGAGTAGAGAACTCACTGCTTGTTAACACGAGAAAAAAAAAAATTTCATGAAAACTTCATATACTGAGCATAAAACCCAGTGTGTTTTCATGATGTACATTACTGAGTTATGAAACGGTCTGCCACGGGTTGTTGTAAGGACCACAAGTAAATGACTTAAAGGGATTTAGACGAATTAGTGGAGGATATATCCTCAAATGATGATTACAACTCCTTATGCAAAAGCATATGTAAGCCACCATCTGCAGGAGGGTGGGAGGATATACCACACAAAAATTGTTGTTTTCTTTTCCCGCTGCGCCTACCTCTGTCCTCAAATATGTACTACTTCCTGGTGTGGAAACTGGGTATTGTGCTAGGTGGACCTTGGTCTGCCCTTGTTAAGAAGTTAGTAAGTTCTATGAAGGAGTCAAGAGCTGTGAAGTATAAACTGGCGAACTACAGTGTCATACTTGAGAATCTTGATGTAACAAACATTACAGAGACGTAGTTGGATAGTGAAACAGCAACAAGGAAAAACAAAAAAAACAGAGAACTGAAGCATTACTTAAAAATCACATCATTGGACTTCTAAGTGCACGTATGCACACAAACAGATTAAACTCCTTGTGTGGCTTAGAGAAACAGTGTAATTACAGTTGACCAACTGTTTCATGAAGTGTGATTTTCTAGAATATGTAAGCAAGAAAAATTTTTTGTGTGTGAGGAATGTAAAAAAAAAATTTAGTTAGCTTAATCCAGAATTGCAGCACTTAGTTGCTGTTCTTGGAAGATGCCTAAATTCAGTAGGCATCTCCTGAAAATTCTCTGAAGTACTGTAAGTCATTTTTTCCAGTATCTCAGAGCTGTAGCAAAGTCCACAAAGGTCTGAGCAGAGGTGTTTCCTGTGTGATGAAATAGGAGGGGGGGACAAACCACCAGATACTACCATAGACCATCTCTGTCTCCACAGCAGATGAACTGTCTCTCGGTTCAAATATTCAAGGTTTAAACACTCCTGCTAAACAGTCACTGAATCATACTTCTCAGAAAATGCTGTTGCAGCAGATTCGATTCCCTTTGTGCAGAAAGAAATTGAATAGTAGTTGGAAATAACACAGAATACCCTGGGGCTATGGGGGCTGCAACTGAGAATTCTCCCATTCTAAATGATCCTAGCTTGTTCTTACCTACCAGTGATTTTTTTTTATTATTATTATTTCTTTGCTTACAACTTTGGTAAGAGGAATACAAAGTACTTCTGTCTGATAGCATTTGGAGCACTTTTTTGAAGACAGGTTTGAAACCCGTCCAGCTGTGGAAACCATTTAATCCCACATTTTGCCCTGCGCCACCAATTTATATCTTCTGGTGCTTTTTGAGGACATCTGTGAATAGTGCTTTGTTTTTTGAAAGGACTGTTTAGGTAAATACTTACAAGAGAAGGCTTGGCTATGGATTTGGAAAACTAAACGGAAGGTTTATTGAAGAAAAAATACTCAAAGCTTACTAAGGTAGCCTTGATGGAGCCAGTAAAGAGATGTGTGAGTTGTGGAGGCGTTAAGATGGAAAATGGAGTTAGAAGATAATCAGCAAATTAATTGACATAACTTTACCCAGTGGTATGAAGTAGTTAAGTGCTTTCTGTACTTTGAGCATGTTAGCAGCAGGATACCTAGTATTTCTTGGTAATGTAAAAGACACACTCGGAGACTATGGTGTGACAGAGGAGTTGCTGTATTGACTTGTTTGTGTAAAATGCCTTCAGTTACTGAGCTGTGATGGTAAAGAGCCAAGAGATTTCCTTGAGCTATAAAACTTGAATTTTTTGTATAAAACCATGTACTGCTATGGAGATGTAGTATATAGATAGTTTTGCAATCTGTAAAGATTGCGAATTATGGAAGTATGAACTGGTAGTCTTCTGTAATGCTTTCCAAATTAACAAAGATTATGGGTAACTGTGATTAGGAGGATGGATTCATTTGTTTAGTGAGTAGCTGTGGGCAAAACAGATAGTGATGCGATAGGATGCATAATTAATGGAGTGGAGCGAGCAAGTGCGAGTGTGTTTGTGTGTTCATAGTAAAGGTGTGGATCTATATTTTAATGTTATTCACCTAGGATGGCTGCTATAATTATGACAACTCCGTATCACATGGTAAGACAAGGTAATAATGAGAAGCCTGGAGAACCTCTGTTTCCCAACACTCTTCCCCCCTCCTGACTCATGGAATGGAGTAGTGTAATCAAAAGACAACTGGTATTTCCCATTTTGATAGTTCTATATCACTGTAATGCTTAACAAGTTACTTTTTAGGCACTTAATTTATATTCCTACCTATGGTTTCTGAATAAATAATTATGACTGGATCTGTTCTGCTCTGTAGTACATAACATTGTTTTTGAATTTTTTTCTTCCTTCTAAGGATTATGTACTGAAGGCTTGTACCGTGTTAGTGGGAATAAAACAGATCAAGACAACATTCAGAAACAATTTGATCAAGGTAATGACAGATTTTATTATTTAAAGCCAAAACAGCTTGAATTCTCCATGGATATAAAGTAGTGCAATCAGTTTAAATGAGTGCACTTTCAAACCGGTTTCCATACCACTGAGTGCTTAATGCTCCGATAGGTTGTAGTGGTTTAGTCCAGGTTATAACTAATGAAGCTGTGTGTAAACCAAGGATGGGATAGAATCTTGTAGCCAGTTGAAACTGATTTTAAAGTGCTGCTTGTGGAATTTCTAGGTGGTATTCTAGTTGTATAAGTGAGGTTAAATGCAGTCCTAACTGTTCCTTCTGTTAGGTTAATAGTTCATCAATCCTAGGCATTAAGGCATTCACTTCCCCCCCCTCACCTCCCCAAAGTGCAGAACTTCTTCATAATTATAATCTAAGTTGATCTTTCAAAATGAAAAAAAAAAAAAAAAAAGTCCTCTTGGATGTTAATCCATGAGTTGGAGTCTGTGTGAAATAGTAAAATTCCTCCTGGATGATAAGGAGAATAAGTGTATGTTTTTTTTAAACGCCTCATTTTCTGCTGTTTCTTCAGTCAATTAATCTGAATATCATGCTAGATTTTCTTCTGCCACTGTATTAAACGATGGTTCTGGTGGAGTGGACTTTAGAAAAGTTTTAAAGTTATCTAGCATGACTTTTATATTGTTATAAATTTTAATTAAAAAAAATTGTAGTTACAAAACATAAAGCTTCTGTTATTTGGGAATCTAGCAGTAGGTTATATGTCCATGTACAATCACTGGCATGTGTTTGTTGTCCATGCTAAAAAGGCTTGATGTGGCCACATGAACAAGATCACATGAATTTTGCAAATTATGCCAGTTTTTAACAGAGTTTTGGGAAATAAATTTTAAAACTCATTCTTGGGCAAAACTGATTATCAGAAGCTAGTCCATGTCAAATAAGAAGGCATTTAAGTTCACGTGGAGAGTTAGACAACTTTTATTTTCTGATCTGCTGCTTTCTGAATACTGTCAGACTTTCCTTTATTTGATCTCATGTGTGTCAAAGTGATGGCAGCTTATCCACTGCTTCACCCTGTCATGCGTTTTTGACAAATATTTGGCAACATTTTCATTTTGAGCATTCTGAATAAATTCTTGCTTTCATAAAATACTATGAGGAATGATAGCTGTAGGTTTTACTTACACGGCTGTTTAATTTTGTCTTACAGATCATAGTATCAGTCTAGAGTCTATGGAAGTGACAGTAAATGCTGTGGCTGGGGCTCTTAAAGCTTTTTTTGCGGATCTGCCAGATCCATTAATTCCTTACTCTTTGCATCAAGAGCTGTTAGAAACATCAAGTAAGTAATAGACAATGTTGTCTTGATTTTATTTTTTCACATTAATTGCCCTTATTGCAACTTTTAGTTCATTGTAAGTTGAAAGAAAAGGGCTAGCTGCACAGATTTTTTTTTTTTAATTGCTTAGGTGTGCCCAGTTTTTGTTAATGTTCTTTAAAATTAATGGAACTGTATGATGAAGTAAACTTATTACATTAGTTTTTCTAAACAAGTTGTGGCCTATTATTTTCCCTTTACCTAGGAAATTTAATTGGAGGAATCTCCCTTTTTTCCGTTCTGTAGTAGTGTTTTATGTGATGAAAACTCTNGTAGAAATCAGACATGTCTATGGTATATTATGGTAAATCTCAGATTTTTTTCAAATTCTTTTTGAACTCTCTGGAAGATGAAATAGTTAATAGTTAACTATGTTTACAAATATCTCAAACACTACAAGTGAAAATGACTAAATTGTTCCCTTTTCTTAAAGAGTATATCTCTTGGGATCATTTTGGGTGATTGCACTGGCAGCAAATTGTTTTAGAAAAGTACTGTTATACATTTTTGCAGGATTCAGCTGTGACATCCAATATTCTTAGTGCTTTTTTTGTTCAAAATATAAAAATATTGGTGTAAATCAAAGGCTTGGGCCTGGACTTGATTAATGTATATTCCATTAGAAATTTTGTATTTTTTGATAACATCTATAAACACTTATTTTTGATATTTTTGCTGTGCTTTTCAGGCAAATCCCTTTTTTAATATAGTTATGGTTAGGTTTTATTTTTTTATAATCAGTTAAACTTCAGTCAAAACTTGCACTAGCTTAGAATATACAATATAGGTGGTCTTATTGTTTTCAAATGCAATTAATATTGCATTATATTTCTATTTGGGATATATTGAAGCATTTAACATTACTTTTTTACTAGGGTGCATCAAATTTCTTTTTAGCAGTGCAGTCAAGTATTAGAGTTGAGCTTGTATTCCTTTTTCAGATATGAGTCATCATGGAATGAAAGTACATTCTGCAGAATGTATCATTTACAATATTTTAGTGGTATTCTTCGTAAGTGTTTTAGCAGCGGTGTTAATTTTTCCCTAATAATTTCTTTTATTCATTTAGGTTTAAGATTTTCCGAGCTGAGTGGGACAGGCTTTGATAATTACATATTACTTAACTGTAGCATACCAAGCTTAAATAAAAATTGAAGTCTTTCTATTGAAACAAACCTTTCTACACAGTAGGATATGGCAAAAATGTGATTATGTACAATAGCAATTTATGGAACATAATTTTGAGAGAGGGAGCCTAGTGTTCTTTCATAATTGAATATTTGGTGGGATGGTATGGATTCATCTAATTCTCACACCTGTGCCAACAATTTGATTGCAAGAGAGTCATGTTTCCCCATTTTTCTGCTGTAAAGCTGGTAAGTTCTGGAATTTTGTTTCTGTTGATAGATCCTGAGCTATCTGAACCCAACTGCGAGTTCACTTCAAGTTTTAAACCAGTGTCAGCTTCTCACTATTTATAATTTGATGTCACAAGTAGCACTTATCTACTGTAAATTTTTATAATTTGTTTTATTCCATAGTCCTTTTCCTGTTGCTTGCTTCTTCTTTGAAACACAAATAATATCCGCTGGGCCTATGAAAATCTCTGTTCTCCTTTAAATAATATATTTAAAAAAGCTACACCAGGCTCATTCGTAATTTTTTATTATTTGACTGGTATGCTTAAGATTTTCTAAGTTCATGAAAATGTCTTCCATCCCCCAGATCTTTGTGAAACTTTGGTCTGTATAAACATTATAGATATATTGTCACAACATTTTGCAAGCAGAGGAAGATCTCACAAATGGCCCTGTCACATCGTTGGTTATTATTCTACAAGCCAGTGAGTTAGTCACATTGGTCTGCTGTTAAATACAAATAGATAATTCTATGTAAATACAGAAAAATCTTTGTGTTTAGATGGCTGCCTATCTATGATGAAAAAGTTATTCTTTGCAATAATACATGTAAATAGGAATTTTATTAAATATTTTCTCACTTGCTATTTCTCTGTGGATATCTTATCTGTACTTTTTATAGTAGGAAAAAGACTTAGCAACATTTTATTCAGTATTTCTTTCTAAATGTATGAGAGAATGTCACTTATTTCTGTAGAGATCCTGGATAAGACAGAACGGCTACATGAGTTAAAAGAAATTGTGAAGAAATTCCACCCAGTGAACTACGATGTCTTCAAATACGTGATAACGCATCTAAACAGGTTTAGTATTTTTCTACTAAAATTTTGTTTGATTCGTAACAATTGAAAAAAAAAAAAAGTATTAGTAGCTATTGACTACCAGAATTGAAAATGTCATGCTGCATTGCTGCTCTGTTAGTATAAATATTGAAAATGAAAATAGGAGTTAAGGGTTGATTAGAAAAGGTTTGTATATTCTGTTGTCTGATTTTATTGATGCATAAATGTCTAGCATCATTGCTATTGTAAAGGTATAAAAATGGTTGCTGTACATCACAAAAAAGCTCGAAAGAACAAATAAACACAACCATTGCAGATCCCTTTTCTAAGGAAGAAGCTATTAACCTTATAGACTAACATAGGTTTGAAGGAACATGGAGGTCATTTGGCCTAATCCCCTCTTCCCCCTACCCCCATTAAATCAAGGTCAGCTTCAATCGGCATCTAAAATGTAGCACTCAAAACCCCTGCTGAATGACTAAAATGTGGAACAAAGCTGTAAGTAACAGTAAATTGCTTACATTTGCGTCCTAAATCTTGCCCCTTGCATGGAAATTTAGGGATTTTCTTTTTAAAAAATATTCCTTTATTTACTAAAATGATCTTGATACTTGTAGATGTTTACTGCCTAATCCGACCCCTTATGTGTGCAAGTGTACAATATTCAATCATAAAAAAACAGAATAACTGTTTGTTATTCAGCTAAAACACTGGATTCTCTGAAATCCACTAAATCAGATTAATTTTTTTTTTCCGTAGAAAAAGCTTTGTTTCCCATTTATCTGCCACTTAAAGAACTTAAAAATAAGCGTTCGAATTTTTTTCTCCTGCATTTTTAGGGCAGAATCACAGAATTGTTGAGATTGTTTAGTGGCCTGTGAAAATTGTTTAGTCCACCCCTCTTGCTTTGGCAGGGTCAGCAAGAGCAGATTGCCTAGGATCATGTCCAGCTGGGTTTTGAGTATCTCTAAGGATGGACACTCCACAACCTCTCTGGGCAACCTGTTCCATTGTTCAGCCACAGTTTTTAAAAAAAAAAAAAAAAAAAGTGTTTCCTGATGTTCAGATGGAACTTCCTGTGTTTCAGTTTGTTTGTTGCTTCTTGTCCTGTCACTGGAGGCCACTCAGAAGAGTCTTGGTCCATCTTCTCTACGCTCTCCTGTCAGATACTTAGAACCATTGATAAGATTCCGTCTGAGCTTTTCCGGGCTAAGTCGTCCCAACTTTCTCAGCCTTTCCTCATTTGAGAGATCTTCAGTCTCTTAATGATCTTTGTGCCCCTTCACTGGGCTCCCTCCAGTAGGTCCGTGTCTCTGTTGTACTGGAGAGGCCGGAGCTGGTCCCAGTACTCCAGAAGTGGCCTCTGCAGTGCTGATTAGAGGGAAAAGGTCACCTCCCTTGACCTGCTGGCATTGCTTGTCCTGATGCAGCCTAGCATACATTTGGCCTTCTTTGCCACAGAGCACATTGCTGGCTGCTGTTCAGTGTATTGCCCACCAGGACTCTCCGTCCTTCTCTGCAGTGGTGCTTTTCAGCCACTCAATGTAATTTTCTTATATATAGCAATGAGCTTTTCATGATCTTTAAGTTGTTCCAGGCCAGTGTGTGTGTTTTTGTGGGCATTTGTAAAAATCTAACTTTGGACATCTAATATGGGAGCTGAAATGAGACCTTTTAACCTCCCTATTTAGTCAGCAGAGTGAAATCAGACTTCTTATTTAGACGTTCTCCATTGCAGTTTGGAAGGAGTCGTCTTCTCTGGGATTGTAACAACCCCATGCAGCAGCATATGCTTGGGGAAGAGTGGCTGGAAAGTTGCCTGGCAGAAAAGCACCTGGGGTTGCTGGTCAACAGCTGACTCAACATGAGCCAGCAGAGTGCTTGGGTGGCCAAGAAGGCCAAACAACATCCTGGCTTGTATCAGAAATAGCGTGACCAGCAGGACTAGGGAAGTGGTTGTCCCTATGTACGTGGCAGTGATGCAGCTGCACCGCAAGTACTGTGTTCTCTTTTGGGCCCCCTACAAGAAGGATGTTGAGTTGCTCGAGTGTGTGCAGAGAAGAGCAACGAAGCTGGTGAAGGCACTAGAAACCAAGAGTTATGAGGAGTGGCTAAGGGAACTGGGGTTGTTGAGTCTGGAGAAGAGGGGGCTGAGGGGAGACCTCTACAAATACCTGAAAGGAGGTTGTAGCCAGGAGGGTGCCAGTGCCTTTTGTCAGGTGACAAGTGATAGGACGTGAGGAAATGGTCTCAAGTTGCGCCAGGGGGGGTTTAGATTGGATGTTAGAAAGAATTTCTTTACAGAAAGGGTGGTTAGGCGTTGGAACAGGCTGCCCAGGGAAGTGGTGGAGTCCCCATCCCTGGAGGTATTTTAGAGGTACGTGGACATGGCACTCAGGGACATGGTTTACCGGTAGACTTGTATTGTTAGGTGGATGGCTGGACTTGATGATATTAAAGGTCTTTTCCAACCTAAATGATTCTATGATTGTCTTTTCGTTGAATATATGAGAAGCTTTGGAATTTACGTACCTACTTTTATACTTGTCTCAATCACAAATAGAACTTGCTGAAGCTTTCTAAAGTTACCTATTTTCCTTTGCAGGGGAATGCATCAGTTTTTCCATTGTAGTCTTGCCAAATAAAAATTCAGTTTTCTAGCCCTAAAATAGACAGAATCATATGAGTGGATAGAGTTATTCCATGCATTTATATATTACAGACTTGAAAGATGTGCTGAGGTAAAACAAAACATCACAAACTTGACACAGTTGTTAGATAAGTCACTGGAAATGTTTCAATAGTTCTTAATGGACGGGGTAGAAATTTTCATGTCACTTGAATTCAGTGGAAGAATGTCAGTCTTGGAATTGTCAGAAATCTTCAACTGGTCACCTATTTGCATAGCACAGCTGAGTGTACCGAAAGTATAATTGCAATGTCAAGTACTTGAATTGCTGTGAGTAAAAGAGCTAAAAAAAAAAAAAAAAAATTAAAAAGCCTGAATAGGTTCTAATGCATGCATGTATACAGAGGAATGAAATATATTCATCACAGAACTTACTAGAGAACAGAAGTGATGTGTATTGCCCTTTGCTCTCCAGTCCATTCTCATCCTTTTAAAGATGACTGAGGTGCATGTGGGCTGCTAGTAACAAAATAATCTTTTTGTAAGTAGGAAAGGCTGTCATTTTTCTTCTTGTTTGCAGTGGCAGATGGTTGCATTCCATTCAGCAAGAAAACTGCTTAAGCGTAAGCAATTGCATATATATAGAGGTAGATACAGGTAGATATGGGATCTTAAAAGAAACTCAAATTCTTCACAGTCTGTATTTATTTTTAAGAGATTAATTTGTGGTAAATTATTGCTAGTATATAATTAAAATTGAATTTTTTTAGACAAATTTCTCATTAAATGAGCTAAAACTCTTCTAGGTGACTGGAGAGTTCTCATCACAAACTGATGTTTTCAATACTTAGTTTTTATATTATATGTCAGCAGAGTGAAAAATGTGGTATTGTTGTATTGTTAATAGTGGTTGGAGATAGATATTATTTTGGTGTGTCCAAAAGCATAGGACTTGGTTATTGAAACCAAAATACAGGTACTATCCAGATGAGTTCGCTGTAGACATAAAAGACCAATAGCCAGGAGAATGTAGTAAATAGCAATGAGATGAGTATTTCTTTAGTACGATAAGCACATTGCAGAGCGTGATAGCTATCTGATTGTGGTTGATTAATTGTAAGCAGAAGTGAGTTTTAAAGACAGTGTTGAAACACGACAGTGTTGGATTGACACTAGCTTTTTGATATTGGTTGTTTTAATTTTTTTCTTTTATAATGGCTCCCTTTATACATAAGGGCACAATATACTTCTGAAGACTGGGGAAAACATAGGTGTACAGCTTTTGAAGTCTGATGATAGGGTGGGTATATAGCCTGAAGAGTTTGGAGTGGAGGAAGGTGGTGGGGTCAACAGAAATAGCAAGGTTGAAATACTGGCTCTTCATTTTCATTTTGAATGAATATAAGAGAAGGTGAATAGACATTTGCTAAGTGCTTACAAGAAAACTCTGAAATGGTATTGGAAAGTATGGTAGGAGATGGCATTCTACCAGTGGTGGCCCATTGATGGGCTTTCGTTTGCCATTAGAAAGGACAGAGGTAAAGTTTAAACACGGGAGAGAATAAAGGTGATCATTCTTAATGTTTAATCCAGTTGTGAGCTGCAACTGGGAAGAGGCATTGCTCTTCTCCCTTTCTCACTTCTAGCCACGGGTTCCTGCTGCTTCATTTGTTGGATCTAATGGTTATTCAGCTGCAGCATGTTCTAATAATGAAAAACAAAAATAGAGAAAATCTAATTTCCTGCAGAATACACTAGGTGATGTCCGTCACCCTGTGGCTGCTAGGTCTGAAGCCAGAAAGTGGGTGGAAAGGGAGGAAGAGGAAGAGGGGAAGAATGGAACGTCACCTGTTGGTCCACAACAGCAGTGGTTCACAACTGGACCAGGTTACGTTTGAGAGACAGCAAGCACTGAACTCGTGCCAAGGTGGAGGAAAAAAAAGGTGCACAAGAACACAAAACACAATCAAATCCTGGAGGTGACAGAAAATTAGGCTTTGCTTAATGGTGTCAGGGGATGTATGTTTTAGCCTGTGTAACTGAAGAAGCCCCTGAAAGATGCTAAATTCAGAGGAAAAATGACAGAAAGCAAGTAGTCTGCAAAATAAATGATCTGGCCTTCATTTCAGTTCTATTACATGGGAGGTGCTAGCGTTTTTTGTTTAAGAACTTCCCTTGTTTTGGTTTGTTCAATACTGAAAGCACCATTATAGAGTTAAAAATCCTTTTTGATGTTTTCCATTGTGCTCATTTTAGGGAAAAGGTCCAGGTGAAACTGGCAGATTGTCCCATCACAATATTTTACACTTAAATTTTACTTAATGAGTGAGACTGTTAACAAGAATTGTTTTCTCTCTATAGTCTACTCTAGGGGGAATTCATACACAGAAGAATTTGATGTAGGAGGAAGAACTTTAATAAAAATTCTAAGTAAGGGGAAAGCTTATAATTATTTATTCTCCTCGAATTGCGTGAAATTAAAATGTTATTCTTTTAGGAAAGAGAATATGAGTATTCCTTTTACTCAGGAATAGTGTCCAAATACCCTTTGGACCAAATTTATTCAAAACAGGTTGAGAGGCAGTATTTGTGTACCCTCACACTATTTGGAATAAGTAATGTGCATGCTAAAGTGCAAGTCTGTCCTTTATAGTTACCACTATACATGCATTGTAAATGAGTGAAAATATTTTCTTATAGCAATAATTGTAGTGTTTACTGTGGTTTTCACAGCTTTTCAATTGCTGGACTGCAGCCAGCTGTCAGAAATTCTTGCAGTCTGCTCTTGCTGATCATCAAAATAGTCACTGACAAGTTGCTAAAGTTTTTTTCAGTCTATTTCTGCAGGACAACTGTATTTCAGTTACCTTTATCTTGTCTACTGTAATAATGGAATTGTGAGTTTGCAGCTGAATATCTGAGGTGTTCGTCAGATTTATTAACACAAGATTTTTCATGCATCTCTCACTAATTACTTCTAGATAAAATTGTGATGTTACTTTGGAATGCAGAATATTCTTGGAAAATGGAATATCCTGATTCTAGCCTATTATGAAAAGGTTTTCATTTTTCTGAGCAAGCATTTAGTTGTAGATGATAAATTAGTGACAGGATTATTTTTTTTCTTGTAATAGTATTGTAGTAATGAATTTGGATCAAAGGTAGAGAATCTGAGCCTGTTTTGATCTCTAAAAAGTAAGAACAGTCCTATATTGTTGGAGAATAAAACATGAGGTTTAATGCTAAAATGTGTTGGTGAGATTCATGGATTTTGTAGTAGGAAATAATCACCTAGATCATTTATGGTCCCATAGATTGATTTCATGTTTAATAGAGGTCGTTCAGAATTTGAGAGGAAATATCTTTTACAGTATATCATTCAAGTTTAATGACTGTGTAGAAGCAGCACAGTTTTCATGAGGTGTGGGACATCTTTTTTCTTGTGGATGGTTTTACCGGAGGCTTTTGTTTATTGGGAGAAAAAAGTCGTACTACATTTGTAAGATAATATGAGTAAAGGAGAGAAGAATGCAGTTATGCCCCACCACCTGTACTTTACTCGATAACTATATTTGAACTTGGCTTTCCCATAGCTTCTCTCAGTTGCTTAATATGTCTTCTGCATGAGAAGAGTGCATGTTGGAAGCAACCAAACCATTGTGCTTACAAGTATTCTGGGATAGGTGACTTCTGTTCTCCATACATTGTATATAATGTTTAAATATTCATTGAGAGAGAGAGAGAGGGAGGGAGGATGGATTTGTGTTCTAGTGGGCAGATACTCTTATTAATCATTTATATTACATTATTTTTTATTTTAACAAGTTTAGTATCACTATTATTAAACACTTAACTTAGAAATCATGCCTAGCACTACCCTTTTATTTGAATTGCCTGCTTTTATTCCCAAACCCCCAAAATGAAAGAAGCATAAAAGCATTCTTTTCTTAAGACGGTCAAAGTATTGTGCTTTTTTGTTCTGGTGCAAAAAATAATAAAAACAAAATTTATCAGGCACTGTTTTTTTCCTGTTGTTCGTACAGTACTTACCTATGGAAATGGGTTCGGTGAATCCATTCCTTGCAGAAAGGTAGGATTTCCAAAGCTAGGCTCATTCTTTTTCTGAACCTTTTCCTGTCATCAAAATAGTGTTTTTAAAGGTCATGCATTCATGTAGGTTAGAAAAGACCTTCAAGATCATCAAGCCCAACCATTGGTTTGAGCTCATCAGAGTAATCTAGTACTTGTGTTGTAACTTGAAATTCCTTTGTTTCTACATCTCAACATGACATTTAGCTTGATACATACATCTTTTGGGGAACTTGTATTTTCTCTTCCTTAAATAGTGTCAGTTCTTTCCTGAGTTAACTGTTCTCTAAATGTAGTTCCCCAACCTGTAAGAGACTAGTATTTTGTTAAAAGGCTTTTGAGGTTTTTTTTTTGGTGTTATCAAACCATTTGAATTGATTCTAGTGAATCAGCTTGACCTAGAAATGTATTACTTTGTAAACTTTGTGTTTTTCAGTGAATTTTATGTAATTCATAAAACAGTAATTAAAAAAACTCACCAGGAGAGTTCCTTTTTCTCTTTTTTTTTTTTTTTTTAAGGTATGATAATGATAGACTCAGGACTATTGAATAGATCCCTACTTAAAACTTTTTTTTTAAACTATCTTGGTTTATATGGAGTGTCTTGACATTGAATAATATTTTTTTAATTCCAGTGTTTATGATACTAGTCTGGTGTGTAAACCTGTGGATTAATTGGCAATTGAAACAGTGACAACCTGTCAGTTCCTCCCTCATCTTGTTTCCATACTCTCCCTTTCGGTTGGTCCTGTGACGTTCTGGAAATCTGGAACTGAGGTTGAATTAATTTAATTTATTAAAAGGGGAAAAACAGAGAAAAAAAAAAACCACCTACTTTGCTAGGGTACTGTTCTGCTGTTTTACTAAACAGATTGGCTCACAGAGGGGTGGGACAGATGCCAAATCTAACCAGTGTAAGCAGAGAAGCATGTACTTCTCAGTTCATGGCAGAGAGAGAGAATAGGGAAAGAATTCTTCATTTTGATGGTGATGGATGGTCTTAGGTTAATTCTATTTCATGGAACTGTTCCCCAGGTCTTGTACTGGCAAATTAGCAGTTTCATAGGGAATGGATTTTTTCCTAAAATTATGTTGGCTGATATTAGATGGACTGTTGTTTTTTAATTCCTTTCTTGTTGCTTCACTTTACATCTTTTTAAGAACTTTAATAATTTATTTAATTAAAAGTGTTTTACTTTTTAGAGCTCACCTATTGCTTTGTTTAGAGGCTTGTGTGAATGTGAATATGAAGATCAAAATTTGTGTGGAATAATAGTTAATCTTGCTGATAAAATACTTGCAAAAATGCTTCCAGGTGACTTGTTTTCCTTTGCCGCTCCTAGTTAATAAATATGATATTCACAGACTTCCTGATCAGTTTCGTTACAGTTGCAGTAGTTGCTGCTGGCATGTTAAATAGATATCCTGGCTCAGCCTAATTTAGCATCTTGTGAAATACAGCAAGTGACTACAAGAAGAAAATGAGCATAGAAATAATAAGTTAGCTCATTTGTGCTTATTTTAATAAGCAGCAGATGAGTGAACCAAGTTTGATTAGATATTGCTTTGGGAGAATGCTGCAATAATCACAGGAGTTGCAGTGCATTCTGTTTACATCATAAAAGCAAAATAGAGATTTTGGAGCAGTGTGACCATGGTAAGTATATTAGAAGTGTTAAATACCAAAGGAAATAGGATGGGAGAAAGAGAATTACAGAAGACTAATTGCCGTTCCAAGGGAAGAGTCTGTAATGGAGAAGAAGGTCTAAGCTGCAAGTTAGTAAGGAGAGGGGGGATAAAGCTGAATATTGAGCCTGTTCCTTCTGCTTCTTTTGCACAATCTTAGGACACTTCTGACTGCACATCTAGAGTGACAAGAAGTAACATGGTAACAAAATAGGATTAAAAAAAACCAACCTTTTTTTCTTCATGATTGTGATTCAATAAACGGTAGTAGCCACTTTACTATACAAGTTGTATACAACTGTATACAAGGATACAATTACTCTGATTTAATGGTTGTTTTTACATGCCGAACATTTGAATATCCACAGTCATTAAAGCATCCCATCCCTTTCCTTTTATTATTCCATAGGTTGAAACCCATTACCAAACAACTTCCGTTTTGCATTAAAAGTTAATTTAGATATTCATTTGAAGTCTTCTGTTTGTACTTTTTTTTTTTCCATATAAACTAGTGGTAATGCAACAAAAGGACCTAGCTTTCCATAGTCTACTGGTCTTCCTCAAAGTGATTTGGACTGGGGCACCTGCTCCAATGAATTTCCACTGATATGTTATTTACAGCTGAAACAAATTATTTTGCTGGCCAGTATGAAGAAAGCTGCAGAGATGTGCTTTAGTCAACACTTTATATTGTTGGTTTTGTGTTTTTTTTTTTTTTTAGCGTATGCTCTAATGCGATCCCTTTTTCTTTGAGTACCATAAATGTTGGTCAATATCTGTCTGTACTGCAATGAGAAGCTGGTTCTGTTGTTCTTCTAGACATTTTAATCAACTTTCTAACACATGAAAGCCTGTGGCTGGTTGAGGAATTTATGGTTTATTGTTGTCACTTCAAAATGTTGGGGTGTGTTTACTTCTGGTTGATTGCGTACCATTTTTAATTCATTCTGTGCGTGTCATTCTCATTTCAGGGTTAGTCAGCAATATAAAACCAACTTTATGACTGCTGATAACCTGTCGATTTGTTTCTGGCCTACTTTGATGAGACCTGATTTTGAAAACAGAGAGTTTCTTTCTACCACCAAAATCCACCAGTCGGTTATAGAGACCTTCATTCAACAGTGTCAGTTTTTCTTTTACAATGGGGAGATTGTAGAAGCACCGAACCCAGTGGCATGTCAGCCACCGCCTTCCAACACAGTGCAGATGGTGGAGCCTATGGTACCTCTTCAGTTACCACCACCGCTGCAGCCTCAGCTGATACAGCCACAATTACCAGCAGACCCTCTTGGTATTATATAAATAGAAGATGATTGCAGGCAGCCTGGCACTGGACAGTAAAGAAAAGCTATAGACGTGCATGTTTCAGGATACAGTAATGTACTTCATATTTATGAAAAATAATTCTCATCCAGCTGATTGGACATCTTTTTGTTATATCCCGTACTGTGTTCTTCATTTGTACACACTGCAGATAAAAGCTATGTGGTAAGCATGACTGGAGAGGTTTAATTTTTGAAAGCGAAAATAGCTATAAAGTACAAAGCTGCTGCTGCATGATACTTTATTGCAATCACTATATCATTCCTGTGACAGTTTGTCACAATATATTGTGAATAAAATTTTTCTATAGAAATTTAATGATTAAAAATTACATTTATGAAACATTCAATGCTTACAGCCTGCTTTATGGCTGTTATTGTTATTTAACATGCTATTTTTGGCAATTTTATTCACATTCAAGCATTCTGTGTAAACAAATAAAGCCCAGCTATAGTTTATTTTGTAATCTCCTGGCTACTTATGTGACGGTAGGCTTAGGATGGTTTATGGAAGAATGCAAAATGCACTGTTGAGAATTTTACAGTCCCTCACCTTCCATCTTTACTTGTAAGTAAACCTGTGGACAGTTTGTTAAGGGTGGGTGAATTTGCTTATTATTTCTTACAGCACAATACCAAGGACATGCTTGTTGTAAAAGTGAGTTTCAAATATTGTACAAAAATTTTGATGTTGCCTACTTATTTCTTTATGTTCCATTCCTGAACTAAACATTTTGTAAAACTGTTAATTCTGTAAACAGCTGCATGTTTAAAAGATCATTGATGGTCTTGTAAACTTAATCTAATATATTTTAGATATTTTAATTTTTCCCACTTGGGAATACATGTAGTGTTTAGAAAATAGTTCATGACATTTTCATATAAGGTTATATAACTTTTCATACATAAACATGAACTTTGTTGTAGTAAAATTCTCTAAACCAAACAATGTTTTAATCTAGGACTTCAATTAATCTATTCTTTAAATCTATTTTTATGTGACCCTTTAAAGATATACAAAAATGCATTGCTAATACATAGCAATAAATACTTTGGGTACTGACAATTAACTTCTTTGGAGTGTGTATATATAAAATCACATAAACTTGTATTCATTTTTTTTTCCTGTGGTATGTTGTACTAAAAATTCAAATGACTGATTTTTTTGGTTTTTGCACCATTTTTTTTAATGATCTCTTTTTTCATTTATTTTCCTTTTACATTGGTACCAATTTTGCTGTAAAAGAATGCTGCTTAATTTAAACAGATCTTTTGGTTAAATATTTTGTTAGTGGTAAAAATTTTAGAAGGTTACAAATTGTAGCAAAGGGGAGACCATAGATAATCACTATTTGTGAGACTTTGCATAGCAGCTTTTTTTCTTTCATGCTCAAAATATACCTTTTTAGGTCTGCAAAGAAGAAAACAGTTTTGGCTCATTCAGCTGCTAGAATGTTTTGTGTAGTTAAAAAAAAAAAAAGCTTTATGATGGTCACTGTTGTAATCTTCACTTATAACAAGATTTAAGATCGTCTTGTATGTACTTTAGTAAATAGATGATTTTGAGAATTAAGGCTCTTAAGAGTTTGATTTGCTCCATTTTCATAAAATAAAAATTGCCTTTCCCACTTATGTCCTAGGTATTGTACTTCTAATTATGACTTGGATTATCATTCTAGATTACTATGATACCATAACTCGGCTGCTGTTTGAAGTACATGTATATTATAAATTATCTTGATATTGTGTTATATTCTTGCAATTAATTATCTTTTCTAAGAAAACATAAAAAAAGAAAAGTCAACCCTATTCCTATTGCAAAGCACACAGGAGTTAATAGTACAATAAAGTCTGTCCTGTAAATTGTAGTATTCTTAACTTGTTCTACTTTACATCTGTTGTCTGTATAGCTTTTATTTATAGTTGTCAGTCTAAC
Source organism: Chauna torquata (assembly GCA_013399475.1). Classification (NCBI taxonomy): domain Eukaryota; kingdom Metazoa; phylum Chordata; class Aves; order Anseriformes; family Anhimidae; genus Chauna; species Chauna torquata. The sequence continues at coordinate 235,931 of VXAL01006789.1, read as the reverse complement.
ATTGGCATGTTTAGCAAAGAAAACAAAACTTCAAGAGTTTTATAAACTATTTCTAGGTTGCTAAAGAATTTATTTTTCTACTATATATGGTATAGACAAAGCATCACCTGTACAGGAAACAAGTCTATTTCTAATAGAAGTAAGCTTAAAAATAAATGCCAGTCATATCCATATTTAAAACTTCTATCTATAAAGTATCTCCAGTCTTTGTAATGTGAACTACATTTTAAACTTTCTACAAATTCCAAGGTGTTTGCCATAATATTTATCTAATCTTTGAATACTAATTTTTAGAGTAATCTGCATTCCATTTCATGAACTTTCACATTGAACTTGCGATCAATGTAATTTTTGTTGTGTATGATGTTATGGCTAAATGACTTATTTCATGATTTGCTAAAAAGTATCACTTACATTTGGCCAAATACGAGAGTGTTATTACATTTACTGGATAAAACAGAAGAAAAACGAGAAGGCATGGCATGTGACTCTTGGTTGTCACACGGCAGAGTTCCTGCACACTGTTTGCATTATGCAAGTGTTATACGCAGGAGTGTGGATGTGTGTGTATCTAATAGATACACTTTGATATTTTTGATGTGTTTGTGTGTTTATGTGCACAAGCACATGTGCACAGACTTGCATGCACATACACCCACATAGTAAAGTTTTAAAAAGATACTAGGAAGTTATACCATCGTTATTAAAGATCTATAATAGAGCTTTCTCTATTATTTTTGTTAGTGCTATAAAATGAGGAAGCATGTCATTATATACAAATTCCTCATACTTTGGCTCATGTAGTCCCTTCTAGTTTTAATGGAAATACAAACAATAATAACTATATTTTTTAATGTGAGCATTTTTACAATAATATCTATCTTGATAAAAATACAAATGTATATTATTTTCGGTTGAGCATCTCAGTGACACTTTATGGAGTAGTTTGTCTTTTTTATGTAATTTTGATATAGACATTCTGCGGTGTATTGTTTTTCAATGTTTTAGCAATTTTAAAGTCCCACACTTAAGTTACGAAAGTGCCGTTTTAAATAATGCTTAACAGGTTGTTTTAAAATCCCTTACCCTCCATGATCTTGTGGAATTTTAACATATATAGTGTAAATAGATTGCAGATGTCAACTTCAGTGAACAGAAACCTCTTTTGTTGTATGTTTTCTCCATTATTTGAAAACTGGTTGCTAGAAAATTATAGATGTTTATTTTTAGTTGCTGGAATTTAGCTTCTAATATTTATGAAAAATACAGAAAAATTATCAATTGGAGATGAAAAAAATTTGGCCTTAGCTTCCATGCTTATTTCAGGTTTTTTCAGTAATTGTGATGCTGTGTCAACTGAAAAAATTACATATATATAAAATTTTAACTTTAAAAATTTTGTTCTTTGTTTATAATGTAATCCTTTGTTGCTACATCAACAGAATACTGCAGTGGATTAAATATCAGTGAAGCTTATTCTGTATAAAAGATGCAATGAATAAAATACTAAGATGCTTACTGTGTATAATGTTCAGTTTAGTTGCCTACTAAATTTTTGAAGGCAAAAGCACCCTATTATCTCTTTCACATACACAGAAATTTAGCAGTAAATCTTGCTAAACTGAATGCAGCAAATGTTTAAGGAATTTCTGGGGGAGGGAGGTGGGGTGGGGAAGGAGTCTCTCTCTTTGGATCCCTTTACTTCTTTTAAACTGCAGAAATTTGCAAGTGATTTGCACAACGATGAAGGTACCGTGCCCCATTCTGTAGATAATGTACCCCTCCTTCTGGATGGATACATGCAGACGTCGAAAGTGATGGGATGGAAGATGTTCTGTTTAGCTGCGTAATGCATGTTAAACTCCGTGGCTCATATGATCTCTTACATTTTTCACTTGATTGAGCTGCTCAGCAAGAAAGGCTGTGATTATGGAAATCACAGTTTCAGGTTTCTACCAAGCTATAGAGGAATGGTTAAAAAAATGACAAGGCTCTTTTGAAATTATTTTTTCCTATGGAATTTTTAAATGCATAGTAAAAACTCTGCGTTTTGAGGTCAGCTTTAAACTCTCAGGGGTTTACATCATTAGTCATAATTCTCCTAACTGTGGGATAACTTCGCAAACTTGATACTAGTACTGGTTTTAGTTCTTGTGCATGCAACATCTATGCTTAGTTTTTCTTCAAAGCATCTTGAGTAATATGGCTAACGCAGAAATAACTGCAAAAACTTCCTGACAGCCTTCAAATCTGAACACTATCCAGGTTCTGTTATAAATCTTAACACTCTCAGATATTTGAGATTAAAACATTCCAGTAGGGTGCATCTTACCTGTAACTCTGTGAAAATCTGTAAGATTGCTGTATCAAAAAACGTCATCTCTGCCGAATCCGAAGCATACGGCCGTGTTCAGGCTCCCCTAGAGACAGCTGTCCTAGAGAACCAATGTGTGAAATAAGTATTCGCTTCTCTCCATTTTGTCCTTCAAGTAATTTGTGGAGTTTCCATGGAATCAGAAGGGATGAATTTAGTCTGTCATCATGGCTAGTGAAAGTAACCACTTCCTTTTTTATTGACAAACTCTTTCCCAAGTATGTAGATGGTGCATGTTATAGCTGTTAGCCACACGTTTCTCCCTTCTAAGATACAGTGCGTGTGTTCGGACCTGGTGTTTTTGTTACTGAATTGAATGTTACTGGTGCCTAGGCAACATTCTGGTGCTTTTATATTACGGCATAGAGTTTAATATACCTGATTACATTAGTAATAATTTGTCCCTTACTGCTTTTCATTTCTGATTTAGAAAATAGTTAAGTACTCACTGAGTGCCTACAGTGCAGTAACGTCCACTTTTTCAGTATTTGAATATGATAATAATGAAAGGCCATCGTTACTTACAGGCTGTTTGAATTAAGAGAATGTGGGAAGGGAATCTCGTGGTGGTATTTCCAGCCATGACTACTGCATCTATTTTTAAGTAGTCTGTGTATTTGATCTCTAGGATACTGCGTATAGGTCTTTGAGATGCAAAACTGTGCAAATATTGTCATGTTAAGGCTTGCCCTGTTTTTCTCTGTTTTACCTGTCATTAGTGGCGACTTGTGACAAGTACAGAGCAAACAAGGTGGTTGAGGAGCATTCCTGGGACGGCCTTGTCACTGCTTCAGGGGCTCGTAGACTTGCTTGAAGAGTACCTCTCTCTGCTCATGTGACCAACCAATTTAAATAGTGTAGCTGCAGCTTATATTTTCCCCTGAGTTACGCTATCACAATCTATCTGTTCTTACAGATTTTTCTGTTTCACAAACGAAGAGCTGAAGGGAAAGCAAACTAGCCGCTCTCATCTTCTCCTGCAGTTCCCTCAGCTTTGCTACTGATGAGAACTGCCTGGGACTCCTAAATTGCTCTTGCAGGGTTTTACTTAATTAAATTTAGAAAATGTATGGAATGGTAAGTTATCAATTGAAGTTGTTTGGTTAACTGGTACTGAGTGCAGTTAATTGGTGAAGCACCTGTGGAAAAAACAAGTTGCTGTTAAATTACAGATAGTGTGACCTGACTCCGCAGTGATTACCCTCGCTTGGTCCTGCTGACCTTGTGCAAGAGCTGAGAATGCAGAAGAGATCAAGAAACCTACCTCAAAAAAAACATGTATTTTGAATAACTGCTTCTGAAAATACTTAGATGAGGATATTAAACATAGAATGTAGCAAAAACATTATGAAGAACAAACTGTGTGATTGGTTACTGAAATATGTATGTGTATACACATGCCTTTTTTAAACTTAGTAAAGAAATAGACGTTGGTAACAGTGGTTCTAAAACAGTAACAGGAGGCGGTGGGTTTTGAAAACTGAATATAGACATATCTAATTTTGTTATCCTTATCTGTGCGTTGTCTAGCTCTAACTGGTCTAATTTCGTCATCCAACGTGATCACAAATAAGCCTGATGTTATGTCCTTTATTTAACTGTGTTAGAGTTTAAAAGTTTCTTTATCGTTTCACAGATGACTTAATTGCTTCTTCTCTCTTTTTTTTTTTACTTAAAGTAAAAACTTAAAATTTATAACCTGATCATAATGTTTGTCTCCTGTAAAACAGCCTTGGTCCAATATAAGTTTTATAAAAGTCTGTCAATATTCTCGTGTCCCCTTTTGTCTGCACTTGTTTTTATGCACTTACCTGCGATTTCAGCTATGCAGGACGCAGGGCAATGTGACCCTTGACTGTGTCTGGAGATTCGGATTGCTCGGAGGTAGACATCACTGTGATCCTTTCCCATATCCTAACCTGTGTTTAATGAAGAGTGCTGGAAAGAGTAGTTAGGAGCCAGTTTAAAAAGGATGAAAGATAAATGTTACGAATTATTAACTTATCAGTGATGCCTGCCTGCACTGGATTTCATTTCTATGCTAGAGGTGTGTTTTTAGGAAGCTTTCAAGCCTTCCAGTGATAGTGTAAAGGGAGGGGGAGATGGGAAAGATCTTGCCTGTATCCTCTCTAACCTCAAGGTCCAATGTTGCTCTTGCAGAGTTTGGGGCACCAAGTTCCCTATGGCTGATGGGGAGTTTCAGCCCCACAGAACAGAGTCATGGATTAGCACGTGGCCATCAACCAAAATCAGTACAACTAAAGTGGGGATATCCATACCAACTTTAATTTGTTCATTGGCATCCCTGTTCCTGAAGCATGCTGCCCTGAGAGTCTTTTGTTGGTTTTTTTTTTTTTTTTTAACATAAAATAGTTCTGGTATTGCCACCATGATCTGCAGTTCTAAGTCATCTTTACATGTCTTCAGAGCTGGCCAGATCTATGTGCCAGGATACAAAGCTTCCCTGGCCTGAGGTACTTCTAGAGAAGTAGACATCAAACTCTGTTCTCCTTGCGCTTGTACATGGTGCTGTCAAGTATTATTTTGTTTTCTGTCTTCTTTTCAAAGAAGGCAGTTCATAAGAAAAATGAGAGGGCTGTGCTGTTATCTGCCAGAGGTGTACTTTTGTAGCATGATAGTGACACTGTGCAGTAAATACCCAGATCAGTGAATGGGGACATGAAAGTAGTGTATGAAGACGTGAATCCTGCTGGAATCATTTGGAAGACGTCCATGGCAGAGTAAGTGATTTGTGGAACAAATTATCCTCTCGATCATGACTGTTCTTCCTCTTGGAAGGAAACTAATGTTCTTTTTTTCTAGGAGGCAGGTGAACTGGTGTGCATGTAATGTGATTGTCAAAGCTGAGCTCAGACCCAGTGGGGAAATGAGCAAACAATTTGGCACTAGAGACGCCCTAAAAGACTCTGCAGGCGTCTATGTCCATATGCTAGTATTCAAACTACGGGGAGGGGCTGGTTGCTTCTGTTTTTCTGAGACCACGTGCCTCTCATAAGCTGAGGGGCAGGGTCTCACAGCTCCCTTTGAATTTTGACCACTGCCACACTTCCAGTATTCCACTTAAAACACGCTGTCATGAAGGTGTTTTTGAGCCACTGCTCTGTAAGTAGGTTAAGTTTGATTTCCTGAGATACTCCCTTTTTTTTTTTCTTTTATTTACTTATTCCCTACTCCAGGGAACAGCAGAGCGGCTCAGCTAGAGTTTCCTCAATATGAACGAAGAGATTCTGCTGCAGGGCATTCTCATTTGGGAGTACTTGGCTTTAGATCTCACCTCTCCTCCTTTGCACTACAAGAATGTAGGTTTGTTAACTTCTGGGCTTGCTACAAAACCTATTTTTTTCCTCCCTAAACTTGCCGAGGAGGAGTGGGCTGAGGTGAATGTCTACAGGCAGTTATTTATCTTTGTGCATTAATTTATGGGACTGGTGCCCAGAGCCCTAGGATGGCAAATCTTCAGAAATATAAAGGAAAAAAAACTTACAACTCCTAGGAACCTGACTCCCCCTCCCTCCCCTTCTGATGTACTAATTAAGGAAGCTTATGGCTATTCTTGCACTGCACAATCATTAAAAAGTATGTTCTGAACTCGTTTAGAGGGTAAATGTCTCTCTGTGCTGAATTGTCCTGAAAGTGGGGGTGGGAGGAAAAAAAAAAAAAAAAAAAGCATTTGCTCTCTTGCAGGTAGGTGTTGCCCGTATGGCTATCAACTGAAGTGAATTTTAAACTGAATTAAAGGAAATATTTATGATGGGTATCTTTTCCCTTCCAGTGCTTTCAGTGGCTTCTGACAGCATTTTTATATTATGAGGACATGTTCCAACCATTTCTAGCACTTGCAGTGGTCTTAACTGCCACCAAGTCATGCTTGATGAGGAGACCGAGGAGATGTTGAAGATGGTTTGCACCAGCCTTTCCGTTTCCATGTAAGAAGCAAGAGCTTTAAAAGAAACAGCTGCTTAAGGAAGTCTTTTCTGGTTTCATGTTGGATAAGTGGCTTTCCTACTCTGACAAAGAATCTCAGAAATACACTTGGTTTAGCCAAAACTGCAGTCTAGACAGTTTAATCAAGGAGAAGAAAAAAAAAAAAAGGGAAGACAAAACACCCTACTATGGATTTTTTTGTTGTTGAATTGGACAACATTTTACTTGTTTCTTGGATGAAAACAAAAAATGAGAATTCAATATTCAAAGAAAATTTTAGAATTAGCTAAGTAGTCCTCTAGAAATATCAATGAAGTATCCGCATTGAAGAGAATAACCTTTCACTGTTAGTTTTCCTAGTGGCATCATGATTTCCTGACTAACAAAGATTCTTCCTCGCAGCTTTGTGCAAGTGTATTTTCCCTGAAGGTGTACTGAAGCTATCTGTAAACTACTACAATTGTATTCAGTAGTTTCAAAAGCTCTTGTGCAGAGATATCTGATTATAGGAGACCCTGGATTATTCTTTATTCTAGTGGTGAGTGAAACAGATTTAGATGTTTTATTAAGAATGTATTAGACAGCTGACATTGTTCCTTATTAAGGAACAACTGGGGTGACCTTTTTTTGCCAGACCTGGTGGAAGTTTCTCTTCAACTGCGACTGGCGCTGCTGCAGCTCAACGTCTGGAGCACCGGCGTACAAAGGAGAGCCTATTCTGTGTGCAGCTCTCCGAAGAGATGCAATAGGTAAAGCATGCAAAAGCAATTCTTCCGTTTTTTCTTACCAAAACCTTGACTACTAGAATGACCGTCATAGCCTATGCTTTATAGTCTTATCTCACGATCTGGCAGAGTATAAACGCCACATTTATATTTTCTACCCTGTTTCTCAAAACTACGTAGCTGTTCTGTGTTCATACATTTGCTGTGTTCTCATTTCTGACCTATACCCAGCTCCTTTTAAAAGAGAAGTTCTCCACACACAGGCAAATCTTGCTAACTCAACGTAATGGCCGTATTAGCTCAAACTAGCAGGTTTTTTTGGTAAGAGTTTGACCAAGACCTGTGTTTTTGTGAAGATACTTCTCTCCTTCACATTAAAAGTGAAACAGGAGCTCACTTCGATGAAAATGTTGTACTGCTTGTAAGGAAGGAATTATCATTTTCATTCACTTGTGAAGTCCCTGCAGGCAGCTTCTGGGTGGAAGTCTTACACATGTGCATGTATGCACAGGGTTATGGAAATGGCTCTCTGACAGCATGTAGTTTCCTCTACTTAATAATCTATAATTTCTGTGTCCCCAAATGTCTCATTCCGCTATGTATAGCACAACATACTGAGTTTTCCACGTTGTGTTGGAAACCAAAAGTCAAATTTTCTGTAAGTGAATGAATTTTTAGTCTAAGTCTGCTTCCTGAAGAACAGCCATGTTTTATTCATATATTTGGCATACAAGAAGCAGGGGAGAAAGTTGTGGTGAGTGATTTTACCTCTGAAAAATCTGGGCTGTGTTGGGAATCAGCCTCTATTCCGTATCTGTGGCAGGCGTGGAAGAATGAGGATCAAGTAGATGCATGAGTTTCTCGTGTAAATATCTGCACTGAGCAGAAAATAAAGAAGTCCCTTTCCCTTTTGCCTCTGGAAAACAGCTGTTTTATAAATAGGTATAAAAATGCGCAGGCATTGAGTATATTGGTCTTTTCAAATCTAGGGGTCAGATCTCACCCTTTCCTTTGTTAAAAAAACTGAAAATAACATTCTTAGCAAGCATACTACTAAAAATTCTTCAGCCCTTCCTACTTCCCTAAATGAAAAAAAGTAGCAAACAGCAAGGAATGATGTTGCCTGACTCGTATCACCCACTGGTGATGTGCTGTATGCCACCTTGCACATTTCTTATAGCCAACCTCGCAAGGTTTTGGAACGAGAAACTTTTCATGCTACATGGCATATGGCATCTTTTAGGTGGTGATTCTGGGGGCCACACCAGTACAATATATATATAAAAAAAAATAATGTGAATACACATACAATAGCTGGGATTGTACCCATACTTGTAAATCATATTGGTGAAATTTTATTGGGCAGCACTGTGATAACTTTTCCAACAGCAGCATAATAACTTTTGTGCCATTATTTAAAATATCATTTTCCCCATGTTTTCCACAAAGAATAAGCATACAATAGAAACTGCATTTATAATTAAGAAATATTATAATGATTCTACCTTCACTCATTACTTTTTTTTGTGCTGATCCTTTGGAAGTGTTTTCACTTTTCTCCTTATGTGATAACCTACTTTCTTTCTACATTTTCCTCAGTAGGTGGTAGACGTTCATGGCCATGTAGTGGTTGTTTTCTGCTAACAAGTTTCTGGAAGTTGTGGAGACTGCACAGACTGGTTTATAAATGTGTGGTCTGTGTTTAAAAGGCAAGCAAGCAAGCAAACAAAACAAAACAAAAGTTGTATAACATTGAGAATAATAAGAATTAAAAAATAGTCATAAAATAGAAAACCTAATATGGAAATGGGTAAGAGCTAGAATTAAGGCAGAGGTCTTAAAAGAGGAAAGAGCTTAGTTTTTAGATAAGGTGAAGATCCACTTAAAGATGCAAAAGTAAGCTACTTCAGAGGAGGAGGGATTGCAAGTGGTACCATGAGGGTTCTAGCTCAAGATATGCAAGTGGGTCTCTTTGACTTGTGTCTGTAATTGGCTACTTTTCAGTAATAAAATTGCTGTGCTGGTTTGGTCGATACAAATGCTCATTAGGTATTAAGATTTATACAGGTATTGAGATACAGCAGCTCTTGATCCATAAGAGGTACTACGGATATAAATGGTACCGTACAATATATGAATGTAGGCCTTGAACTTTCTTGTATCTCTGATGGAAATTTCTCTATACTTCTCTTCAAAACCTCTGAAATAGATTCCACAGCTTTGTCCATGTCTTATTTCAGTGGTTCAGTATCCTTACGGGAAAAAAGATTTTCCTAGTAGTCATGCTAAATCTTCTTTACTGCAAGACAAACTCATTTCTTCTAGTTCTATTGCAAGCGGACACTGTGAATATTTATCACTGTCAGCTTTATGGTGACCTTTAGATGCTGAAAGACTGCTACGTCCTCTTTCTTTCTCACAGCTTTCCACAGTTGTCTTTTCTTTGTCGAAGTAACACATTCCTGTAAGCTTTTTACAGGTTATGTTTATAAGCCTTGTAGTATTTTTGTTGCTTTTTGTGGTCTTTGACAGCTATGTAACTTAATGTTGATGGTCCAAACTGGGCACAGTCCTGACCACACTTGCTAAAACAGAGTACAACAGTATAATATCTCTTGCATCTTGTAAATAATGTGTAAGGCTGATTAGCCCCCAAGCTTATATTCTATAAACCCCAAGTTTTACTACTAGTGTATACTTTTAAAATGTCGTTTTTCAAAGAGGGAGGTTGATTTTAGCTGAAGCTCATGAGACTCAGGTCCCTTCTCCTCTTGCACTGTTCAGTGCGTGTTTCTGTGCGCTCGAGGCACTGGCGCGATGTGAGCTGTTTGGTTGCGGGCGGCTTCTCAGTACGTGCCCGAGTGTCAGGCAGAACGCGCTGCTGTGGGACTTCTGCAATTCTGCCTTGCAAGGAAGTCAAGAGGCAGGAGTTTTTATTATTCGTCACTCCTGAGATACTAGCTATTAAATCATGCCGCAGCTCCTGTGATCCAACGCCGTCATTGAGAAGGATAATAGAGAAAACGTAAAAGAGGCGGTCAACCTTAGATAAAAACAAAGGCAGCCTTTCAAAATGGTTACTGAATTAAGTGGTCCCGAACAGAAGATGTGGCTCTTCTTAGAACGCAGATACTTAATTCAGATGTGCTGTTTTCCATCATGGCGGTCTTGCTTTAAAAATATTAAAATCGCTTCACTCGCTGAAGATTCTAGAGTTAATGTTTTTTTCTTTAGAGGATGCTTCTAACATTCAAGAGAAATGTAGTTAGGTGACATAAGTTGGATATCTTCACTTCTGTATTACTTCGATGTATTCAAAATGTTAAAAGGCTCCCTGTTTCTCAGCGTATCTAATTCACATTTTATAACTCCTCATTTCTATCAATTTTAGAATAAGAATTTTCTTGCAGCATTTTTAGCTTTGTCTACAAAGAGATATGTGCTGTTGTATAAAAAATGCAAATATTTTTGGCACTGAATCCCATAATAAAGATCTCATTTAGTACATGCTAATTGAAGATTTAATGTCATGTTTCCATAAGGTTTGTTGACTATTAAATTTATGGCTCCTTTCATCAGTTCCAGGGCTACATAAAAGCAACAACAACAACAAAAAACAACCAACCCCCCCCCCTTAATTTGTAAAAGAAATACCATGGTCTGAAAGTCTATGATTTGGCTTTTTAAACGCACAGCTGTCTTCCTTTCATTTTCTCACTTCCTTTACATTCACAAGAAGCTAAATCCACCCATAGCACTGTGGCGTGACTTCTCATTGCAATTCTTCACAATAGAGGCCATTAATCAGGCAATGCTGGTTTGGGACTGCGGGACCAATATCCCTCCCTTCAGCCTTTACTGTTGGCACTGCATTCCAAAATACGGAAGCAGCAGTTTCTTAAAGGACAAAAGATAAAAACATGATAAGATTGCTGTAAGAGAAATATCCTATTAGGAACCATATTTCTGTAATGTTCTTGATGACACATTTATAGATAGAGCTATGCATACATGATATACCGTGCATTGTATGTCGTTCTAGAAATGCAATACCTGTGAATGTGAGGGTTTTATTGACAAAAGTTTGGGGAAATCATAGGACCGATTGTTTGTGAAGCCACTGCTGAAAGCAATATGCAATAGAGTGTGTGTGTGCGCGCGTGTGTGTACACATACAGTACCATAAGGTATCTATAAGTAGATTGGGTTTTCCCCATCCAGCAGGTGTGTCTGTTGCTGAGGTACTAACACGAGATGAATTTGTTCTCTTTCTACTCCAATTATGTCATCAGTTTTCAGCTGGGACGCTATTAAGGTATGTCTGGGGACCAAGGAGAACCAAGAAGCACGTGTTAACGTGCTCTCAGCGAAAACGGGGTAAGGTGCCACGTGGGCTGGGGCTTCCAGCTTACACCCAACACTGTGGGCCGCAAGTAGGCTGACGCTTCAGCTGAGCTTCACAGCTGGGCTCCAGGGCTCAGTGAACGAGTTTCTTTTTAATAATGATGCAGACAAAAGAATGCATGTGACTAGGCAAGTAAAAACCAACCCCAAGAATGTTCCTGTTGAAAGATGGATGATGTCTTCTCTTTTGTTCTGGCTTTCTCTTTGTGAAATACCATACTGCTTTCAGTGAAATGGCAAGATTGGGGAAATATTTCACTACGCAGACTTTCATTAATAGTGTTTTAAAAGTAAACTATTAGTTTATTTAAAAATGCATGCCTAATTGCTTGATCCATGAGATTTTACTCCCTTTTAATTTACTATTTTTAAAAATTGTACCTGCCCAAACCATTCCAAAAAACAAAACAAAACAAAACCCTGTTTTCTTAAAATGCTTTGTCCAGTTTTTATGTTCCTTCTCTTAACTGCATTTGCACATCATGACTTTCATCACTGAAATCGATAACTCCAGCTTTTAAATGATATATTTTTCATTGTTTTCCTCTGGATTCCCTGCAATTTCCTTAGTATATTCAGATATGCATCCCAATTACTCTGTCTCACCACCAAGAAACTACCACCTTTAAACTCTGATAAGCTGCTGGTTTGCACACAAAGTGCTGTTTGCTCTTCCCTGTAAATGTGCAAAGTAAGCTAGGAAGTTCTTGGAGCACTTACTGAGACTGTTATGTTTGCAAATTCTCCTCATCGATATAAACCCTTTGCACAGCATCCCCTACCAACAGCTTCACTTCTCCATCTGAAGTGTACATTGGAGTGATCCTCACATTATCCCTTCAGTGTCTGATTGCCTGCCTCCTTTCTCTCCCTCCTTTTGGTTCCGGTATTGGGAAGAGAGCAAGTGCCAAGTGGTCCTTCTGCTCAGCAGTGCTGAGCTGCAGCTCGGACAGCAAACCAAGCAGAACCCCTGCAGACCTTTTGCACAGAGAAGCCGTTGAGCGATGTCACACAAGTTCCTTTTCTCTTTGGCACTCCACTGTCTTTTGAGGTGGTGGTTTGTATTGGCTGCCGTTCTCCAGCTGCAAAATATTTGCTGGGGGACGGGGTACACCTGAGTCAATGCTGCAGCAGAGAAACATGCAGCAAGACAGCAGACAAGTTCACGACAGCCAGCCAGAGGCCAGGAGGTCACGTAGCCCCAAGTGCATGTGTGATGCAGGAGGGAGGACGGGATGCCTTCCCTCGGAGGCGCGATGCCAGGGCTCGAGCCTGCAGGTGGACACCTGGGACCTGGCCTGCTGCAGCCCCTGCGCGCAAATGCGCCGGGTGCTGCCGGAGCACCTCTGCAGAGCCCCCCCGCGCGGCTCCCACACCGCTGTTCCTTCACTCGCCTTCTCCCGGATCTTCCCCGGCTGCATCGCTCCCCTGACTGTTCACTCTTACGTTATCGCTGTGTTTTGATTTCTTCTCTCATAGATGGATTAGCTTGTATTTTGCCTGGCTAAAAAATCTCTATTCTGCCAATATTGTAACCTTTCAGAATCTCCTCTCTCTGTTACGGTGGTGTTCAGGAGATGTATTGTCACCTGAGAATTTGACCAACACGCTGCTCTATTTCTGACATGCTACTTTCAATTAATCAACATAGCTGTTAAATGGAATGGGGCTAATATGAGTCTCTGGGATGCAACGTTGTGATAAAAGCTTCAGCTTGATGTTATGTCATTTACTGTTATCCTTTGTTTACGATTATACAGACAGTTTTCACTTGTCCAACTTGCACAGCTAGACCAGCCCCCAGTTAGAGGCTCCGGAATAACTGTATTGAAAGTTTTATTAAAATTCCAATAGAGGGGTTTTATTGCATTCTCTTCATCTGTGATGTTCATTTGTACAGAATAAAGTTACACATGGCATCATCTCAGATTTGCTATTGATCACCTCTGTCTCCCAGTGTGGCCAATTTCTGTGCAGCCTGGTGTGCAGCGCCCTGTTGTTCTGATTTCCCCTTCCGCCACTGACAAACCCAATAAACCACTGGATTAGATGGAAATTTACGTATCATTTCTGTGGGGGGTTCATTTGTTTGGTTATGTTTTCTTTTTTAAGAGACTTTTGTTTTTCTGAGGTTCCATTTAGCTACTCTAGACTGTCTAGACTCAATTCATTCAGTTTTATGGAAGGATAGGTAATAGTCTTGCTCACATTAAAATAACTTCTTTTTTCGCCATTAACATAAGTAGGCAAAGCCTGATCTCATAGGCAAAGTAGACGGTGCTGTTCATAGAGTTCTCAGTGTGGTATCATTTCTACTCTCTTCCTGTAACTGTGCACAGGATGTCATCCAGATTTATCCACTACCAAGTTTCGCCCTGTTGTTTGCCTTGGATGCGCATATATGACTCAAGCTGAGATTTCTGCTAAGCATTATTTTTTGACTGTAAGGAGAATCAGGAAATTAAGTATTTTCACATCTTTAAATTAGTTCCTCTTCTTTGTCATCTAAAAAACTATCTTTGCTTGAGTCTGTTCATGGTCCAAAAATGAGCATACGTAGGAGTTAGGACATAAAACAGAACTCATGCATGTTCCTGTGTTTGCTGTTATCTCTAGGTGTCCCTTACTGTGCCTAGAGTTCTTCATCTGCACTGTGAAGAAAGCAACTTCTGTTCTATCAGTGGCTGACACATATTGTGGGAGACTCACTACTGCCACTTTAAATTATTATCTTTATGAAAACATTGCTACTGTTACTTTATTCTGACAGCAGTGCAGCTGAGGCAAATATTTCACTAAAATATCTCTGGCTTTTTTGTATGCTGTGTTGAATAATGACCCTGTTGTAAACACTGACTATCCCTGTTTAATAGAATACATAAAAAATAATAATCTTCACCATGAGTTAGTCTTAGGAAAGAGTTTTTTTCTTTATTTCACACAGTATGCTTGACCTCCTAGCTAAAAAAAAAAAAAAAAGAGCTGTGAGACATACATTCAAGTTCACTGTTGAGCCTTAGAGCACAGCAAATATATAGGAACAGAAATATAAGGACTTAATGCATCAGGCCTGCATGATGGACAGACCATCTCTGTACGTTACATCTCTTTTAACCAGTTGTGAATTGTATTATAACGAGAGTAATGGTTATGTGTGCTAGAGGATAATCTCTTGAATAGAAAAGCCATTTATTGTATTATTCTTGAGGTTCTTACACTACAGGAACCTGCTGCGATTCAGAAGTGTAAGGAGACAGGCTGATGACAGTAAATATTGTAAAAAGCTCTTTGTAAAGAAAACAAACTGATGTGTCTGAGCACATTATTTCCATCGAGAAGATTTCCAGTGTTGCCTAAGTGCAATTCACCAGGGATAATTGATATTAATATTATTGAGTTTTGTTTTGTTGGTGCAGACATTGTTACTGCTGCTTTGTGTCTATGCATACACATACTACTATATGTTGAAAAGATTTAAATGTTTTGACTTTCCTTTCTGTCCCTGCTCTAAGGAGTGTTATGTACATAAATATTAATTGAAGCAAAGATTCAAAGCTCAGTTTTGAACAGAGTGATTAAAGCAGCCCACTCCACCACTGGAGGTAGGACAAAACAGTTCAAAATGTCTCAAGAGGAGACTGGATCTGGACACAATTTTTCTGTGTCTTAAATGAGAGTTGCAGCCATTTAACCATAGGATGCAAATGGAAAACCGCCGCACAGCCTCTTAGTTGTGTTTTATGAGCAATGGTTGTTGGAGACACCAAATTCCAGGAGCAGGCTCAAGACCTGATTCCAGGTAGATATAATGCCTTGATTTATTCCATATCTCTTGTACTAATATTGTTTTTTGTAGATGCACCTTTAATTATCACATTTTTCCACACATCATAAAGGATGTCTAAATCCCAATTAAAGGCTGAGTATTGTACTAGACTAAAAATAGGTGCTCCAAAAGCCAGCTGTGGATCTAACCCGATTAACAAAGGGTATTTTCAGGCCTCTGAAAATAAGCAGGAAAGACTTACATTGGGAAAGCTTTCACAGTAACTTCTCCAAGTTTCCTGCCCTACACCATCCATATGTCTGAGTTGTTTAAGACTCGGTGGCTTATACTTTAGTCTAAAACCTAACATGTTACGGAGAACTATCATTCGAGTCCATGTGCTTTAAAACTGTATTGTAACACAGCCCTTTGGAAGCTGTTTCACAAACAGTTTGAAAATCCATGCAGTGGAAATAGAGAGGTGTAAGCTTGTCGTGTCCCAAGGTAATACGTTCTGGATGGGTAATCAAATCCTGTTAAAGCAGGGATTGCAGTGACTGACTTCTTTTGTGTCCTTGGAGCACATTTGGAAAATTGTTGGCTAAAAGACCACAAAGATTGTTAAAAGATACTCCTCTTAGAGAGGACTGCTTGCTTTGATGTAAACCTATTGCCTAACTAGCAGCCAGCTCTGGTCTGTTTACAGCATTAGGAGAGATGGACTGGAGGGAAACTTCTTTTTACCGTCTATTCAGTTGTCATTTGGAAAAAGTGGTTTGTACATGCTGACATTTCGGTACAATATTGTGGTATGTATTTTATATTTCTTCAAAAGTTATTTTATTGCTTTTGTATTGGTTTTGTGACATGAAACAGGCAGGAAGTAGGAGATAAAGGTAGAGGCTGAGAGACAGCAATGCTTGGTTAGGTGCCCTCCTCACTGTGTGCTGATACAGTCGTCTTTATTCCTCATTTATATTTGGTACATTGAGTTTACCTTTAATCATACTTTTTTGCTTTGTTCACCTTTTTGTGGTTCTCTTTTTTAGGTAATTGCTCTGCTTTATTGTTCTTGTGTGCACAGTTCCACTGCAGCTATATTTATGAAAGCAAGTTTAGTCAAACCAGCTTAGCCTGTGCTCCATGGGGACTTATTAAAGTTCTTGTTATTCTTACTATTCATGTTAATGCTTTGAATTTTAATTACATTCACATGCAGATAAATAGTACGTGTTCTTTATACTTGTAAAGCAGGTTCTATGAATTCTATAAAAATCACTTTTGTTTCAACTAGTATTTGTCTTGTAAGATTTTCAAAAGGAGCAAATTCTGTAGAGTTTGCTGTGCTAAAACTCCCACTGAAGTACTTAGTGAATGCTGTCTGTGCTAGATTTAACTTTTTACAGTGTTTGGTACATAATTTTAAGATTCTACCATATGCACATACCAGGTCCATGTTTAGTTGTGTCACTGCATTTAGAGAAGGTGAATGTCACTCTTTTGACTCTTTGTATTTTACACATGCGCCCATGTGAAGAGCTTGAGCAATGACAGAACAAGCCAAGCAAATATTGAGGCAGTACTCTTGACAAAAATAATAATGCAACCATTGAGACCTAGGTAAGGTCTCATTGAACCACAGAATTAGCAAAGACGATTTCTAATGGAGTTAACAGAGTGATGTGGGTGTATCAGAGTGAGAAGAATACTCTTCTCCCCAAATAGCCTTAGGAAACAGGACCATTAGCAGAGGCTGGTTGAGAGGCAGCTGCATTCTTTGGAATTTTCTGAAAGATGGTTTTCTCCTTCTGTAGATAACGCGGCTACAAACTGCCCCATTAATTTCTGTATGCACAACTAATTCAAGTTCAAGAACAACATTTAAATCTAACTTCATAAGACTCACAGCAATGGACTACATTATGGGCTGCAATACTTTTTCATTGGAGAAGTATATGTTCCTGGATGCCTAAGATAGTGGTAAGAAACCATACAAAAATTTCGTAATATCAAAACTGATTTGGTTGTTAAATAAATGACTCCATGTGTAAAATAAGCCACAAAACATTTAGTCCTTGAGTTCTGCTGTTTGAAATGCCTCTATAGTTGTGGATTAGGAAGGAGCTTTAAAAGACTTAGGTAAAATCCCATAGAAGAAATCTATGCAGGAGTAGTTTCTCATTTTTGTTTTGTTTTTCCCCTCAAAGAGAACATATCTACCTCTGACAAAGGTTTTGAAAAGTTTAATGATGTTTGTGCTTTGTGCCTTGACTTTGATAGACAAAGCTGTATATATTCTTCCCTCCCCCAATACAGGCTTATTTTAGATAGTAGCTGGAATGATGTTCAAAGGAAAAAATAAATAGCATAGGTTTTCCTTGGGCTTCAGTAGCAAACCATGTTTTCCTTCAAGTAAAGAACTTTATTTCAGCTTCCAAAGTAATCTGTGTAGATATTTTGTTGTCTAGAATATTTACAGGAAAAAGAATCACTTAAATTCCTAATGATATAAAAAAAATGCCATTTAAAATAATTTAGTCTTCTATGTCTACAAGTTAAAAGATCTTTTAATTTCTTTGCAGTATCGAACTGAAAACTTTAACAAATGTTTTTGGAAGGAAAAAAAAGCACAACATTAAAAACAAAGCAGAAAAACCAAGGCTTAGTTTTCACTGAAGGGTAGTATCCATTTTACTTTGGTTTACAAAGGACTGTTGGTGCTCAGATGAACAGTCACTATATCATAACTCTTGTAACAAGGCTAACAGGAGTTCAAGAATTCATCATATTAAAAACTCTAGAGATGGGAAGGCAGCTTATACACTTTAATATGCTCTGGATTGGTTCCCTGATTTAAAATACTCCTATAATATCTTTTACACATATTTTGAATTGGCTGTGTTCAAAGTAATGGTACGCAAGTTATCTTAGTTAACAGTGACTTCGAATATACACAGTGTTTTCCATCCAAAGAGTCTAAGGCACGTGAGTGTATTATTTCCTTACAACCTTTCTGAATATAAATGTTTAGATTTTAATCCTATATCAAGACATATTGTAACTGCTGCTGAAGAGGGTTGCTGGTATTTTGTATTCTTTCTTTATTCTGTTGTATACATTTAGTTTATCTGCTTTGGAGGAGGAATGCTATAGAGCCAAGCAGAATTACAGCTGGGATGGATTTTGCTGGGTACTGGCAACCACTGTCTGTGTCATTTACATTATTTATGTGCTCCTTTGAGAGACTTTCTTCACTCCTGCCAATCATAAAAGAAAAAAACAGACAATGAATACCTTGTGATTCTCTCTTCAGCAGGATGGGAGAAAGGGTACACAGAAATCTTTGGGTATTTCTTGATTTCTCTTGGTATCTCTGACTTCCTAAGAGTGTTAGTCATTGGCAGCTGAACCACTTTGCACAATGATTAATTTTTCAGCTAGTAGGTGGTGATATTCTGTATCCTCAGGTTTATTTATGAGGGCTCCACGTAAACAAATGTGTACAGAAGACAGCAAAAAGACCATCAGTTATTAGAACTGAGAGAAGTCAGTATCCAGAGAGGAGGGAAAGGATGGTTTTATCATTGCAAAGCTTGCCTATTTAGGCCAGATTTTTCAGCTTTGCGCCTGGGAGCCATGGGCTGTTTGAACTGTTTTTGTCCATATCTTAGTTCTTAGTGGAATGAAGTTCACTAAAACGATCGCTGGTTTGTACCTGCAGGAAGTCGGGCATACGCTCCGACCTGTCTCCTGCTGCCTTTGATCCCAACCAGGCTGGTGGCCCCACCACTCTGGCAGTCAGCCGAGCTGCCGGCAGGCGTGGGTGGGTGTCTCTGCTCCTGCTCCTTTGATCTCCGAGCCCAGATGGAGGACAGTGCAGCAGCGCTGCTGTCCCACCGCAGTGCTGGCCCCTTCCGGGGCAGCAGCCATCTCGCAAATGCCCCGGCACCTGCAGCCTTTGTGCATCCCCACTGCTGGCTCCTGTGGACGCCCTGGTAAGCCACAGCCTTCTCTCTCAATCCATCCTGATCCTTTTTTCTGCTGTGGAAAGGGTGATGAGATGGAGGGAGGATGCTAAGTCCTGATACTCAAAACTTGAGAACACATCTTGGCTCTGCTAAACATGAAAGGGAGCAAGAGCCCTGCCCTGCAGCATCTCCCTTTTTACCCAGACGGGCTTTGGTTGTTGCCTGGGTGTATATTTGCAGGGTTTGTTTTCTTTACAGTGGCATTATTCATAACTAAAACTCTCTTTTCCTCTGCCTCTTGACCTGAACCAGAGCTGGCTCTGACTTAATGCTTTCCCTCTCTCTGGCTGTTCCTGCGGTTGGCTCCCAGCACAAGGCTGTGGCAGGACTTAGACTCCAGCAGCCATAGCATTGATTCCAGCTCTTATTCATTCAGCCTGAGAAGTATCCTAATTCCAGCTTGCTTTTCCTGTAATGTGTTTCATTATTGCTTCCACATTACGATGAAGAAATAATATTCAGACTGGCTTTTTTTTTTTTTTTTTGCACTGACAGATGGTGAATAACTGAGCCTAATGAGGGGAATAAGTTGGAGCATGGTGGTAGTGTCAAAGGGAGGATTACTGGGAGTCTGTCTTGTACAAGCTGAGAATCCAACAAACATAAATTGTAGCCAAAGTATATTGCTGGTTGGTTTTCTTATTCATTTTGTTTCACATTGCCTGTTCGCCAACATTTTTGCAACTGTCGTCATTACTGAAAGGTAAAGCGGAGCCATTCATGTGCAGTTACGTGTCCATGGAAAAAAAAAATCCCCTGCTTTAAATCTTGCTTTTGTGATAGGTGTTTTTTTCCTAGCTCTGTCCATACGTGTGTTTTAGTATTTCCCTTTCTGGATCTCAGATTTTGTCCTCCTTTTTCTCGTGAGTGATAGGAATTGAATCAAATCTTTTATTTTTTGTTATTTGTGTTGTATGCGGAAAATGTTTGGCAAGTGTTGCTGTGCCTGAGGATTGCTCTGACTGACTGGTGAACTGAGAACACTTAATTGCACTTTGCTGCCTCTGTCTGTTCTTGGGAGATTATGGTTGAGCATGCATCCCCAAGCCTGGCAGCTGGCCTAATTTAGGTTTAGGACCCATTGTATCTAGAGGTATTCAGGGCTGGCATTTGGCCAGGCCTATTTTAATTGCAGCTTCTCTCAGGCTCCTTCCTGGAGTTTTGCTTTTCTCTCTGCCCTACTCTTCAGTTGTGTGGCTGGAGGGGGCGTAGAAGAGCAAACCGTTCACAAAGAGGTGAATCCTGGGAGGCGTGCACAGGCAAGCTCCTTTGCTGCAGACGAGCCACCCATGAACTCCCTCTTGTCATCCAACTGGGTAAAGCCTTTGGCACTCAGTGTATCCGGGTTTTTTGGACTGCAGATGGTAATAGGAGTGAGTTCAAGAAAATGGTAAGGAAAAAGTAGTTGTCACCTCATCTGTCCTCTGAACATGTGATCCTTGTCCTTCAAAAAGGTTTTTGTTTACAAGATGACAGGCTGAGGTCAGGCTTAGGTTCCTGAGTGGACTGTTTAAATCAGGCTGCGCCTCTTACACTTTTCTCTGCCAGAAGATGAATCTGCCATTTTTTGATTTGCAGTATGCAAATACTGCAGCAGACTCGCTGATTGAAACTTAGTGAAAGAAATGTGATTGTGTGTTTCTAATGTTTTAAGAAACAAGCATTTGGTAGAAAAATAAAACTCATGGTTGTGAGTAGTTTCTTCACTTTCATATTATCCTTCCTAATTCATTGGCCATCTAACTGTAATTTTTCTTCCATTTGCCTTTTATGTCAAGAGGGAAGGGAATCTTTCAGGTAACTGAGCTGTGGCCTTGCAGATAGGTTGTGTATAGGGCAAAGCAGGAGCATTTAGTTCAGTATGTAACTTAACCACCTTTGTCCTCTATCTTTTACTTCAGCTGTAAAACTTCTTTTGGTTCCATCCAAATCTGGTGGTACCACTCTTAATTTCTTGCTACTGCATCTTCTCACCCCCTTACAATTGAAACGCAAAAATCACAAAGCCTAAAATGTCACATAAAATATCATTCAATACAGGAGATAAATCAGGTGAGTTTCAGAGGAAGGTGGTGAATCCTCCTTCACTTATATATATATATATATATATTTAAAAGGCAGAAAACTTGGCAAGATATTTTAGAAAGAACTTGCAGTAAGTTAAATGTTCCAATATTTCTCTCTTTCCTGGAAAAGATTTAGAAAATGACCTCAAAACAATCCATCCTACATCCTATTGCTGCTTTATTTGCAAGACTGGTTGCACATCTGGGACAAGGCTGGGAAGAGGTTTGTTTCCAAAAGGGAACAACTATTAGGGGAACTCTCATTTTTCACCCCTTTTTTTATTCCTTTTTATCTGAACTGTTCTGCAGCATAACACAGGTGCTCCCAAGCACCTCTTCTGGATGTAAGCGTTGACTAGTATTGCCAGCAATTGAAAGTGCTCTCAGAGAAAGATCTTTGGTTGATGGGTAATGATAGTGGATAGAAGCTGGGGCACAATTTGTGCCTGTAATAAAAATTGCAATCAGGTCTCCTGCCAGTGATGAGAACACAATTGACTTATCCATTGAAGTCAACAAGATTTTTGCAGAAAAATTGCTTAGGGAGAATAATGTTGGTAGAATGTGGCTCACAGCATCTGCTGTGATGATACAGAAAAATTTGGTAGAATGACTGGTTAATATGAATGACTGACTTTCCTGATCACAAATCTGATTTGTGGTGATCAAATTCAACTGCACCTTTTATTGCCATTGAAGGATTTAAAAAAGTTAAACATTGAAAAATACAAAACCAGAGCACATGAACCTTAATGATCACATCTGATTTGGCCAGCAGAAACTGCTGTGATCAATCCATAAAAGAAGCTTTCTTCTTGAAAGCTCACATACCTTGCATAATCTACCAGCCTTTTGTAACCGGTCCCTGTTCTCCAGAAAACACAAGCTGTGAGGCTGTCTCACCCTTCCCTGAATTTCTATTCTAAACATCATCCATACAGTATCTGTTCATTCCATCAGAATACAGATCAGATCTTTGCATTTCTGAACAGGATGTTGCAGCTGAGCTTCATAAGTCAGTTAGAAATGCTAATCAATGAAGTGTCCTAGCTTCACGTTGAGTTACCATTATTCTGCACAGGTTTTCACAAAGGCTGAGGATGTTTAAATGAAGGGGACACATACAGTAATTCAAGGAAATAGAAAAAGACCTCAAATATTCTTACTGCTGTCCTTCTCTCTTGAATATGCAAGGGCTCACTTACTTCTTCTTTCTCTTCTCCTGTTTCCACAAGGAGCTTTGCACCTTTCTGTCTTCATGTTTTGCTTGGTTCTTCTTTTTGCCCACTGCTGGGTGTGGCAATTTAATTTCACCTCTCCCTTGCTGAACATATGCAACATTTTGTAAATTCTTGTTCTCTCAGGACTATCTCAATACTGTCTTTCATTCACTTCTTTTTTTTCTAGTATAGATACATTTCACACATGAAGTCTCTTCCTCAGCCACAATATTTTCCTTCCTTTTTTACCTTTTTATTGTTAAAGCCTTTAAATTAATTAAATTAAATTAGTGAATCTTTGGATTAATTTGTTCTGAACCAGATGGGGCTGTTCAAGAGTCTTACCAAAATCAATCTGCAACAGTAAAAAAAGAAAAAAGAAAAAAGAAAAATAATACTAAACTGAATTTCTGAGAAATCTGATTCTTCCAATTTTCAAAAGGAAAATCTAGAGTTTCTGTACTGCAAGAGGGTAGTGTTTCACTCCTTTGTCTATTTTCTGGTTTTACAAAGGCTTTTTAAGGTGGAAATCTCTGTACTAATCAATGGAGCAATCCTGTACTATGCAGGAAATGTCGTCTTGACCTTCTAGACCCCTGGAAGTGGTTATTCTGAAACATGAGGATTAATATTTCCTGCATTCTTGTAGCTGTGTTTTACAACTTTCTATATCACAAGATCTCAACAGACATCTGAAACATTGGTATTATTTATCTAGTGACTGTGAGTACAGACAATACTTTTTATCAGTAACAACTGAAAAAAGAGCAGAAGTTAAGAGAAGGTTACTACTCGCCTCTGTTTAAAAAAAAAAAGGAAAAAGAAAAAAAAGCATTCTCTTAACTTATTTTCTGTACATGTATGATTTCATTATATCCTTTGCATCCTTTGCATGATTTTCAGAAGTACTTCACTCTTTCTCTGATTTTCTCTTCATATTAAAGTATCATCCTCTCCGTTTTTTTCTCCTGTCTCTTTTTTTCCTATTTTTCTTTTTTCCAAAGAGATGCCAGAACTGCATTCTCTAACTTTTCAAAGTGGACTAGACTATCAGTTTATATTTCAAAACTTGTAATAGTTTTACATGTTCTGTTAAAGTGCTCGTTAATTCCAGCTAGTCAAGGTTAGCATTTATTTAGACAGAGATCAGTTAGGATAGAGAAAAGACAGAATGGAAATGATGTGTCATAAGGGGAAGGATAACAGGTTTTTTTTTTTTTTTTTTTAATAGGATAAGTTGTTTAATGTTCAGTATCATACAGGTTATTTACTGTCCTTACCTATTTGTCAGCAGTCTTGGACTATGCCTGTGAAATCCTCAGAAATCCATAAATAAAGGCATTTTCCTTTGCATGAGTAGAGATTGTCTTCTCCCACCCAGAGCTACAGCTGGAGGAAACAGGAAAGTCATCATTGGCCATGTACTGGAAGTCATCTGAGATTCAACTCCAGTCATTGCAAATTCAGTTTGGGTTCCAGGTAGACATCCTTCATTCTTACTGCCAAATACCCAGAGAGATCACTCTAGTAAATAGGATGTAACTAGTCTTTTATTTGTCTGCTTTCCTAGACCCAGTTTGTAATGTGATATTGATGCCAGAATTCTCCAAAATTCAGACATGGTATTATTCACTTCAGACAATGAAAGGAAGTACTCTTCCTTTATTGGACTCCTTTAGTGGAGTCAGAACTCCGCTTTCCAAGGTCCTTTAAAACAGACTGTCCATAGCACACAAAAGATAAATAGCCCTCAGCTGTCTGAAAGAGAAAATCAGGATAAGATGAGCAAATATCTCCCTCTTTTCCCCTGTAGCGAAAAACAAAAAAACAAACAAACAAAAACATAGAGAAACACAGTTACCTTAACCAAAGGAAAGGTACCTGCTTTAGCTAGCAATAATGTTTAATGAATGAGATATGTCGTTTAAATAACCAACAGGTCTTCACAAAAAACATGCAAGATGGGAAGTTAAGCCTTGTTATGAATACGTACATGAAACAGGAGAATGTGGCAGAGGGGCTGAATAGCAATTGGATTCAGGACTAAAAGCAGAAACAGAGAACACCAGAAAAGGAAATTCTATCCCATGAAAACTCTCACGGGGAGGAGCTTTCCAGACAAAACCTCAGTTGGAAGCTCTCTGGAAATGAATGTTTGCCTCCAGATTACTTGCTGGCAAAGTTCCTGTCAATTTTGTTTTCTGAGCTATACTGACAAGATATTGGAGACTGACAGACTGGTCTTTGTTTTTTTCCCAGGCCTCTCTTTCCTTCCCAGCCTAGCAATAGTTGCTGTTTATGTAGCTGGGTCTGGTATGCTTAATCCCATAAGAGATTTTTTTTCCTTGACTCTTATACAACATATGGGAACCATGCCCATCTTTGATGTAGAAAAATTCCTAATGTCACCTTTATTTAAGTCCATAAAGTTCCTTGTCCAATAGGTTTGACTGTGTCCCATGTGCACCCAATGGAAACAGAAAATTTCAAGCACTAGAAGTTCTTGAATTATATTTGTATTCAATGTTTTGAAGAAATTCATGGTTGTTCAATTCAAAATCGTTTTCTATGACCAGCCTCTTTTCTTTGCCCTTACTGAAAGAAAGTAACTATTTGGTCATAGAGTCTGTAAAAATTACTGTGTCATCCAGCGATGAACAGGTCTTTAGTGGTTTTAGTACAATTTGTTTTAAAATCTTTGTCAATGATGAGACGACTCATGGTAATTATTTTTTGAATGAATTTCAGTGCTGTCTATTCACCTCTGGACCTATACTGCAGCCTCACTTTCTTCTTTCTTTTACATTTAGCATGTCATTAATGAAGAATGCTGTCAAACACCTTTATCTTTTCCTATTTGCCTTGGCTGCATTTCAATAACTGTGTTCCATTCAGGATTATTGCTTCACTGTGTGCCTGCTTTGCAGAGGACATCCTCTTTTGTGATCCTCAATAATAGATCAGTTTCTTCTAATTTGCTTTTCAGGATCTTTTAAATTAATATACGGGTGTTTTGTCTTTTACTGCCCACACTTATTTCTTTAGTCCAGTTAAGCATAGTCCTTTCACTAAATGTACCATCTGTCTGAGTACATTACTCTTCAGAATTAGACATCCTCTCCCAAGGTAAAGTTCTTCTCATCCGCTGTGTCAGTCTCAAGGCCGAAAGACTGTTTCTCCAGATTCTTATGTAGCATTGATCCTGCTTCATAAAAAAGTATTTTTATACATTTTTTTTCCTTAGGGATTAAGAAAAAATAATCCCGGATGCAGTTATCTGCATTATTTGTCATTTTAGTTTCCTTGTCAGAAACTCTAAAATTTTTACAAAACTGAACATTTTCCATGAGGAAATTTTGAATTTTGATTTTGAAAAAAGTTCACTTGTCACTTCTTCCCTCACTGTACCCAATTCTGCTCTAAAGTCTGTCTACATGCACTACAGCCTACCTATTAAAGTCTAATTATCAATAGAGTAGGATTTGTTTTCAAGCGTTACATGATTCATCTTTCTTAGACCAGCTTATAGCACTTTATACCCCTTGATTACTCTTTGCCTGTTATTATTAATTGGATCCTTAAACATCCTGTACCATCAAGGATTATCATGCTTCATTAGCATTGTTTTTTGAACTGGATGCCAAGAAAGTGTTTGGTCACAATGAATTGCAATATCTGTATTTTTAGGAACATTTGAATTTGCTGCCTCACTTACTAAAAGGATCAAGACTCTACCTCATTAAGGCACAACTAAAGTTCAAGTTATTAACAGATTTCAGATGCTTTTCCTGTGAAGGATGGGACCATAAGATTCGAGTCAGGACATTTTTGTGTAATATATTTAGTTTCTTGTGGTTTCTTTAGACGCCAGTAAATTAGCACATATATGGTATTGGGTATCAATAAACGATCAGCATTATCTACTGCGAGTGCGAGGAAATTAGAACACATTTGGCAGCTATTTATTAGCACTTCAAACTCCTAATTACTATGATAATCAGTGGTTATTAATAAGGCTAGGAATCTTTATATACACTGGTATCTAATGACGGGGGATGTGGACGGGTTGGGCACAGTACCTATAAGGATCTGCTTGTTTCCTGAAATAAACACAACCAAATTTGCTTATGAAAATGGTAGCTTTGCATGCTCTGAAGCAATTTGCTGAAAGGTAGCTCTTTGAATGGCTATGCATTGTTTGAATTTCTTCTGCATTTGAAGCAAATAGCAAGCAAACCAGTCTTTCACCAGGCTTTCAGTTGTGGATAGTTTGGTTTGTTTATCTGGAACAACAATACATATAGAAATTGGGGGTTAGCTTGAATCTCCATGTGACAGGATTGCCATTGTCAAACAGTTACTGTCTGTGGCAAGTCCTGGTGTACCATCATATGTGTGTGGCAGGTACATGGTGAGATCATCTGTGGCTGCAGCTGGTTCACCAGGGACAGCTGATTTCCAAGAGCATCCCAATAATGTGGGCCAGCACAGTGGGAGAATTTTAATAGGGGAAGGGTGGCAAATGTTTCTCTGCTTCTCCGCCAGAGTTACTCTGATTGCCACCTCCATTACTTCACACTTCTATTTTTAAAAGGTTGCTCTAATCAGCAGTCAGTAACATCCAGAACAACCACTGTGTGATGTTAATTGTACATATTTCTTTCTGTTCACCAGCTGTGTCCTAATGTAAAGGAACACTTGTGGTAGTTCCACCTCCTCCTCCTCCCATCTGTGACATAGCTGCTCAAACAGCTGGTCAGAATGCTTGTTTTACAGGTATGGCTGGAGTACATCTGGCAGAATTTAAGTCCCATCTGACACCTGTACTCGCAGGCAGTTCTCTGGTGAAAGCACATAAAAATGAATGAGATTTTGCCTATATGAAAATAAGCCCTTTTCCCTTTTCCCTCTTCTCCAGTCCTCCATTGAGTGCTGTCCAGATTCCCATCTTCCCCTCCCTTCTAGCTGGCTGGGGGACCTGCACTGCACTGGGAATCCAGTGCTTAGTCCCCCTTCATTCCTTCTTCCTACACCAACCCGGCTTTTGGATCTCACTTATTACTTTCTTGTCACGCTCATCTTCAGCAGTACTACATATAAACCTGTACACCATATGTATCCACATTAAAATTTTGACCTGTCTCCTGCCTGGACCTGAAATTTCCAAGCAGTTTGGCCAACAACTTAATCTTAACATGACTATGAACAGTTTTCTTCCCATCCCCATTACCTTTAGTTCTGCCCCTGCCACCGGGGGTCTTGGTCCACTAGGAAGCTACATAAGTGTCATGATAATATCAGTAATGCTAATTATGTTAATTAGTATGTTTTTAATTTAGTATTTTCATATTCTAAAGTTTTAGGGCTTTAGACAATCAAAACAGTACCTGTAGGACCCACTTACTTGCTGCACTTTCTAGCACAACCGCGGGGCATGCAGGGAATGCATGAAGTCTGGTGCACAGGCAGAGGGACTCTGTAAAGTGTGCTTGTCACTCCTGGGGCAGCAAGTCGTTGGCACATGTCCATTGGGTTGGTTTCCTAGTGATTTCTAGAGATGCCCACAAAGACTGCACAGTTCTTACTCAATCTGAAGGCTGGAGAGCTCTTCTCAAACAGGGATCCCGGTGTTATATCGTTTGGTTATACAATGGTTAGAGCTAATTCCTGTGAAGGCTTAGTGCTTTCAGTGCATCTTGCTGAATCTCTTACAGAAGGTAAACTTCACAGTACAAAGCTATGTATAACTCTGAAGTAATAACTTGGAGTAGAATAAAGATACATCCAGTGAAAAATATCAGCCTTTCTTACAAAATTATGCTGGAGAGAGACCAGCATTGAAAATGTTTGACTGAGGCAACAGAAGGGAAGGAAATTCAAAAGAACTTAGGTGATTTAGGAGCCCAAGATTTATACGTGGTTTTATACAGGCATCCGTAAGACAGATAGGGACTTGGAATTAGTAAAAGTGCCTTTAAAAGGTTAGCTGCTGAATCTGTCAATGGGAATTTAGGTATTCTATTCACCTATGCATTTAATTGGATCCACAAAAGTGCCTGTCTTTACAAGCCTGAATATGAAACAAAATTAGCCATTAGTCCTACTTCTATTATTGATTTAGGAGTCCTATTGATACTGAAATGTGACTTCAATTGCCTGGCTACTTCAAAATGTTAAAAAGCATTACTCAATATTTCAGTAGTAAAGGCAGGCAAATCAAAGAGATAGCATAAGTTGACAGTGGTTGCGGATACTGAGTTAAGACTCTTGATCAGAAGCAAATAAATCCTGATGCAATATGAGGAGAATGTAATGGATGATTGCATCACGTTTGATATAGGGTTTACACATATCAACAGGGAGCAGAAGCCATTTACTTTCAAAGCTAGGTCTTTGTCTTGTATGGTAATGGTTATCATCAGGCATAACTTACCCTGCCATGAGGGCTTTCCTCATGTTGCAGCTGTGGGCCATGTAGGGACTTAACTTAATCAGAAGTCAATGTGCAGAACAATGACTGTGTAATGTTAGTAGTACATGTTCTTTTTTCTATTCACCAGCAGTGTCCTAATGTAAGGGATCATTTGTGGTAGTTCCACATCCTTCTCCTTCCATCTTTCACATAACTTAAACATTTGGTCAGAAGGATTGTTCTACGGATATGGCTGGTGAATGGAACGGTTACGAACCAGAGTGTAAGGTTAAATGCGTGGACAGTTACTGTGTACCAGCAAATTCATAACAACACTTTGTGTATGTGTTCTTAGCCAGAAAGGCTGTTAGGTAATTAGATTTAGCCCATTTTCATTGAAATTCATTAGTACAAGCTGCTATATAGACTAATTAGCCCTGCTTATTAGTCAGACTAATACTGCACTGATGTGTCTGTCTTGTTTTGTTACTTGAACTAGTGCTTTTGGAGGCAGCTTGGACAGTTCCCCTCAGATTTGACTTGTGTGATGTACAAATACCCCTGACACACCATTTAATGGTGCTGTGCAAGGCCGGCCTGGACATGGGGCAATAGCAGGCAGTTGCAGCTACTCAATGAGGTCAGCTCAAAATTGATCCAGATCAGCCCAAATGTAATGCTAGCAAACAGCTACGTATATTACAAAGCATAGTTTGTTACTTGGGAATACCCAGGATGCAGCTAAAATATGTTGACTTGCTAAACAAAATCAACATTTTTTTTGCAGCTGAGATGTATATGCAGTTCTCTCTTTAATTTACTAACTGTAGCCTTCAGCAAAATGGCTTAAAATCTTGAAAACACATTAAAGACATTAAAGTAGTGGGAAGTGTATTTTCTTCTTTTATAGGTATATCTTTTGGTCAGTGCTTTAATGCAATGATTGATGAAAATGTTGTCTATGGCTGACATCTGGGATTATTAATGGATGTAGAATCAAATTTCTTTGGCATTAGAGGAAGAAGGTGATCTGTGTCTCACTAGATAAAATGTTCAAATGGGAATGGACCTTCAGTTTAATTTTAGGTATTACATTTTAAACCTGTCGGGCTAATAAACGATGCTTATTGCTCCTATTGCTAATGTCTGTGTAATGCATGAAAATGTGTAACTTTGTAGTGGATAAGAACAAGAGCTTTGAATTCTAGAGCTAGAATTTGAAGCTTTGACGTGCAAAATTTTAACTGAAGCCAAAAAGACATCAAGTAAAAAGCAAATGGATGAGTACAGAAGGTTGTGCTTCACTCTGTAATTGTTATGTTTTACAGCACTCCATGAGTTAAAAGTAGAACACTGCACAAGGCTGCTATTGTGAGAAGCCAACTCAAGGATTTTTAATGCTGTAAGACAAAGGGTTCCCTTAGCTAAAAATAATCTTTTCTTTCCTCCTGCTCCTAAGCTTTTTCCTCCAGGGAGCAGATTCATTATGCTGCGGGTATGCGCTGAGTGCATTGCAGGAGTTGCTGAGATTTATGACGTCATGGCTCTAAGCCTTCCTCTTCTGCCACAAGGTCTGCACTCATTGCTGTTGCCCTTTGTGTCTTGCTAAAACACCACTTTCATGTACTAATGTGCTTTTTACCTGTGTAGATAACAGCATTTGCCATTCTGCGTCAGTAAATTTGCAAAAGGAAAGCATGGGTAAAAAATCTGGGCTTTTCATTGTAATACAAAGCTTTGCCTTGATTTTAGAGCTTGGTAATCAAACAAAACAAAACACACACCTCATCAAGATTTTACACGGTTCACTTGTCAGGCAGAAGTGTGCCTGGAATCCATTTCCAGCGGAGGTCAAAGATCGCAAGTGCTAAGGCAGCCAAGGGAATGATTCCCCTGTAACACTTCTGCTGTGTTTTGATGAAAGTGAAAGCCATGTGGTACATGGATGAAAAAGCAAACAGATTTTTTTTTTTCCTGTGGCAGTACTGAATTTTGAAGCTAAGCACAGCAGGTAGGAAGAGTCTAATATTTGAAAAGCACTGGTACATCTAGGTACCAAAGAACTTTATGTCTGTCTTTTTAACCCCTTGCTATGTTTCTAATACAAGTCTGTGTTTTTAAGATTCATAATAGAGTTTTTTTTTTCTCCTAAGAGCCTGGATACTTCTCTTAATTAATCTCTCACTGGGAGTGGGAGAATTATGTGTATATGTAACACATGGGAGGTCATAGTGTGGCAAGTTATATGTATAATATCTTAATAAAAGAAGTATACTTCCCCAGTAGAAATGGCCATGTTAACTTAAATATGAGAGTCATATATATATGGGAGTATTACCTAAGGATGGGACTAAAAGCCAAGGTTATAATTTATTTACTAAGGCTTTTTTTGACTGTGCCAGAAATAATATCTTGTTCATATGTTTGGTTATACAATTACATTTTCTGACAGAATATTTCCTTTCAATTGATAGCATGCCTCTTATTTTCCACCCGTTTTACTGCTATATAGTGTTGGTTCTATTATATTGCCATGTTTTGAGGGTCATTTAACGCAAATACTTCTGCCTCTTATATGTGCAGCTTGTTTATTATGCATTTTACTGAAGCCTGATGAACATGTAATTTTTATAAGATAATAAATAATAGTACTGCAAAAGCCACCTAGAAAAAAAATATTAAGGGATTTTATGACTCAGGGGATCAGTAATGGAATACAGAGTTTTTCACCTCTAGGGCACTGATTCAAATATAACCTATGTCATTAGTGAGCAAAAATCATTACCAGCAGCTGTTCAGTGACCTACAGAATGTGAAATGAGTCTGTGGTCTCAATACAATTTCTACTACATGTGTACACAGATAACAGAAAAATCACAGTCAAAGTTGGCCTCCTTGTTGGCATCCTCACTGGAGAAACTAAAATCTAAACAGATGCATGGAGTGACGAAACGGCTCTCTCATTTGTGAGCATGAAAAGCATTTGACTGATATAAGGAAGGAGCGAAATCCCATTGACAGCATGTTTAAGAAAATGTACAGCTGACAGTTATTGATCGAAAATCCTCTCTCTTCTAATAAGGATAGATTCCCTTTCAAGTGACTGCTGCTGTGGACATCTGAAGGTCTTGAATTAGGCTTGTAGTGATTTCATTGTAGTTAACATATTATGCCGCCAACGAAGCAAAGAATCGTGGGTTGAAATAACAAAGCATTTAGGATTGCCAAGAGATGAATTTCAGTTTCTTAAAGTTTAGGTGGGGATTGTGCTGCAGCACAAACAATGTGGGTGGAAAAATGTTGTGGGTGGTGGGAGGGATTTCATGGCAGCTCTTTCCACATGACTGAATTAGTTATTGCCTTATCTTCTAAACCAGTTATGTGTTCTTGCCTCAGCTGATGGATGTAGGAAGAAGATAGATTTTTTCTTGGCCTTTTTGCTAAGAACAAATGTATCCTCAGCTTTCTATCTGACACATCTTCTGTGACAGCCCTTGCAGTGACATAAATTTGATGAGCTCTGTAAGTCATTTCCATCTTAAACTACAGTGCAATTAAAGCTTAACTGACTAAAGATTTGACACTGAGCAAATTTTCTTCCTGTCTGTGTAATTTTATAGAATTTACTAAATTCCTGGTTGCATAAATTTCTTCTTTTTTTTTTTTCTTCCAGTATTCCTAGCAAATGAATATGCAGAGTTATAAATGCTTTCATATTTTTAGACAATTGATCAGTGTTGTCATATTTTATGATGGGGTTGGGACTTTTTTTTTAAAAAGAATTACAAACTTGATTGCACTTCAGAAAATCTTTATGAGAATAAGAAAGATGTAGCCATGCTGTCCCCGACACACTTAGTTAAACAGGTTAATTTGGGATAAATCATCCGTGAAGACGCCACAGAAAAAAACATCTGCAAATGAGGTTCCTGACTGCATTGCTTTTAAGACTGTATACAATTTATCTGGGTATGACACTAAATGATAGCTGCTAGGTAAGAGACACGGAGTGCATAAAGCTATCCTTACCTCTGCAGAGAGTGGGCAAGGTGGTTTTGGGTGTGTGTACATGATCAGTAATGGCTGTGTCAGATCTGAGGTGTTTTAGCTTGGCAGCAAAGTGCCTTCCTTTTGAGTAGTGCTCCAGTAACTTATCTTCATTTTACTGAAACCCATTTTGTCATAGTCTTCTCTGTACTACCCTGATGACCATTAACTATTACAAGTAGCTTTGCAAAGTAGATTATCCCCTGTATAGTGAAAACCTCCTTGTCAGAAGCTGGGAACTATTTGCAGGGTTTCCTCTAGCTCATTCGTCCGGGGGAGGAAACAAGCTGTTCTTATTGAGGAACTCAAGTATTTAGCACTGAAACCAGGCAGCTTTAGAAGACTATGCAAGATCTCAGCAAAAGGACTTAAGCAAGTATACTGCTTCCTTTCCTTCATTCCTACATGCCCTGTGTTCTGGCAGTGTGAAAGCCTAAAAGCTGTCAGCTGGAACAAGCATCCATCTGGCACAGCATGGGGGTGCTTATCAAGGGGAGAATTTGCAAAATAGACAAGGGGAATCAGTACTGACCCTGCTTGGCTAGACTTCTGAGTAGACCCAGCAAGCTCTGGAGATAGCATCTTCATGGATAGGGGACATTGGGCCTACTCTGATATGATTTCCTGTTAGCTCTTATACCAAATTTCTTGAGGATCAGGGCAAAAGTAGAACGCCAAAAACTCCCCCATTTAAACTGCCTGTGTGGGGCCTACTGTGCTTTTATTTCCTCTCTTCTCTGTGGCACAATGAATAGTTTAGTGTAAGCATGAGCATGCAGTTTATTAATATATGCCTGATTAGTCATCTTCCATTAAGAAAAAACCAAGGCCTCAGCATTTGTTCCTGTCCTAAAGAGAAGACAGTTTAAGTAGGTGAGAAAAGCACAGATGAAACAGATTTGATGCACTGCCACTGCTGTTTCCCAGTTAAGAGCTAAGGCACAGAGCCATGACTCACCTGAGGCCATATGAAGAACCTGTGAACCATCAGGGTGATAAATCCCTGTTTCCTGGATTTCAGCTGCAAAATCACCTTTTTTTTTCCAGCTTAGGTCATGAATAAGATTCATCTTTTTCATACATGAAATAGAAGCACTTAAAATGTGTTTTCTTTTTCTGTGAGGAGAATGCTGTTAAATGCCCTGGCTTTTCTCAGATGTAGGGCAATATCTCCGTAGAAGCATGGTCCCATTGGTATAAACAGAAGCTATTCCTGAACTCCACTAAATTACCTTGGAGACACTGGCTGCTTTAAACTGAAAATCCAAAATCCGGTAAAGGATATTTTTAAAAGTTTGCTTGTGGCACCCCAAATGTGTTAATGTATTTCAGTGAAGTCATTTTTTAACTTAGGTTTGGCTCGCCTGACTGTAGAAGTGGGGGCAAGTCAGAGAAATCTCACTTCTCAGGTCAGATTGCTGACACTGCAAGGACAGGATGGAGATGAAATTGGGATGCCTCTGCAAGCCTGATGGGCTTGCAAAAAAAAAAAGGCCAACTTCTTGCAAACCTATTTATCCAGTCTGGAGGCAGGGATGACACCAGTGAGGCTGCAGTCGCTATGGTGGACATTGAAGCTGTCACATAACACAGCCCAGCTTCTTGTAGCTGTTCTCCTGTGTATGTGGGCAACACATTAGTCAGATGATGTTTCTTCCTGACAAAGAAGAAGTGATTTAAAAATCCCATTTTTTACACTTCACAAAAATTTTAATCACTTTAAGCTGATTTTTTAAATGCCTTCTTAATTTGATTTTCTGGCTTCAACAGACTTTGGAATCCTCTTTCAACAAAAACATGGACATTTTCACAAGTTGAAGAGGATGTTTGTCATTGAGACAAGGTCATATCAGGCCTTCTTAGCACATGACTGTGTTTACTGCCATCGCTGTGCTGTGCACTTGGCATCATAGCTTTAACATTTCTGTCTGTTTTAACTGGCTTTTGCCCTGACTTCTGGTTATCTTTTGCATCTTACTTGATTCTGAAACAACTACAACAATCGGTGCCCCTAAAAGATGTTTCATAAGTTGTTTTTTTTAAGCCTCTTAAAGGCCAGTTACTCATACGGTGTATCAGGGCTGGAGACCTTTCTGCAGGGTGTCAGGATTACTCCTACTGCTGATCCTCAAAGGGAAAATTGCTATTTATTGATTGGAGGTGCAGATGAACCCGGGAGGATCAGTATAGCAGCAGAGAGGAATTCTCATATACATGCAAAACATCTCTTTTGTCTGCTGTAAAAAAAAAAAAAGGGTCAGATTGACACTGAGAGAGATAACCTGGGGACAGCTATCAAAAATAAGGTCTTAGGCAAGAGTTGCTTCCCTTCTGAATCTGCTGTGGTCAGTTATAGCCAGGTCAGGCAAATGTAGGAGAGGAGCAGAAATGTAACCTTTAGTTTAGAGAAGTGACTTACAACCTGTTTGTAAGGAGGGAGCCTGTGGTGAACTGGGCAGCTGGGCTTCAGTCTCAGCCCCAGGCCCAGCCCCTCTCCGGTACAGGAGGACACCCCGGCCTGCCAGGCATGGAGGAGAGGTCACAAGTTGCTCCAGGCTGCACAGAACCTGTTATCTTGATCCTGAGCCTCATGCTTAATCCTGAATTCGTGTCATGCTCCCTGAGCTGACGGCCAGCACCTTTCTCCTCTCTGACAGGCCCACATGCATTGACCCCCTGAATGGCCAGCCCTCTGTGACCTGGGGCTGGGGGCCTTCCCCACACATGCCCCATGCCCGCATTACTCATGCTCATGAAATGCTTTTTAAAAGCCACTT
Source organism: Chauna torquata (assembly GCA_013399475.1). NCBI lineage: Eukaryota > Metazoa > Chordata > Aves > Anseriformes > Anhimidae > Chauna > Chauna torquata. The sequence continues at coordinate 200,167 of VXAL01006789.1, read as the reverse complement.
TATATTGAGCTTCTTTTTCTGAAGCTTTATTATCTGAAAACTCATCCAATGTGAGGTTATTGCCCTCCAGGGTGGTTTCGTTTATATTAAAATGTGATCCTCTTTCTTATCCAAATTGCTTTCATATCCATGTCTGTTCAGATAACCAAGGTATTACTGGACAGCATTTGTGCAAAGCCTTCATTTGCATAATAATGTTTGAGTAGGTCATGATGACTAAGCAGTTTAACTCCTGTTTGTGATCTTTTTCCTTAAAACTTTGTTATATCATATGGATATATTGCATTGTCCTGATTAAGACAGAATTAATTTTTTCAGGATTTATTTCACTTGGGCAGTAGGACTTTTAAGGTGGTAATTCTGTGACAAGACAGGTTGGTTAAAACCATTATTGGTCAACTGTGTGGTCTTTCTGCCACCTTGTGGAGAAGGATCACTAAACTGTTGAGATGAAACTGAAAAGAAGACGTAGTTATTAAAATTCATGTCTTTCATAAATGCGTTTAGGAACTGCCTGTAGCAGAGTGAAAACTGTTGCTCTCTCCAAAAGTGTTCTAAATTTATTTAAAAAAAAAGTGCTGAGATCAGCCCAGGTCACTAACACATAAACTAGTTGCAACTGTACTAATTATTGCCACATGTACTTCTTAGTTTTTTGTTGTTGTTGTTGGGTTTGTTTTTGTTTTTTTTTGCACACCCTTTCCTTACCTTTGTTACACCAGTCCTCCTGGCCTCCCTGCCTCCATGACTCATCTGTTTTGAGCAATATGGTTTGATATGGTTGTCCTCACTTGGCCCTGTAATTTAATAGCTTATTTTAAAAAGGTTACCTTGCCCATTCTCTAAATCAATCATAGTACATATAATTAACCTAAAAGATGCACCAGCCTCTGTTCATTGGCCGTAGTGAGCGTTGGCGAGCACCAGATAGTATTCGTTTCTGTCTTCTATTCCTGGCTGAGCCCCTAGCATCCAGCCTGTATGTAGACACTGAAATTATACAGTTGCCAAATGGGGAAATTTCTGCCAAGGGTAACCAAGTTATCCAAAGATGAAGTTCATCTGGAAGCATGATTTGTTTCATGCAGACATGTCAGAAATTGTTAAGTGACTATGTTTAGCTCTCTATTGCTCATATGCAAAACCTTTGAGTTCTTTTCTACACACTGTACGTATTCAGACTGTTCAACTCTGTGCATTACAGATCTTCACTGAACCAGGAGACAAAATCCTATTTAAGGATTGCTGGCATTTGAGAGTCAGCTGAGGAGTGTCTCCTGCATTTGCCTTCTTCCCTTACTTCTCTGCTGAGTACAGGACAGAGAATCCAGCTTCTCTTCCATGTGTTGGAGCTTCAAGGAAATGGAAAAGGTTCATTTTGTCCCCTCCCACTTCCATTTTGTATGATCGTTGATTATATGAATGCTTTAAACAAGGTATGGAAAGGAAAAGCTCCTCTGATTTAGAGTGTTTTATGAAGATGGATTATTCAAACAGAAGGTATTTCTCAAAACTGAGTATTTGTTGTTTGCGCTACTGTTAGGATGACACATGCCAAACAAATTTGGGTTCCTTTTGTGCTAGATACACATTAAGATATGTCAGCCAGACATATGCTGATCTAAACAAAATAAAGAGTGGAGAAATAGGAATACATAAGACAAAAAGTGTCATTAACCTGTTATACACCTAAGGATCTGAGTTGTAGGGAATGAATTACTGATGCTGCAGATTCATAGATTTGTGAATAATTTGACCCATGTAAAAGCACATTAAAAGAAGAGGCTATTGGCACAAGTAAGACTCCTTATCTGCATGAGAATATATATGACTGCTTCTGAAGCATAAGATCATGCAGACTGTCTGTGTGTGTGTGTGTGTGTGTGTGTGTGTGTGTGTGAGTGTGTGTGTGTGTGTTAAAGCTCTCAAAGTCAGATTCCTTTTATTTCAGTCAAATGCTATAAAACTTTCATATTCTTCAGTATGAATGTGCAATGGAGTAAAACACGGAACATTTCTTTTTAACAGAATTTATATGATTGCATATCTATATAATCCATTATTAGAGTTTCTGAATTGTGTTCAGAAACACAATTTATAATTTTAAATGACAGCATTATACTCTTCACAGAAGAAAATAGAAATGATTCCTTTTGCTAGCTTGGCTTTCTTTGCCATTATAGCTCTGCAGAGAAAGAACTTGTGCATTAGTTTATCTTTCTTTTATTTGTTGACTTTTTTGCCTGAGAAGAACAAAAGATACAGTGTGGATATTGATGGTAAGAGTATCTATGTCTTGTTTTTGATTAGCCAAGTAATTCCAATCCCCATAAAGATGTCTTTCCTAGTTCCACTGTGCAATGTCCTGACTTCTCACAGCTCTGGGTGACAGAAATCTACTGGGATTTCCTCCCAGAACTGTAGCAAGTGACCAACACTTTGTGGAATGTTTATGGGGAAAGTATTTTGAGTTTGGCAGTTTTTCTTTCAATTCACTTGGCTTTCTTCTTACATTTCACTGCCAGATGTAGCAAAGAACACAGTCTCAAGCTTTTGCCTGTGTTTTAACATGTAGTTAAATACAAGTTGTGAACATAATCATATTGGCAAATAAAAATAAAATTGGTTAGCATGCTGTATCTTATGATATTTTCAACTCAATATAGGCCAAAGCAGTAAAGCAGAAGAAAACACACTTTAGACGTCTGTGTCACTCAGTTCTTGTCTTTAGAGAACAGAAGAGGCAGATTTTCTGTGTTGCAAGTTTCTGTATTAAATCTTTTAGTCATGTTAGCTATCTTGGCAGTCAGTCAGGAGAAATCTATGAGATTTTTCCTTTCTGCTGAGAATGAATATGACAACATGAAATTGCTTTAATTGCTAGGACTGTTAATTATCATCCTTATCTATTCCACTGCGCTGTTGAGGATTAGTTCTGTGGTAAGTACCTGGATGCTATTTCATTCTGTTAGCTGAGCCCTGGCAAGTTAATTGCAAAGAGCTTTGAGGGGGGCTGTAGAAGGGAAGCAGACACAAAAGGTCTTATAACTGAGAAGAAGGCAATTCCCACTCCCCGGAGGGTCTGGCTCTATGTTACGGCTCTGTAGCCTGTAACAACTTTTATCACCTCTGAAATCTCTCCTTCCCTTGAGGTATAAATACAAAAGCTGAGACCCAGAGTAGTTTTGTGTAGATGATGATATCAGGACAGATATGTGTGCTTAAGAAAGAAAAAATCTGTTTTTCACTCCTTGAAACTACATTCAAAATTCGGCTGCTTCAGGCTGAGATAATTTTACAAAGAAGGAAGACTGCTACAGAGGTAGCAGGCCTCTTCTTCAGTGCCTGTGTCACCAGGGAAAAAACTGTGTCTTGTCTGTGTGAATAAACATAGAACATCACTGAACAGGATGGGCTCTAGACATCTGATGCATCAACAAAGCTGAGCCTTGATTTTGCACTGTGCAGGACTGGGCCTAATACTTAAGAAATACTCAGCAAATTCACAGAAGGCAAGTTATTCTCGGTTTTGTCTGTTTACTCCTCCTTCCTGTTATGTTGCTATAACCAAAAAANGATCCTAAAAAGTTTTTACATTATGATCTCTTTACTTAAGGAATTTGCCTTAGAGCATATGGCCTTTTAACATGGAAAATAAATTCTATACTACATTTAAACACCCCCACCCCCACCACCACACAACACCCAAAAAAAACGAAAAAAAAAAAAAAAAAAAAA
>VXAL01006789.1:114332-191620 GCA_013399475.1 Chauna torquata | reverse complement strand
TTTTTTTTTTTTGATTTCTACAGCACTGAGATCAGGTTTGCATTGAATTATTTATGAAGTCCACAAGATCTCATTCCTGACGCATAACGGATACCTCAGAGCCCACTGCTGTATCTGCAAAATTAGAATAAGTTTAGGTACATTGCTTCACACTAAACTACACTGAATTTTATCCGTCATTTTAATGCATAGTTACTCACTCTTATAAGGTCTTCCTGTATTTCCTCAGAGACAGCCCTCATCTTTACTAGACAGAATAACAGGATTATCAACGCACCATGCCATTTCATGTACTGGCAGAAATCCCCTGTGACCTCCCTCTACTGTTAAAATTGTTTTCTCCTACCTTCCCTTTCTGATATTTCATCTGAGAATTACTTTTTGTTTTCAGGCTGCTTAATATCCTTGAGATCGTATGGTGGGTAACCATGTTAACTATCTTTTGGAAATCCATGTGGATGGTATTATCTGGGCCTTTCTTGGTCATACACCTGCTGACACCCTCAAAGATGTCAGTAGGTCTGTGGTGTACATGCTGCGTTATTGAATGTGTGGTGACTCTTCCTCTCTATGTCACAAATTCTTTCTTATTTTCTACATATTCCTCAGTGTAGACAACAAATTCACCTGTTTGTGGTTTTCAAGATATTCTGTGAAATCTTTTAGAAGTTTGGTGTCAGGTTTCCTATATGCCATGCTTGAGTTGTCAAGGCAATTTTAAAATGAGAGGTAACATATCATCATTAATACCTTAATTATTTCATGATTGAGTTCTCTTTGTACTCCTGATTGAAAAATGCTCTTGGGGATTTTGTTACTTTTACCTATTTGTTCCATAATAACTTCTACCTATTTGTTCCATAATAACTTCTCAATATTTTAGTTTGAGACACATTTGGTGACTTCCCCAAAAAGAGTTTTGGGGTCTGAACTTTGTAAGTCTCTTCCATAGTGACCGTAGAAGTGAAAAATATATTTAGCTTTCTAATATGGTCTTAGCTTCTCAGCACCTCCTGCATATACAGGTCATATACTAGCTTCACAGGCACTTGACAAGCCTTTTTTTCTTGCTGTGTTGAAGAAGTGAGTTACAGTTTGTTTTGGTTGTGCAAACTTTTCTCCTCAAACACTTTTTTTTTTTTGGTCCTGACTTATCATGGTTTCACATTTGAACTGCCATGGCATATAGTCTTTTCTACATCCCTCATTTGGACATAGCTTTTTCTTTTTGAATGATGCTTTCCTGCCACTAAAAACTTCTTTACCCTGCTGTTTAGTGGCTTTTTGCCTTTCCATAGCCTTCTCTGAAAGCTGATGTGTTTTTTCTGTGCCTATAAAGTAGTGTCTTTAAGTAGTCTCCAGCTTGCCTGCAAGGATTTAACTGTTAGATATCTTGTTTAGCTTATTTTTTAAGAAGCTATGTAGTATCTTTCTGAAGTTGATCCAGCAATGGCACTTTTTTTTTTTTTTTTTCCATTTCTCCTGCAAGGACATTGTGTTTTTGTACATTACAGCATTACAGTTGCTGTTACAGAACAGCTTTTGATCATGACTTTTTGAAACAGGTCCCATGGGCTACTCATAGAGTAGTCAAAAGCCACTTCTGAGGGGCTCGCTAGCCAGTTTCTCCATGAAGCATCATTAATTGTGCCTAAAAATCTCTGTTGCAGTATTATATCCCATCTTACATGAGGATATGTTGACGTCTCTTTCAACTTGCCTTTCAGAGATTCTCTGATCTCTTCCAGCGTGACCGTTTGCTATCTTGAGAAATAAAATGACCATTTACAAGTGCTTTGTACCTGCAAGTGGCCTCCTACTACGTAACTGTAATATAAACTCATTTTTCTACATTTTTCTCATTTAGCCCTGGGATTTTATCTCAGAAGAATTCTGTTACTCATTGATGTAGACAGATTGTGACTCTGACTCAGTTCTAAGCTCTGCGTAGCTTTGAGCATATCACTGTTTCCTCATCATTACTGGTGAGTTTGTAGACTTCATATCCTGGCTTCATGGTGTTCCACTGACTGTTCCACCAAGTTCCTCCTATGTTATCTTGATTATCCTTATATAAGATAAGACTTCATTGCACTCTGCTTATATAGGTGTCTGAGAGAGAATTTCTATATCCTTTTCTATAATGGACATGTTGTCCAAGCATACATGCTTCTTTGTACATCTGGGCTTCTCCCCAGTCTTTTGTGATTGTAAAAAAAATTACATATAATGTTCTTGATTTTTAGGTAGCAATACTCCCATGGTTCAAATACAAGACAGTCTAGAACTCCAATATGTATATTAAATTACACAAATCGGTGGAGAGGATACCAGTATCTAGCTTTAAATAGCTTACTGTAACTGACTTTGAGAGATGTGAATTTATACATGACCAATAAATGATCTAGCATCACTAAGATGTTGCTGTTGCTTACTTTTTCAGTGGTTATGCTACTATGGAGTTCTTGTCATGGATTAAAACTTGCTTTTGTAGATGCAACACAAACAGAAATCAAGAAATTCAGCTGCCACCTCAATATGTGCCAATCATTGTAGAGGGAGGGCTGTGGTTGACTGCACAGTATGACATTCATTACATGTAATCAGAACAATCTTGGACTACAGAGCATAATATAATGATCAAAAAGTAATAAACCCCTCCCCACAAATGACACAGAAGTGTCGTCCAGACAGAGCCATTAAAACCTATTGATGATACACATGAACTTCCAGAAGTAAATGTATTTCATCCTGCTAAAAAATGCCCTCATGAAAACAGTGGGGGTTAATTTGAATAGCGATCTTGTACCAGAATAAACTCACAATCATTAATGGAGACAATCAATAAAGGAGATGAACACTCATTTCTCAGTGGGAGAAAAATGTCTTAAGATGATTCCTCCATCTCTGTCCTCTCAGGGAGCCCTAAAAATGTCTGCTGCAGATAAATTGTGTAAGTAGAGTTTAAAACTTTACTGAAAACATGAACTCAGAATTTACATTAGCTTAATGCTTTATTTTCATTCCATGCCACCAGCTATTCCCTCTTGTCCCGTGTACGATAATTTATCCATCTTTCCCTTTCCTACTGCAGACAACCACTGTATCACTTCTCCTCTCTCCAGCACCCTTTTTCCCTTCAAAGTACCAGATCCATTTTCTCAGATATTGAACTATGCTTTTTGAAAGTATTTATTCTCAGCTTGTACATATCTTTAAAATTCTTTGCTTATGTTTATGAAGAAGGATTAATGTTAAATTTTCCAGCTCTGTGAGCTGGTCTAGTGAAAATATGTCCAACCTAGTATCGATCAGTGTGATGGGCTGCTGGTACCTTGATATGTCTGCATTACAAGCTGCAGAATACCTAAAATAAATACAAGAGGGATTTAAGAAGAGATTTGTTTGAAATTGCAAGGAAAGTTTTTCAGATGCTTATGAGGACCTTTGCTAATGTGGTGGTTTTACCCAGCTGAGCAGCTGAACTCCACCACAACCGCTCTCTCACTCCCCCTCCTCAAAGGAACAGGGGGAGAAAATATGACAGAAAACGGCTCAAGGGTTGAGATAAGGACAAGAAGGTTGCTCACTAATTACCGTCACAGGCAAAACAGACTCAGCATAGGGAGATTAATATAATTTATTACTATAACTAGCAGACTAGAGCAGTGAGAAACTAAAAGCAAACCAAAAACACCTTCTCCCCACCCACCCTCTTCTACCTCCTCCCCCCGAGCAGCACAGGGGAACAGGGAATGGGGGCTGCGATCAGCCCATATCGCTTCGTCTCTGCCGCTCCTTTGTGGTCACTCTCTGCCCCTGCTCCAGCAGGGGTCCCTCCCATGGGATGCTGTCCTTCCCGAATGGGTCCTGCATGGGCTTCCCACCGGCTGCAGCTCTTCAAGAGCTGCTCCAACATGGGTCCGTACCACAGGGTCCATCCTTCAGGAGCAAACTGCTCCAGCACGGGTCCCCCATGGGTGACAGCTCCCATCAAATCACCTGCTCCTGCGTGGGCTCCTCTCCACAGGCTACAGGTCCGGCCTGGAGCCTGCTCCTGGGGGGCTCTCCATGGGCTGCAGCCTCCTTCAGGCCACATCCACCTGCTCCTCCGTGGGCTCTTCCACGGGCTGCAGCGTGGAGATCTGCTCCGCTGTGGTACACCATGGGCTGCAGGGGACAGCCTGCTCCACCATGGTCCTCACCACGGGCCGCAGGGGAACTTCTGCTCCAGCCCCTGGAGCACCTCCTGCNGCCCCCCTGCTACCAAACCCTTACCATGTAAACCCAATACAGGCACTTAGTGCCATGGTCTAGTTGACAGGGTGGTGTTAGGTCATAGGTTGGACTCAGTGATCTCAGAGGTCTTATCCAACCCAGTTGATTCTATGATTCTGTCCTTCTTTTTTTTTAGATCACTATCATCATGAAGAGGCAGATGTGCAGACATTGTGGCTGGGCTATCATGTTCTCATATAATGTTTTCAAAGCTTTTTATTATTCATTTATTTATTTATTTAAGTCTTTTCAAGTACTCCCGTGTTGCAGAAATCCGCATGTATAACTGATTTGGTTCTTTTCTATTCTTTTCTATCTAGGTATAATAAAATAGATTTTTTTTTTTTTTTTAACTAGAAGAATAATTTGCACAGAGAATATTAAATAACTTAAACCAGATAATAAACCAATTTATTTGATGGAAATTTCCAGGAGGCATGTAAGATCCAGATTTTGTTTTAATCAACAGCTGATAATTATCTTTTTGTCTGGGAAATACATTCATAACTGATAGCTTTAAGTAGAAGCACAAACTCTTCATAGCTTTATAATTCTAAATGTATTGAGATTGCCAGCTATGTATTAACTAACCTTGCATTAGAAAAGTGATAAATTGCTCCCTTTGTCTGCTAGCAGCAAGTAATTCTATACATTTATTGCCTAATATTCTTCCTATGAAAACATATTTTGATTTATTGTGTACTCATAGTCCAAAGACTACCAAATAAAAATCACTTATATGGTAAGTCAGTCATCTACCTGTATCACAGCATTAGAACTTAGCCTTAAGTCATGGCCAGACAATATCTGGGTCCGCTCCTTGGCCTTGGCTTGTGTGTCCTATGCATGTACCTGAATTAAACTGATATTTTGCTGCCTCCATTGTACATAGAGCTTATATTTTAAGGTAAATCAGAGATATGAATCTACCCCATGTAGGATTAAACATACAAAATTACATGTACTGTTTACAAAAACCCATTATGTAGGTCACTGTTAGTCAAATGACTGCCTGACTTGGCTAAGGTAGACAACACTAGAATAAATATTTAACTGAACCTATTGTATGAGTGCTTTCTAATACAGTCTGTAATTATAATGACCATCTGTCATTGCCCCCCTCAAAATGCCTGTCTCATTCAGTGCCCAGGAAAGATCTCTGACAAACAAGTGAAAGCAATAAAGGGCACGAGAACATTTCTGTAGTATTCCTTTGCTCCTCTGTGGTTGAATGCATTCAGCAAGTGAGGACAGGAAGGTTTTTAAAAAGCTCACAATTTAGTCTGTTCAGTTCAGAATGGTTCTTGCCTGTGTTTCTGCCTCTGCCACAGAGCTTCTGTATGATGTTGGCCCATTTATTTAAACTAAACTTTGTCACATCAATACTTGTTTCCTTGTTTTCCTTGGGCCTGACTTGAAATGCTGGGAACTGCATTTCACAGCTGAAACTGAACTCAACAGCAGCTGTGCTCTTAATGGAAAACATGGTATAGAAAGCCATGTGTTCTCGAAATGTCAAATCTTAGATCAGACCCACAAAATACATCATACTTTTATTTTTTATCTTTTTTTGTGCCTTTGTTTATCTTCCTTAAAGCAGGATTAAAACCTCTCCCATTAGAGGGATTTTGTGAGCATGAAGGAGCTTGGTTTTGTGAAGCTTTCAGGTACTCTGGTGATGAGTAGCATGGAAAACTTCACAAGGAAATCTACCCATTCTGTCTTTTGAATTCATAAGGTCTATGGCTATTGAATGAGAATAAAAGAGGATGGAGGAGCAGTGTGCTAAATAACCTTGACCTACCTTATTTAGGGAATGAGATGGCATCCTCTACTTTGCCAAAAATAGTCTCTCTGAGTTGAACAAATACATCTATTTGTATACCATCATGAGGGATGGACAAGTGTTTCACAAAACCCACAAAAAAGATAAACCTAATCTAAGCAGAAGATGAAAACAAGGACACAGAGGACAGAGAAATATATGCTCTGATGATGCTGATCAATTGGAGGTATAAGCAGCACAGATGATGAGGCAGAACAAGCACATATGTCAACCAATACATACAGGTGTTACGTAACTGCACTGAAGGCAGTGTCAGGCAGGCTCCTGTCATCGCAAGCCCTGATTCCCGCATCTAGCACTCTCCGTGTCACTGAGGTATGAACTCTTCCCCAGCAAGCCCAGAAAAAATATGCCAGCTAGAGAAATATGGAGTTTGGTGAGAGAGGTGAAACCATCTATCAGCTTGCTTCTGCTAGAGGTAGGAGTGGCACAGACTCAGCTGTTTACCTTCAGTCAATTTATTTTACTAATTTAGCAGAAAATAAACCTAGCTGAAATTTGATCATTTTCTGCTGAACTAGTGAGTTAAATGGGCTGATGAAATCATCTGACAAGTTTCATTAGTGGAAGAGGTGGAACTGCACTGCTCAAAAGTTAAGAAGAGACTAGGAAGGAAGGATTAAGATTTACCTTCTTTGGTGGAAAGTGAACAACTGGATCAGCTCAGCTGCATTTGAAGAATTTTATATGGAAAACTGTGGAGTCCAGTCTTGGAACAGTAAGATCCCTTTTCCATTTGCCATCCAAGCATAGATGCCCCTTTCCTTCTCAGTGGCAGGCAGAGGCCAGACTCACCTAGAAGGACTAGGAAGGGGCAGTGTCAGCCTTGCTTTATCGAGGGCTGTGGGAAGCTCAGCCACATCAAGTGAAGATGCAGTCTTTACAGACTGTGGTCAGTAACATCTAGAAAGTTCTACCAACATATGGGAATTATGGTTTTGAAAGGTTTCAAAGACAGAGAGAACATGGAGGTTGAATGATAAAGTAGTTTATTAGGGGAGGATGCAAGCAAAGGAAAGGGGTGGTGAGATGGGCTGTGCGATGGGGAGAGCCTGGAGGATGGTGAGGAGATGGGGTTTTGTTGTAAGACTGGGAGGGGAAGAAGCAATGCTGAAGAGCCAGCTCAGGTCTACCAGGATTTATTAGATCAGATGCTGTGCCGTGTGAATGCAGCTGCACAGTCTTTGGGCAGAATCTGGATTTTGAGGCTATTCAGTTGCTTTAATGCAACACAATGCTAATAACACTGGTACAAAGCCAGCTGTTCCCAGAGCTGTGACCAGTGAAGGTGCACTGCAGGGACCCCGCAGGGTCTCATGGCCCTGCCTCCCGCTGGGAGTGGAGCTGTGGGGCAAAGCAGCTGGTGCTGGGGACCCGACATCTGCACCAGCAGCGTTGCAGGAGGTTCTGCTGCAGACTGGACTATGTCTGGTTCCCAGGATTAAGCACTGGTTCGCAGATGGAGCGCACTGAGTGTCCCCCTGGAGTTCATCTTCTGGTTTAGGTTTCTGAGAAAGGAATTCAGTTCATGTCCTCAGAGAATGCTCAGTGGTATGAACCTAAGTACAATAAATGTGGGTGGTTGGGAGAGTTGCTTTAAAAACACTGGCTTTGAACTAGGATGCTAATTTAAGCACACACATGAGGACGAAGCAGTCTGGATCTAGTTTGTGTTTTCAAAAGGCACCTGGGTGGCTTGACATGGTGTTTGCCACTTTTCTGGATTCAGGGGGATAGTTGGGTTTGATGTGTCACTGGGACAGTGCTGCCTCTTGCTGTTTGGCCCTGGTTGTCTTGGGGTCCCCTGGGGAGGCTGCAGGACTGAGTGTGGCTGCCCGCACTCCCAGGCCCTGTGCCCCCATTTCAGCTGGCACCTACATTTTCAGGTCTCAGCCCTGTCAGTTTTATCTCCCTGGCCCTATGAGGATGAAAACTAACTCTTGTACCTACTGTTCTCATGGCAGCTCCCTCAGTTTGCCTGGCTTGGGCGTATGTATTGGCAGGTTGGCAATATGAAAGGGCAGATAAAGCAGCTTTGTGGCTGAGGTTTGATCAAGTTGTTTCATATAGTTCTGTAAGCACGCCTAACTCCCTAACCCTTTAAAGAAAACATGTTTGAAAATCAGAGGGCCATTCAGTCTCTGTGCTTTGTCATGGCTTTGGCCTTTTCTTCTTAAACTCTCAACAACTTCACCACTTTGATGGGATTTCTGCTCAATAAAATACAGCCAGAGCATTGCTTGTAGATCACCAAACGCACTCAGCGTGAGCAGCTTCAGCCACCCTGCAGCAGAAAATCTGCTTCACCTGTACTCCAGAGTCAAACATTAGATTTTGGTGCCTTGATAAAGCTGCCAGATCTGAAACAAAACAAAACAACAACAAAAGTTTTGCCCAGGCCTGCCCTCAACACCTGTTTGTCCAGTGCCGGAGCACCAACGCAAGAGGTGAATGCGGAGGGGAAGCAGGGAGGGCCCCACAGGTGGGATCAATAGGCCCCTGAAGGGCCTAGCTCTCGGCCATTTCAGCAGGCTGTGGCCTTGAGAGGTGAGCTTGGAGCAGCAGGGGGTGGGTGGGTGAAGAAAGAAGTCTTTTCTTAGGGGTACTGGGGGGGAAGCAGTAACTTAATAATTTTGCTTTTTCTGTATGCAGTAAAGGTTTTTGTCCTATCTTCTCGGGTTGGGTGTAGGCCTCGTTCTGGGAGTTTTGAGGCAGAAATTATTCTTTCCCTCTCATGTCTGCCCTCCTGTAGGGCTTCTTCTCTGCCACGTGTGTCGCTCCCTCCTTAGTGCTTCTCTGACTAGTAGTGGTTGTGCTGTCCTGCCCACTGCTGCCTCTCGGTCAGGGTTTATGGTAGCAGGTACATCAGGCTGTTGAAGTTTCTCTGGGGGGTGGGGAGGGTAAAGCAGGGGAGAGTTTTTCTAATACAGTTGCTTCACAGAGGCTAAATGGAGGCTGATAGTTTGTTGCTAGCTGCCTAGGGCAAGGAAGCCCCTTGCAGCTTTGGGGAGGCTGTGAGAGAAGGAGGAGGTGGTAGGTAGTGGTGAGGAGAGTTAAGCTGGGTTAGGGAGGTGCTTTGAATGTATTTTCACAGTTGTGGCTCTGATCCTGATGAGCGGGATGGTCTCTCTGTTCCCACTTAATATTATTTCTTACTCTGTCAGCCAGAGCTTTAAATGACCACTGGTGTATATTTTGGGGGTACCTGAGGGCTGCATGGGAATTGTTTGGGAATTCTGTGTTTATAGTCTGCCTCTCTTTTTTCCATGGGCTCCTAATCACCTAATTTTTCTCTTGCACTGTTGTAATCACCAAATTCACTAACTGTAAGAGTTGAGAACTTCTCACTTGATGTTCAGTACTACTACTAGTGAAGTAAGAAGGTAGCTAAAGCATTATGTGTCTGCCATCCTCTCCTACAGGCAGGTAAGACAGAGTACCAGGTCTCTTTAAAGCTGAAAGAAAGTACTTGTGATCTTAGTGCCAAATCTGGCTGCCCATATCACTGCGTATGCTTTATATCCGTGCTGATACACTTGCTATGCTACAGAGCTAGTCAATTTCAAAATAAGTTTATTTGTGGTTGGTTCTGTCTTTGGGGTATGTTTTAAAGCAGCCATGTTCACTGGATGGGATAGAGTGGAGTATGGTGTGTAAGCTTATGTTATGGTGAATTGCACTGCTAATTAAATGTTTGATGTGTTTTATTGTGTAGATGCTAGGGAAAAAATGCAAGTCTTAACTCGTCATTGGTGGATTTCTTTTCTATGTACACTGCGGAATACTTTTAGAGTTCATATAGGTAGTAAAGAAGTGACAGACATAGATCAAATGTGCAGTTTTCATCTAGGGAAGTTGTTTTCAGAACAGAGATATCTCAAGTTTGCTTGAAGATCAAGTCTATGGCATGTGCCATTCAGGGTGATAAAAACTGTTAAGTAACTATAAATGTTATTGTCTCCCAAGAACAAAGCACTCTTAAAACTATAACCAGAGCCATCTCTTGGATGTAGAGAGGTAGTTACATAAATAGTATCTAAACTCTCATGGGCAAAGGATATTTGTCCAAGGCCTAGAAGACAGCAAATATTCATTGTGATGTGAGGAGGTTTGTAATATAAAATTAATTTAAAAGTAATTGGAATAATAAATATTTTCAATATATAAAACAAAGCATTTAAAGATGTGTCCATGTAGTAGGGGTTCTGAATAAGCAAGTCTACAACAAGAAATTCTAGCTGTAATAGTAATACAACTAAGTGTATTTGTCCTTAGACGGTAAACATAAGTAGTTATTGTTTATAATACAGAGTGAGTAGATTTGCTAAGTTTGGTGAGGTCACTTCCACAGTGTGTATGCTGTTACTAAAGCCTTGCACAGGACTCCCAAAGAACTGTATTTGTGTGTCCTGAGGACCGTATATGCATCTCTAGTCTTGATGTAGGCATCTCATTTGCATCCTGTTAGCCTGTCAGTGAATGAAACTGGTTGCTCTTTGACACCAGCAGCCAAGGTGGGAAAAAAAAAGTGGCTACAGCTCTTTATTTAAGACAATGGTTTGTATCCTCACACAGAAATCAACATGTTTGTTGTCTCCCAGCATCTAGGTCACTTCAGCAGAAGGGTCAATGACTGTAATGTGAACATTTTCTATTCTGCTGATGAAAGTGCCTCCTACACAAACTAGTTATGAGGTGGTAATATGCTGAGTGGGGCTTGTAAGGTGCTGTTGGGCCTATTCTGCGTTTTCTGTAAAACTGTCTTTCTCTACGGCTATCAGACTGACATATAATGTTATCTTAACAGTATAATGAGGCATTTTCTATTTGTGCTAATTACTTCTGCTGTGTATGGATTTTAGCACCTTGCAGCAGCCTTTAATCACCAGGAGTTATCTGGTGTTCTTCCTGATTTTTTTTTTTTTTACCCCCTGCCCCCCAGCTCTGTATTCTGTTAAACTAGTAGCCAGACTTTTTTTGCCACCATACTGTGTTTAAATAGTGAATCATAATTCACTGAATGCTGAACTAGGTTTTTAAAAAAAGATTATGAAAGATTAAAGCAGCCTTGCTGTAAATAGATTGTTTTGAAAGCATTGACCCTATTAGGAGAAGAATTTTTTGTTGTTGTTAAATGAAAACTTCATATAATAAAAATGAATTCTTGCTTTTAACTAGTTTGGGGAACTGTGCTGTGTTTTAGCCTCTATGTAGAATAAGTAATTTAGCTTTAGACTAAACTAAAAGTTCAGTGTAATAGTAGAAAAACAGCAGCTGGCATAAGCATGTCTGAGCTAGGTTCAAAATAGCCTATTCAAGCACAAATAAGTTTAAATCAAGCAGCATGAAGCCAAAATGCTTATTCAGTTTTTCACATGGATTTTTCAGTCTGTGAGTTCTGCATTTATGCCATTAGCCTGTCGTTCCTAAAATGCAATACGTAATGAATGTGTGAAACAAATGGAGAAGAGCATCTTGGATTGACGGGGGGGGGGGGGGAGGAAGGAAGGGAAATTGAATGTTTTAGAATGCATTGGCCATGTATAGTATATAAGCCTTATATAAGTACTTACATATCTAATATATAAGGTGATGGTGACCAGCTGTTTTTTTCCCCTCCTTGCTTACCAATAGGGTTATAGCTGTGGAAAACAATGTTAGTAGAAGTTCAGTGAAAATAAGATGAATTACTGATTTTTTTTGACTAGTGATTTTCTTGTTGGCAGGGGAGTGTGGGAAAGAAAATGAAGTTGGGAGGAACAGGCTATGAAGATACTGGCAGAGCAAAATGTAGTCAACTCTATAGGAGCAGTAAGGTGAAATTGTGCAAAGTCTTCCAGAGTGCTTAAACTGTAAACAGGAGAAAAAAAAAAAGTTTTACAGAATTTAAAGCTCACTGTAAAATGAGTCAGAGAGGTGAATTTATTGCTGATAGCCTAAATGGAAAGGGAACGGTGGCTGGAGTGGTGGATTTTGCAGTAGACAGGACATAAAGTGATCAGGTCTCAACTCTAGATCAGACTAGTATGAGTGAAACATGGAAAGATGCACACAGTGGGGTGCGATAATAAACGGCTATGGCTGTAGTAAGGGCAAAAGCAAGACTGTGACCTCTGGTGTTGTCTGTTATAGCAAATGACAAGGTAGGCAGACAAATTCAGAGGAAAGATTTACAGCTTAATTTAGGAAAGCTTAAGTTTTAGTTGAAGTGACTGGTCTTTGTATTGCAGAGAGTATTCTATTGATGTTACTAAATACAACCTATCAAGGTATTTTTCACTTATTTTTTCCTATAAGTGTTATTTTAATAAGCTGAAGACCTTCCAGGGCATTTTTATTGCGTTAATAATGTACTTGTTGGATGGCTGAAGGCATGAGACCAAAGGAAAACAGAACACACCAAAGTCTATTTGTGATATACAACATTGTATGCCCTGTGGTGTTTTAACATTGTAGTAGTTGGTCCAGAGCTAGACCAAAACACTTAGAATTTTTCTCCACCTGAGGAACATCAGCTCATTAGTGCCTGCCAGAAGTGTCCTGTTACTCGCATTTCTGCTGTACCTTTTCAGTGTGTTGGGAGTGGGGGTGCTGCCTTGCTTTCTGGCACAATACAGTGAGTCTTAACTAAATATAGTGTAAGATGGAATGAAAAGATTCTTTTCTACCAAGTGGATGTAGAAAAGGGGTGAATAAAATTGGTTTGTAGAGTTATTGTTGTCTTTGTCTATCATATGTTCTTGACCTCTTTTATTTTTTTAGTTCATGAAGCTGTTTCTGACTAGACTACTAGATGTGTTCATGTCATTGAGAAAGAAGAAGCAGGTGCGCTGTCACCTACAACGTTATTAACCTTCACAAAGATGAAGCAAGGTGGCCCTGCTTAGGGAAAACAAACTGTCTTTTCAACCTTTTAATCTTGTGGCCTCTGTGGAGACCAATGCGCAGATAGAAAACCAGTCACCCTGTTCCCCTTCAGGCCATAGAAACAAGTGTGAACTGTTCATCTTGTAAATAAGGACTTCCCTGGATAACAATTTAGTATGAGGGGCTCCAAACTCGAGAAACTGGTCTAAGGTTCTGGCCAGCGTGTGCGAGGTGTAGTTGTTGGAGCACTGCTGCTTTTTCTACTTGATACAAGGGTGCAACTTAGCACCAGAACAGCAGTTCTCGCCTCTCTCTCTGAATGTAGCCACAAGAACCAATCAGATGACCTTGATGACAGAGCAGAAAGTATCCCCTCCCTACAGTGTAGGTAGACATATGCTTATTGAGTTTATTTAAGGCAGGCTATATACCTCTCTAATTCTTTGCAATCCAAAGTTCAGTTAATCAATGGAGTCAATTCAATTCAATGGATTCAATAAGATTTATATCCCTTTCCTTTTAGAGGAAAGGGGCAGAGTTATTATCAATGTATATGACCTATCCTTTCCTTCTGATAGTCTGATGGTGGAATGGAAACCATGATATATAGCTATTTGCATTAAGGCAAACCACATGCAAAATCTGGGTGATAAGTTCTTGGACTGGATTGCAAAATCTTCCTAAATGAGAATTATGACTTCCTCTGAGTATCATTATACACTACTGATCTGTTGTGCTTCCCCTTTTCTCTCTTGGCTGCTTGGGTAGGGTAGCTGGTAAGCGGTAAGCAACCATTTCCCTCCATTTGGAGGAAAAAAAAGCCACAAAAGGAAACATCTGGATTTCTGCAAAGAAAAGGTCTTCAATGGCATTTTGCTTTGTTTAGCTGTGTTTGTGAGTTTGTTCCTAACTCATTTTGTTATGGTTGTAATATGTCAAAATGATCATGGTGTTCATGTGGTGGTAGGATGGGGTCTCTCTCCTTGTCCTGTTTCAGTAAACCTGAAGGAGCAGGAATGGAAAGATCTTTTAAAGCTCAAATTTAGAAGATATGGCAGTCCTGGATTGGGTGAATAACTGCAGGCATTTTTAAGTCTTCACTTTTTTCTTTTTTTTTTTAAAGGCAACTGGAGCAGTTTGGCCCAGCTGTCTTCCTCTACATCCCCAGTTTTACAAAATGGGAAATAAAGTAATTAAGAGGTTGCAAAGCTTGTGAGCGGTACTCATAAGGTAGAAATTCCTTTCTAGCATCTAGTGGCTGTGGTCCTTCACATAAAGTTGTAATAGTATTATGAATAACACCTACACAAAAAAACCCCTTAGTTTGTGCTCTGTCTGGGACCTTTCTGGTGTAGCCGTCTTGCATACAATCTGACATGTACCCTGGCTCATGATGATTTGGGGGTGTGTGTGTGTGTGAGGAATGGGACCAAAAAAAATGCAACAAAAACACAGAACAGACATATTTAAAGAATGCCAAACAGTCAAAAGCCAGGAAAATCACTATAATTTTGTCTCCCTTTCCGTATTATCATTTGCATATGTGAATACAGTCTGTAATTACCAGTAAATAGGCCGAAGTCTGCGGAAGCATATTCTGATGTTTTCCCTGCCGCTGCCTGACCCCTTTCTACCCATCACCATATTAGCCATGCTTCCACCGCCCCGCCAGAGGAGCTTCGCGGGGGCCGGGCGCAGCCAGCAGTGGCTCTGGGAGCAGAGCTGCAGCGTGGGCCTGGAGCGGGGCACGCTCCCCCACGCGCTCTCCCCGCCAGTTGTGCTCCTCCAGCCTACAGGAAGAACGGCCCAGCGGCCGGGCATGAGTCGGAGCTGTCGTGTCAACTAGATTATTACAGCAAGCCAGGAGTAATGATGAACCTGAATCTCGGTCACTTTCCTGAGAATAAACAAAAGCTCATTGGCTCTGTTTTATACCCCAATAGCAGTAAAAGTAGTAAAAATTATACTTACTAGCAATTGGCAAAAGAGAAATAGTTCCTTTGCCGAGAGTTGTACTGTCCCAATAAACAACAACTTTCTGAATCTTATGTAAACTGTAAACTCTCAGTTTCAATGACATTCCCTGACTTTCAAGTCAATCCAGCCTAAATCATATTTCAGTCATGTTATCCTCTGCTAAACTGTGGATTATACCCTAAGGGACCTTAAAAAAAAAAACAAACCTTTAAAAAACAAAACAAGAACAGCAAAAAACCCTGAAAATCAGCTATCACTTTTGTGAGTAAAACTTTGTTATGGGTCAATAGATGTGATTTGTTATTGAGTCAATTTGAGAGCTTTACTTTTGTGTTTGGACTGACATAGGATAAAAATTGTTAAATTAGTTAAAAATAGTTAATAGAGAGAGGGTGTCAAAAATGAGAACATACAGAGTGAAGAGATTCAGCCCTTGTTAGGCTGCGGTATTTCCTTGTTTTATGGAGAAGCTTTGTATTTAATCAAAAGGTATAAATGCCATCTTTTCTTCCCTCTGACCCACCTCTGAAAGAAGGTATAATTACTTCAAATGTTTTCCTCGGAAATCAAAGATGAATTTTTACTTACAGACTGAAGTTTACTGGAGTTAAGTGCTTCAGACAATGGCACCCATATTTATTGGACATCTTCAGGACATTGAGGCTTCTTGGTTCAAGCTGGGCTTTTGTTTTACTGTGGGCCTCAGTATATCAAGTGTATAGGGCTTTTTGTGTACTTTCTCTTTTGCTACCGTGTAGAAAGGGTTTTCGTGGCTGAGGAAAGCAGTTTTTGCCAGAAACTTTTCTCATCCAGATAGAACTGGCAAATAGCCAAAAATGTGCTGGTTCTTCCTTGGTTGTGAATTTTAATTTCCAGACAGCTCCTTTTTATGCTTGTCCATAGCTTCTTCTTCTCTCATCACTGCCGTGAATGCAGGATGGGAGCAGGTTCCAAAGCTGGCAAAGGTGACGTCTACAGGCTCAGCCTCCTGCCCCGGCCCCTCAGGTAGGTACGAGGAGGGGCTCCCCCGTCTCTGGCCGCCTTGCTGTGCCTGGCAGGTGGGGGACGCGGCAGCGGCCCGCTAGGCGTGCAGCTTTCAACGTCTTCACTCGACTGTCTGCCTGATGGGCAGATTAAAGCCAGGCTACTCAGCATGCAGATGGTAGTGCAGGTTGTCCTACAGTTAAAAAAATGATAGGGAGATTTTTACTTGGTTGGCTAGAAACTTCTTTACACTTTTGTGAATAAAAATCCTTTTTTTTTAAAACAAACAAAAAAGCCCAACTCATAGTCATTCATTCAAAAGTGTCCAATCTGATCATTTTGAAGTACCCAGTGGTTTTTTATACCCCTGGCAACAAGATATTTTTTTAAAAGGACATATTGGATGTAGGAGCAGGGTGGGGCAGGGTGAAGATACATACTTCTTAAATACAATAGCTATTCTACAGTATTTTACAGACCTACTGTTAAAATCATACTACTGACTTTATTTTAAATGAGGTTCTCTTAAATGGTTAATTTATGAACAAATTTTACAAGTTTTTTTTTTGACACATACAATGTTTAGTTTTAAATATGAAAATCACGTGTAGCTCATACATCTTGATTCTGTATCACCACGCTAGAATAATTTGTCTAAAACGTTGCTTAATAAAAGGCATGTACTTGAACATGGACTCTAAAATCTGTGGCACAGTACTTTAAAAGCCTGTTTGCATTTCGTCTGTTTCTTTAAAGGGCTTCCGTATTGTCTCGGACTCCCCTGGAAATGCAGTAAGGATTCGTATCACATCTCGGTTGCCATAGCAACAGCAGTCTTTCCCATAATGAGCTGCATCATCTGAACTGATGTCACAGCATCATGCAGCAGGTCACACAAGGCACCTCCTAGTATTGCA
Source organism: Chauna torquata (assembly GCA_013399475.1). Taxonomy (NCBI): domain Eukaryota; kingdom Metazoa; phylum Chordata; class Aves; order Anseriformes; family Anhimidae; genus Chauna; species Chauna torquata. Next base: position 174,751 of record VXAL01006789.1, on the reverse strand, counting down.
TCCTACAGATGTGCCGTAAACATCAAAAGAGGATGATTTGAACAGGACATGGTAAGTGCAAAATGCTGTGCTGTTCTTAATTGCACCATTATTTTTCCTGCTTTATGAGATTTTCCTAATATGAGAATGTGTGGGTTTTGCCTTGTGCAAAATCATTCTGAGAAAAGATGCTGCATGCCTAAATATTACTTTTCAGGCAGACAGGCTAAGACAAAGGCCTACAGAAAACGCATTCAGTCGAAGTGTTTAGACTTTTCTTTGTATTTGCGATAATACCCTGAAGGTTTGAAGAGAATATATTTAAATTTCACAATCCAATTAAAGTTGCTATAGTCTGTTATGCTTAGATGGAAAGAATAGCTGTTTTCAGTTTTAATGCCATAAAGGTAGCTTGTTCCTTTCCCTGTCTCTTTATTTAAATATTTCTTGTATGTGCAGCTCTTCTCTTAACCTCCTATATTTCAATAACATGAATATCACCTATCTATTTCAAGTGGCCTTCCATACCAAAATAGTACAGAAAATACTTCATGAACCGGTGCTGAACAAGCAACTGGCACTGTATTGATTTAAAATATGGTTCAGTACTATCCTATTTCTGTAAGCATTCTTTAAAAAGCAAAACATCGATATAATTGTCAAACAATAACCAGGTGTTTTGAAAGTACAGTAGCTATTAGCTTTTCTACTGTTTGTCTTTCCATCTGTTTTTATAATGGTCTGTAATAGGAATTTAGTGAATTTCAGATCTATTACTGGAAGGAAAACAAGTCTTTTTTTTTTTTCTGCTGCAACTGCAGTAAAAGGTGTAGCCAAAGAATCAGATGTTCTGAGGGCTTTTGCTATTCATAAAATAAGAATATGAATAATTATAAAGGCTTCCACCTCTATGATGGGAAGAAAATGTGTATCTTTTATATTTAGCAAATTGGTTAGAAACATGCCTGTAATATTTAGCAACTCTTTACAATGTCCAATATTTGCTTATTTCATATTGATGTCCTGCTTCTGGAGGCCAGAATGATTTTTGCTTTAACTTAATCTTGCTGGATGGTGTATAATGTTGTTAATTGTTTGGTTTTGCATGTTTAAAAGATCCAGTCTTTCAGCTGTTTGCTATTAGAAGGAAAGAAAAGACCAGACACATGTCATTTTAATTGATCAATATGTCCACTAGGAATTAGGGAGTGGTCTCTGGCTCTGTTCTGCCTGTGTAGTCTATATTTAAAAAGTGCAGCAAGAAAAAAAAAAATAGCAACTACTAATCTTTTAGTGATGTCTTTTATTATGTTTTTCAGTCCCTTATACTTTATCGAGTATGAAGTGGTAAATATAATGAGATCTGATTTCTCTTGATAGGGGTAGATATGGTCTCATCTGGCACAAGCTGGAATGGAGCTTCTATATTTTAATTAGTCTGCACTGCATCTCTATGCTATTTTCAGTGTGGTCTGGGTACATCTGTTGTTGCCTTTTCTTTTTCCTCCCCTACTGAAAAACACAAAGCAAATATTTGTAAATGAACATTAGAATGATGTTGCTTTATTTATCAGTGAAGCATTTTACAGTATGAAAGTAGTGGTCTCCTGTGCTTGCTGTGCTCTCATCAGGCACGCTCAGAAGGTATGAGTTAGCAAGAGGGAGGGCGGGACAGCTGATGTCTGGTTAGCATCAGAATTACAGGTGTGAAGAGAGCTGGTGAGCAATGCATTTAACTTGCAACTTTAGGGACCATCACACAGTAGTTAAAAAGGAGTGAGCATAAGACATGCTTGGATGAAGTATCATGCCATTATTAATATCAGTGTATTTTGTTAGATTTTTGCATGTGACTTGATTATCATGAGATTAAAAAATGAGGGGAAACATTGAGGAAAAAACTTTTGACAGTATTTGTGAACAGATGATCTGCTACGAAGCCTCTGGGGTAGGTTGTTTGTTGTGTGTCATCCCCCTATTGTGTCCTCCCCCCCGCCCCACCAATAATGAAAATCATGTTGCTTTTCAAACGCTACGTTTTTAAAAGTCCCCTATTACACTCCCTTCTCTTATAGCATTGTTTGCCCTGGGAAACACCCACTAATAATGGAGCTGTGATGACATTATTAGTTTCTTGGTGAACATCTCAGCTAATTCTGACTTTGGCTGAATGTCTTGATTAGAGGATACTTCCTGTACATTTTCATGTGGGCCCAAGTATTCACTGAGGTCTATATATGAGGATATGGAAGAGTATGGAGTGATGAAGAGGGTCTTACTATGAAGAGCAAACCTGATTGCCTGAGTCAGAGCATGACAATGTAGAAACACTCAGATATAACACAATTTTGCTTGCTGTTGATGTATATTCACAATTGGAACATTCTGTGTGAGACACTATTCAGCAGTAGGAAAGCTGTGTTGCTTTCAGTTTTGTTCCACTGCTGGATTTACTGAATCATCCTTACTAAAGGTAAAACATTCTGAAAATGCACGTGTTTATCCCGAAAGTAGCTGAATTTGGACACTTGATCTGATGAACAGAGTTCTTTGTATGTGCAGTTTCATATTGACAAGTAGTTGGAGATGGGTGTTTACTTGTGAACTGAAAGGATGTAACTTTAATCTTTGTTTTGCTAGAGGATTTTATCACAGCATCGATTGAATAGTTCCTATAATGCTTAGCTCTGAATGTAGAAAAGAGCAGAAGCTTGATTCTTCCCAAAGCAGCTGTGGGAGCTGATGGCAAAACCCAACTCCAGCAATGGAGGTTGGTACAACTTTAACACTTTGTGGATCTGTTTTGTCAGCATACAACAATGCAAAGCCTCCTGAGCAGGGATCAGAGCACATCCTCTATGGAAGGAAGACTTCGTCTCTAAAGATGAGTTGAGGGAACCGTGTGCTCTAGACTTTATCTTCTGTGTGTCACTCAGTAGAACAGAGTGGTGGGCAGGTGTCATCCTGGTGGGTCTGAAATGGATCTGTCCAGAAAGTCACCCCTGGGAAGTCATATCAAAGAAGTTCTCTTTATCAGAAGTGCTCAGGCATTGATTAGAACTGATGGCCTTCCCAAATGCCAGTGAAATATTTCCTTCAAAATAATTTAGGAATTTAAAAGAAAAAAAAATCCTATGCCATATCTTAGTTTATTTGCACCCTCCCGTAAAAATGCTGTGTCATGGAAGAAATACCAACAACAGTCTGGGCTTGACTTGTTTGTTGGTGGGATTGTGTGTGGTTTTTTTAAATGTTTGGGTTTTTTCCTCTCTGCTGAATGCTACTAGCTTCAGGGAGAGGTGCAGCTGGCCAGAATGTCTGAAGTTCAGATTTGTATTTAAAAGAAAAAAATATGTATAATATAGTAAGAGATGCTATGTTTGTATTTTGAAATATTATATTTGTTTTGCATTGCAAGTATGGCCTATGCTGTGCAGTGAAGTGTCTGTACACTAATGAGACATACTGGTATTACTGGGATGAAACTAATGATATATGAATAGATGACTTTAAGGGATCATCTTGCAACTAATTTGTCTGAATATTAACATTTCAGTGGACGGGGGGGCGGGGGGGGAGAATGCCTTTTGTTTTGCCTTTTTGCTGAAGGGAGCAACACACTAACACGGATTCTAGCAGCAGAAAATATGAAAAATTGTATACATTGTCCCTATCATAAGTCACTTGGGCTGGGCCAGGTCTTTCCTGCCACAGGAAGGGATAGAGCAAAAGAAAAAAGATAAGTTGGATGGAGATCTGGGGACAGTGTGGATTGCTGCTCTGTGTGGTGAGGGAGCAGGATGTATGGGTGGACAACTGCATCTGACATCAGTCACAATCCACAAATCTCCTACAAAGGCAGCCACCACCCTGGGCGTCTCAGTTTTTTCAGGCTTCAGCACAGGGAAGGAGAAACCTCAGCTATGCTCCTAACTCTACCAAGTTTTTGATACAGATGTTTTCTATTTTGTCAGGGCTTAAAGGCTCCCTGTCCCACCTTTGTTGAGTGGGGCACCTATGTTACTCGGTTCTCTTTTTCTTTTTTAAAACAAAAAAAAGCCCCACAGGCCTTTTTCTCATGATCAGTTTTGCACCTCATGATCAGTTTTGTATCTCATGTTCTCCACTGACTTTAAAATAAAAGCACCTAACCCCCCTTCACATCTATCGAGTCAGACATAAAAATGCATAATATAAATTCATTAACTGTCTCGCTATGGTCATAGTGGTTTTAACTACATCAATAGTTGTGCTACTGATATGTATAGTACATCAGAAGGGTGTTCACCAAAGTTCTTAAAGAGTACCAAAATGTGTGTTCCTGAAGCAAAAGGATTTTCACTCCTAAAATGTCTTCAGAAAAGCTTTGCTTCTTGAGGAAAAGGGGAGGAGGGTGGTGGCGAAAAATAAAACTACCAACCCACAGATAGCTTTTTCTCTTCCTATTTCATGGTTGAAGTATAAGTTTCAAATATCTAGACTCTTGGATACTCTGAATCCCAGCAAGGCTGACTCAGCATTGCATCCCTCCAAGGTCAAAAAATTCGGTTCTGTGCAGTTTACAATGTCTGGCACTTTCAGACAAGATGTTTAAAGCCAGGAATCCTCTCTGCTCTGCTTGAGCTCTCAATTCTCTCAGCATGTGTCAGATATGGGCTTGCCCTGGCCAGCTTGGCCAAAATGCTCTCTCCTTCTGCTTTTTGTCCAATATTCAGTCCCTGTGCCAGTCAACAAGGGACTCTCATCTGGTGAGTGAATGTCTCTAAAGCACCTAGGTATGAAGATTTTTTAAAATGTGAGTGAAATGTTCTCCAGCCTGTGGGGTAATCATTGTGTCCTACGGAAAGCATTGGCTTCAAACCTAAGGGTGGAGGATGAATCCTGTGAATTGTGATGACATTTTCCTACCTCTGCCGGCTATATGGCTGCTGGAACTGTTAAGAGCACCCAGGGCAAGTAGTCAGCTCTCTGGGTGACTGACTATTTGGGGGGTGAGGCAGTACAGAACGCAGTGCGAGGGGAACTGCAGGACCCTCCAAGCAGCAGTCTGGCCTCTGCAAAGCTGAGTGCAGACCCAGAAGGGCCGGTGCACTGACAGTGCACCGAATCAAATGACTTTCTCATACACACCAAGTACACCTAGTATATGGCCAAAATAGCTATCATTTAGAAATGTGCTCTCTCTTTGGCAAAGAGATCTTTCACCTGAGAGTGAATTCTAGGAGGAAATAGCTCTATGAAATAGATTTCTCAGTCCCCACAGTACAGTGTCCTGGGGGAGCTGACACACTTTTTTACAAGATAGTCTTTGTTAGCATCAGATTGTGCTAAGAGAAGTCCTGGCTTTCAGAAGAGGAAGCACTCAACTGCAATGACTAGTTCTGTTTTCAGTCTAACTGCAAATCTATTATTTCTGCATGTTTTTTTCAAGAGATGCACTGTACTGATTGTCTTGTAAGGTGGATGTCATAGTTTCAGGATTAGGATGCAGACATGAACTGTGGAAAAATAATATTAATCATATACCACCTTGATGTACAAGTAAAATAGAGGAGGCATGTATCTGAACAGAAAGCAAGTTCTGTTTTTTTATTTGCTGTGACTTTTTGGTATGGTGTGTTTTCTTCTTTCGCTTTTTTTTCTGCTGTGTCATTTTCATAGCATTTCCTCTCTGGATTAAAAACTTGGAGCCAAGTCTCTTCTTCAATATTAAAATTCATCCCACCTCCGTAACTCCTCCTTGCACATTACATTAGACTTGCATTTCTCATTTTCTCATTTTCAGCTCCTGCTCAGTTCTATTGCCTATTGACTTCCTCTGCATCTTACTTGCTTCTTCAGCTTTCTGTTCCTGAATGTTACTCCCATAATTGCTCTCTTATACCCAGCTGTCTTTTTTTTTTTTTTTTTTTTTACTTAAATCCCTGGGAGAGGGGTGCGGGAGGGAATGCATTTCCTCTGGACTCTCTCTGTATAACTTTCCATAAACTACTTTTTAGAGGAAAACTTGTGGGTCTTTGGGTATGTTACTATGTTTTAAAATAAAACGATTCAGATATCTCCTCCAAAGTTTGAACAGGACCCTTACAGTGCTGGGGCTGTGCATATATATAAGAAATTATGATCCCTTTCCTGGCTAGATTGCATTAATTCTTAGTTTTAACAGACATAAACTGTTTTTGTGATTTTTATAAATGAGGAATTTATACTCTAAGGAATAAGTAACTTGCCTAAGTTTCTCAGAAAACCTTTGGCAAACCTGGGAGAAGAAGCTATTTTTCTTATTTATTGTATAGTACTTCAAACAGAAGAATCTTATATCTCTGTCTTCTTACTTTCCTGTTTGTGCTTCTGTTTCTGACTTTCTGCAGGTTGGTGGGGTGGTTTTGTTTTTTTTTTTGTTTGTTTGTTTTTGTTTTTGGTTTTTTTTGCTTGTTTCTGTTTTTCCACTCGTATGACCTGGATAAGACTAGCTTATACTGGAGATGCAGAAAAGCTCAAGGGACTTGAAACAGCGATTGTTACCTGCTGTAAATTAGGATACATCTTAATGTGATTAGCTTGGGGACGTTCTAGTCTTTCAAAAGCAGAAAACCTGCTTGCCAATTGTTTTAGGCAAACATTGAGCTTACTGTTTAAAACCAAATAAATAATAATAAAAATCCACCCCTTTGTTGCTGGAAGTCAGAACTTCCTATGTGACTCGGCAACAGAAAAGGAAAAGTTCTGTGCACTTTTTTTTTTTTTTTCAAATAAGAAGAGCACTCGTTTTACAAGTCGTAAACTGGTGTTTCCTTCTACCAGCTAGAAAAGTGCTTGTATGTTTGGCAGGTTGCTGTGGTAGAATATTTACTGCCAAGGGAGTAAGTAAAAATACTTAAACAAAATAGGTTAAAAAAAAAAAAGTCTAAGAGAACAAACTACCTGCCTAGTGAACTATTTGGCTCATTAGGTAGGAAGTTGGAATGTGAGGAGAAATGCCTGGTTTGCATTGCAAAGTGCAACCTTAGATGCTTGTAACCGAGCACACTGAAAAATAAGGGTTGAACAGGTGACTTGTATTGTGTTTGTCCTTTCGATAAACATGTATAGATTTCTGACAGGTATTTGATAAGGGCTGATAGCACTTGTACAGTGAATACAAACCAAAACCAAAGGAGCCAGGTATTGTTGTCGGAGAGCCGTGTAAGATGGTTTTTAAGCTGATGTTATGAGATGAGCCTTAAAGAAACTCAAAACACTAGTTAGCAATGACAAAAGTAATGAAAGACTTTTCTCAACACTTAGTTTTTGTTTTGAAGAACTGCACTTCAGAGCTGAGTTCTACTGATTGAACGTTTTCAAACAAGGACATCTTTCAAAGGTGTTTCATGTAGCTGCTCCAGACTGCTTACAATTTTCAAGTGTTAGATCGCGTTTAGAAACAGCTATTCCTGCTGAGGAGGCCAATTCCCTGGCCAAGGCACTTCTGTACCAACAAGTATGTATCCTTCTTGCACTCCAAGCTGCACTGCTAGCCTCCCAAAACATACCAAATTTTATGAGAATAATAAATTGGATTTTGATTACTACACATAAAAACATTAAAAACAAGCCCACCCCAAATCCATAGCTTCGGGTAGAAAAGGCTGCTGTCAGATTTCAGCATGTCTAGGGGGTGGTGCTAGGGCAATGACACAGCAGATAAGAGAGTTGCCATTTTAAGGGTCAGCTGTTAAGATATGCAGGGTATATTTTAAAGGTCCTTAATGTGCCATCTAGTCTTGTTCCTTCTCAAAACTTTGTCCTAGTATTTTACTAGGTCATTAACAATAACACCCCAGTTTAGTTTTTACTGACCTTTTGCATTGATAACTTGGAAAAATAAATTAGGGGACTTTCATTTTTCTTGCATCTGGAGAAGGGGAGTCCAAATATATGTCTGTTCCTACATCATGCACAGAGCATATCAACAACAATGATGACTGTTCTTTTAGAAGGAAACAATTTTAATCCTACAAGTGCTTGGCACCTGTTTGCAATGTAAGTAGTTTTTTTTTTATTTTAAAGTAACCCTTTAAATAAACTGAGGCTTGTTTCTGTTTTTCTGTGAATTATGCAGAACACTGTAATTATTTGTTTTGCTCAGTTCATCATGTTATTTTGAATTAGATTGGAACTTGAGGTAGCAGTACCTGGTCTGTAAAGCTCAAGGCCATATGTGCCTATCGTTCTGCTATAAAAGAAATTATTCCTTTTTGGGAGAGAAGGGAGACCCAACAGGCTTTTCTGTGATCTTGAAAGGCTCCTTTCCACAATTAGAGCTTAACAGAATTATTGCACAAAAAGCTGTTTACTTGGTCATTGCTGACTCATTAAAACACCCATTGCTGATCTTCACGGAACTCTTTTTGTCTAGGTTATTTTTGGTCAGAGAGCAAACAAACCCAAAACAGCTAATGACTGATGGATATGCATTAACCTGAGTTGTAAGAAGCACAGAACTAACATCTGTTCTGAATTAGGCTGACCTGGGTTCTGGAGATAGCTCTCTTTCCAGTCTAATAAATATGTATTTATTTATAGAAACCAGAATAGCTGTAACTGTCAAGTGAGCTGAGGATGTGAAGTTTCAATTCATGTGCCAATAGGTTAAGGAAGAGGAGCATGGCAATAAAGGCATCTCAAGAGCAGTAAAGAGTAGAAGTAGACCCCTCAGTTAACTTGTATCATTTAGAATTCACTCAGTTTAGTCTTCCCTGACCTGTGTACTGGCATGCAGCTTTGATTCACATATTCATCTTTTGAGATGTTTAAAAATGAAAATCTAAGCATGTGTGTGTAACATATAAATAAAGCAAGCTAATATAATGATCTCAGCACCTAAAATTAGTGTTAAACACTTTATTCTAACAGCGTTTTTTCTTAAACTTTCTTGAATAGCTTTTAAATTGAATCGTGTGTTTCCTGGTGTTCTCATTGGGTGTTAATTGTTGCTGGAGTATGAAAGGTGGTGGGTTTTTTTTTTTCTTTTTGTAACATTCTCACAAACTAGTATCCTGTGGTTTTAACTAATGCCTAATAAGGTCAAACTCTGGGCAGTCAAATTCTAATCAAATGTGTAAAGACAAATTATGGTTCTGAGAAACATTCTTTGATTTGTCTAGTGTTTTCATTTGATGGGGGAGAACCACAGTGAAGGTAGAGGTTGTAGACAACCTCAGCAAACTGTGAGTCTGTGAAGGGTATTTCCCCCTCCACATCCAACCTACAAACTGTATGTATGTTCTGGAAGTGAAACTTAATAGCATTTGGAGCCAGGAAATACACTGGTATGGGGAGGCTCGCTTTTTTTTTTTTTTTTTTTAAACAATATTCTCTTAGACTGGAGAAGGCCTCAGGGATTATAATTAGCCCATCTTGGGCTGATTAGTGTTTGGTTCTTAAGAGTGTTGGATCAGCAAAATAACATATCCTGACAGCCTAGTGGAAGGAAGTCCAGGATTCCACTCCTTCCTGCAGGGAGCCAAGAGAAGAATTGTTTTGGTAGATTAAACCCTTTTATAAGAAGATATGATGGATGCCTAGAATCTTTAAAGGTAGTTATCTCCCGGGCCAGAATGAACAGAGCTTTTTTTTTTTTTTTCCTAGCCTTTCAAAGTGTTTTACTGAAAGTGAGGGAAAATATGATCTGTGCCACAGGACTCCGTTTAAGCCTTCCTCATCATACTGGTGGTTCATACCTACTAGCTGCACCACAAGCAAAACTCAGCCTTTTTCTTAAAGCCAAAAGCAGACATCTTTATATCTACAACTTAAACAGAAATGTACTGATGATTAAAAGGCCAAATGTAAATGGATTTTTCTACTCTGTGTAGTTCTATGTTCAGACAAATTGTAAACAAGCATTTTAGTTTTAATTACATGTATTTTACATCTAACTTAGTAAATGAGTTTATATCATTTGCTTAAATGGAAATGCAGTTGTGTTCAACAAAGACTAGAGAATGAATAATTAAATAGATTATAGAATGTGTGTAGTAGAAATAGTTCAAATTTCCTTCTGAAAACAGTTTCAAGTAATCCTGAAAGCTCTTCACACAGAACTAAAATACTCAGTAATATACTATCCTACATGATTATTTTTGCAAACTAAACCTCTGTAAACAGTTGCATTATTTGTATTCAAGACACTTCAAAGTTGGTTATACTTCAGCAACCATTTATTACAGTTTTTCTGCAGCATTTTAACAATCTCTTCCAAGATGTGTCTTTAAAATACTGCAGAATCAGTTAGATTCAAATGGGTTGAAACAGGCAATACTTCAATAACAGACAAACTTCCATTCAGTGACTCTTTAGAAGATGACTAAAAATGTGCAGGTAGCTCAGTTTATCATCAATCTGATACAAATCTTATGAATCTAATGACAGCTCTCTGGTGCTGAGAGTAGAAAAAGATCCAACAATATTTTCCCATCATTATCAAGTGTATTAGGGTGCAGTTATACACTTTTTGGGTGACAATGCAATACAAATAACTTTTTTCTTAAGAGGTGGAAAAATATTGTTCTTTTAGATTAAAGAGATTAGAGAAGTAGGAGTCTGGAGTTGGGGGAACTGATATCTAAGCATTCCCTTGACTAGCTCATCAAGTGTGTGTGCCAGGGATATTAGCTTTGTCTCCAAGAAGCAAATCTCAAACATTGAAACACGGTAGGGAAAACTTGATTTTAAAAAAATGCATGGATAAAATGTAAGCTTCTGAGAGTGGTGGTTTTTTTTTTTTTTTTTTTTAATAAGAGGGAGGGAGCTGAAAAGGCATAATGGTACTTTAATGGCTCCCAGGCTTTGCAATGAGATGATTCTTCCTGCAGTGACAAGGAGGAAGACTATGAGCTTCCTTGAGAGCAACGCAGTGCCGAGGCAGGAAGGAGCAGGGTCTGCAGCATAGCAGCAGTGGGTGCACAGCTGCTAAGAGTGTGGTTTGGTCTAGTTATTACCCATGATGATTGTATCTGCTTCTGAGTTCAGTTTCTGAGCAGCCCAGAATCGTCAGCACAAGGATGATCTCGAAGCTACCTTAGCCGTCCTTTCCTTTCACAGTCATTCTGATGCTGCTGCACCTATTACAGGCATGCCACTGAAACTTGCCTTAGGTGTTTAGTTCTTGGTGCGGATCTAACTCTGCTCTCGCTGACTTCTCATGTTTCACTTAAAATGGAAAGCTAAGCCTGTGGGTCTTATCCAAGGCTTACTGGAGTCATTAATGAGCTTCAGGCCCAGAATCTTCTCATGTTGTGGGGCTGGTTATCTTCTGTTTTGTGTTGTTTTCCCCTAGCAAAGTGTCATGTGGTAAAGTCAAGCAGAATCCTTGGAAGTGGCAAAACTATTTGAAATGTGTGTGCCTCATGTGAGGTTCAAAGGTTTGAAAAAGGGCTACGTGGCTGTAAAGATTTGGGAATAACCTCGCTCCTCTGTTTTTTGCCAAATAACAAAAATGCTATTGGTAACTTTATCTGTGAAGTCTGAGTTGCTGCTGTAACGTTCTGGAGTGCTAGAGTATTTCTTGTGTGCTAGAAAACTCATTAAGAACTGAGCACCAGTAATATTACACAGCTGCGTTTTAAACAGATGTGAAACATTTTAAACAGCTTGTGAAAAAACATTTTTTCAAGAAGCCAACATGAATTCTTCGCCAAAACCTTACCAAATTTGAAGTGTTTTATCCTGGCTGAATTTTTTGAGACAAAATACCAAGCTTTAAGGGGTGAAGAAGCCAAAATTTTCAGGAATGCATCAAAAGCTTTAGAGATGTGTGGCTTTATTTTCTAGAAGGCCAAGTAAGATTTCTGTGGCTTGAAAGTAAGGTTCAAAAATCCACTGATTTGTACATAGAAGGGATAGACTGCTTGATACTGTTTTGCTCTTATTAGAAATGTGAAAGCTTCTAATACCAAATCCCAGAATAGAAGTTTCTTATTGCACAGAAAACCAAGTTTCACATCAGTTCCTAGTGATTTCTTTGACTTAAAGCACAATGACAAACATAAAATATGAATTTACAGGAATTTTTTGTGATAGCCTCCGAGAATGAAGTCTTGTTTAATGACAAAGCAGGGACAACAATGACAAAATAAATGGGCACTAAAAACACCGGTCTTAAGATCCACAGCTCCATCTGCTAAGGTAGTTCAACCCAACTTTGGACGTACCAGCAGTAGATTCAGTAGATGCTGACTGCTCTTGTAAAGCCTAAAGGCAAATAAGCTGAACGCAATACTGTGATCTGTTTTGGTGTTGGTGTTATATTGCTATGGTTATTGTTGTTATTATTTTTAACATTGTTGGAAGGAGAGACTTAGCAGATGAAGTCATACAAAGATGCATACAGAAGTCCCAAGTATCTCCTCCCCGCCCCAAAACACACAGGATGTGTTTCTGAGTGCAGGCCTGCAAAGGAATGTACCACGTTGGCAGGTATGTGGGATGATATTCAAGATCTGTTACATGAGCTCCTATGTGATCTGTAACAGCCCTATTAGGTATTTGCTCCATCAGTTATTGACAGGTCAGATTCTTCTTATTGTGATTTTTCTTAAGTTTGTTTCCAAAACTTCTTGCAAACATAGATACCCTGACTGCAAGGGAACTTGCACTCTTTCAGAGACACAGGGAATTTCAGTTTTGTTGAGTCCATTTGATTTGTCATCTGTTTCCAATAGTCTGTGAGAAAGTTGCATTGTATATACAAAGAAATAGGACCCTAAGAAAAGTGTGACCTTTCCTCTGAGTACAGAAGCTAGTTGCTTGAATGAATGGGAAGAAGGGACTTCTGGTATCTTTCCTAGCTGTGACAGTGGATGGTAGCTTCAAATTCCCTCTATTAATGCAGGGAGCTAGTGGATGAAATGTTTCTTCTCCGATAAAGTTCTTTCCTGGCAATGCCTTAAAGAGGAGTCTGCTGTGTAACGTTGCTTATTCTAGTGGTTACTGAAAAGATTTCTCTTCCGTGATTCTTGCTGCTAGAAGTACACGGAGAATGCTGAATGAGAGAGTCGATCTCTTCTGGATGCTTGGGCAGATAGGGCAGGGGACTTGACAGGAGGCAAACCATGTGCCCAGGGTGCACATGTGGTATACAGGCACCCTGCTGCCCAGGAAAATACAGGGAGGTGGCTGGGAGCAACCCAGCTGCTGAGGGTTATAGAGAGAGGAAACAGAGAAGGAAGAAAGAGTTTGGTAAGAGCTGGCTCAAGTAAAAGAGGGGAGAAATCAGTTTGCTACAGGCTGAATGGGTTTGCTGTGGGCTGTAAAAGCTGAGGGAGAATGAGTTAACAGCTGATACAATCAGGCCACAAGTTAACTGCTGCTTAAAGACTCCACAGGCTCCGACTTCTATTCAGCTCCTGTCAAAATAACGTGAACATTACAAATTCCTCTGTGGCCCTCTAATGGGTATGATGCACTCTTTCCAGTCATATTGGGAATAAATCTAAGAAGTTTAAAGGACAATATGCAACAAAATATATCTAATGGCATTACCCAGTATGGTTACAGCATGCAGAAAATGAATCAGCAGCGATTTAAGAACATAATAATAAATTTTACTTCAGCTAAGTAAGCTCATTTTTTAAACCCTTGGAGACTCTGCAGGATGTTTTAATGGGTCTTTTGTGATGTGGATATTTCCTCAGTTTAAAAACTGGACTAAGTAGGTTCATTTTGCATAACTTAGAAAAGAGCCTTCATACGGTAATGATTTTAGGTCACTGCTAAGCTAGACCAGATGTGGATGAATGGTTTAACAGTGAAATGCTGCATATCCTATTACAAAGCTTTTTAGGCCTATACACATACCTTCGTGGCAGTAAGCTTGCAATTAATAGTGAGTCCTTAATACGTAGTTATACATCCAAAAAGGAAAAAAAAAAAAAAAAAGGCAGTAGTGCTTCCACCACTGTTCCAATTGATTTTGGGGATCCTTTGAAGCCAGTCATTGAGGAAAATAAATTGTTGGAGTCATCTGTAATGAGGAATAAGTTGATCAGTGTATCATAGCCACCCAGAAAGGTACTGCAATCTCCCTTTATGCTATAGAGGTTAACAGAGAACCATACTGAAACCATAAACTAAATTTATTTTCTGGGTGAAAAGAAGGAAATGGTGTGATGTAGAAAGCTGCTAAATAAGGAACTTTGTCTGAAATACCCTTGGTAGCCTTTAAAATATGAACAGCTCTCTGCTAAAAAGATGACATTAGTGACTTGCAGAGATCCCAAAAAGTTAACTTTCCATTCTCTGAGATATCAAAAAAAAAAAGCAACCTTTCTTCTTGTCAATGTTTAATACAATTTAAAGGTTAGATGTGACATGTTTAAAATGATTTGGCTCACAAACTCAAATAGTGCTGAAAACTAGGTTGTATTTGGTACCCTGTCCTCTGTTCTTCACTTTTTTGTTTAGACAGATATTTTGCAGTCAAAAATACTAAGTGAACTCTTTGACAATGACAGATCCTCCGCTAAATGTTATGGGGGCGTTCAGTCAATTAACTAATGAATCTTTTATTGCATGTATTTTCTCCACCATTAATTTTGCCTGTATATCAATGCTTTGCCACAGATAAAACAAAACTGAAGTAGATAAACATGGAAATAGATAAAGCAATTAAAATCCATGTATCTATAGAGCCTTTATCTTTGCTTAATTGTTATCAATGACTATCTATATCATGAAACGGTAGATTTGTACTGTGTTTATTTCAGCATCAGTCTACACAGATCTTTCTTAAAGATATGTGCTGTGATTTTAAAATGAACTGAAAAAAATGTTTTCCCTGGCTTTGCAATAACTGAAATATTAAATGTAAAGAATAAGTTGTCTGCAAAATCACAAACTACTAATAGAAATTGTTGTGTTACTTTCTGAAAATAATAGCAACATCCTTTTGGCATGGAGCTCAATTTAATTAATGCTGACTTTGCATCCTTTATTAGGAATTTGTTCTCCTGGATTATTAGATAACTATACTGAATGATGGTCTACTTAACAAACCCAAGCATAGTAATTTGCTTAATAAAAACAAACATGATAAAAGTAGCTCTTTAATACAGAGAATGGTACCCATTCTAGGTCTCTTTCACTGATAGCTTTTAATTATGTCATTACATTTTTCTTCAGGAAACTAAGTGACAAATTGAAGTGCAGCTAAAAATTAATAGCTTTGAAATCTGCAACTTTAATGCATACAAAAAGGTATTAGTCTTCTCAAACTAATCAGTTTTCTCAAAAGGGAAAAAAAAATTCCTATGGATGATATGCAGATTAGCCTAAATGCTTGTTTGGGCCTCAAAACAATCTGAGATGTGAATTTTTGGGAAGTTTATGTCCTACTTTGCTCTCTGTTTACATCTTTCTGCATTTGGAAGTTCTGAAGTACTATGGGAGCTCATTGACGTGGCATTTCTGACCTGACCCAAATGAAAAATTAAATACTAGAAGACAGTTTCATTTCTGGTGTCTGCTGCTTTCTGTTGTCTCTGAGATTCACTACCATCATAATTTTAAGTCAATGAAACTTGGTCTGGCTTGGGCTAAAAAATATGCTGTATGTTTTAGCATGTTTTTAAAAGATGCACATCAGTGAGTATCAGGATATGAACAAGTAAAGTTAGAATAATGCCCCACGGTTCCTAATAACTGGAATGTGTATTTGTGAGACTCCCAGGACAAGTCTGGTGCTGGCATTTCTATAATGAAGTGCAATATAGAAACCCTGAGATTACAGTCAATGAACTTGATAGGCTTGCACTATATAATGCATTGATATGGAGAACTCAGGCCACTAAAGCAGTAATGTCACATCAGTGAAGTACTCTACTTAAAGCAATAAATTTATCTGTCAACTGGACTTTTACTAGGGGAATATGGCTACTTCTGGAGTAATCAAACTCATGAGCCTGAGAGGCCCCTCACTGCATCCTGTTGTGCGGCATGGGTGATTGCAGTGTCCACCTTGCGCATAACTGGACCTGGTGCCTACAAGCAACTGAAGTAAATACAAAAGGGAGTCTTGAAGACTGTGACTAATAGCTTTACGTGAAAATTCACTGTCGAATAATTTACATTTTTGTTCTATTGGAAAAGAGAAATTTTCACTTGCAGAGGATAAGGTTGTCATAGCACAAGCAGATAGAAGATTTATATGAAATGCAAATCTATGCACATGTATAAGTATGTATACACACGTTACATAATAAGTTCTGGTATACTCAAAAGTCTTCCTTATTTAAAAATCATTGCTTGATGAGGAGTCAGTTCATCCTACTTTGAGAAGGTCTCTTTCCCTCTTCTCATAGAGGGTGACAATGCTTCCCTTCACCACCTGCAGTTTGGTCACTGGCAGATGGGAAATGGGTCGAATTCTCTCAGAAGCCATATGTTTGCTCCCAGTGGGGAGCTGAAGGAAGAAAGGATTGATTTAATCCTTATTACTGCAAGAGCAGCAGTGTGGAAGGCTATGGGTTTCTCTTAGGACCTCAAAAATTAATTCTAATTAAGGTAGAAAGTGAATTGGAAGTGTGATACAATAGAATAACTTTGTCTGTACACTTCTATTTCATCATGATGGGTACTTTCTGCTGCTGCCTGTTTGCTGCCAAGCAGCTGCTTCATCATTTCCCTGGGTTGCTGTTTCCTCAGCTGTTATCAGCATTGCCTTTCCTCCTCCCCCTCTCCCTGTTGAGATAAAAGGGTAATGTAGTTTGCTATATTCTCCTGCAGCACCTGCTCAGCTGCAGCCCAGCCCTGGCTGTTGTGCTACTCTAGAAGCTGGTTTGACTTGTTGGCAGTTCTGTTTGTGGCTCCTGCAGCAGCTTGCCTCTAGCCATTTTTCTTTTCTTAAAGGGTTCTTGTTTCTGTTGCTGACACGCTTGCTCCTGTAGACATGTCTTGTTTGGACTGGAGCAGGGTTTTGTGAAAAGGAGTGTAACGCTACCTTATTATTCTGTCCGGAATTGGAAGAGAAATCTCTTTCCCTTGATGTTACTGTGTTCCAGCAAAGAGGAAATGGTGGCTATATACCTGAGAGGTAGTCTTGGACTCTTTGCTCAGAAACTGCTGTAACCAGTTTAACCACAGAACAGGATAAGAAATGGTAAATGAAAATCAGGAACAGCTAACCTGACAGCAGGGCAGGGACCTTGCAGTAGCTAGAAGTGATCTTGGCGGTAACTGAGGCAGCAATCATACCAGTGTGTGACCAAAATGTCACTTTCTGCAAGTTCCAGATTGAAAAAGGAAAGAGGCTTTTCAGGAGTCTCCTTTGAAGTGTTCTGTATTGTCTGATGGCTTACAGATTAATATGTAAGAAGTTTTGTGAGTTAAAAAAAAAAAAAAGCATTAAAGAACCACGGATGAATGGTTCTGTCATGTCCTTTCAACATTTGATGGTTCTTTAGATCTGCAGTACTGAGAAGATTTGAAACATTCCTGATTTGAACAGTGGCATAAATGATAGTGGCCTTAATACCTAGGGTCTTCCTGAAAATTCCTCAGCGCTGGTGCTGATATCGGAAAGTGCACATACTGAATGCATAAGCATGCATACCAGTATTTGTACATTCTGTTTTGCTTGCACTAGTTGTTGCACATGGTGCTGCCTAGCAGCAGCAGTTTCTGTGCCTCATTTTTTTTCCCAGCTTCAATTGTCCCTTGAATGTCTGGAAGGCAAGAGTGGAAAACCGTAATTCTTCAGTGTCTAATTTCAACAGCAAAAGGAGATGATAACAAAAGCAGGATTTGCTTTACATTAACTACTAATGTACCTACCTGTTCCTTACCTTGCTGCAGTAATTAATACCTTCTGATTTTTCTCCCTGTCACTCTATTCCTCCAAAATTCTCAGCCATAGGTCTGTCAGCACAGTGGGTGTGGGCACCAGCCCCGTATATTTTTCTTCACTTGTTCCTGCAGCGCGGTGAAGTACTAACTTCAGTAAGAAAAGTTTGTGTTGAGCAGAAGGTATGTTTGGATAACAGCTATATAAAAGCCAAAATTAACTCACAGTGAAAATTTTTTTTTAAGGGGAATAAGTGTTCTTTATCCCAGGCTTTATGTATTTAGTTCTTCCTATTTCCCTCACTACTGCAGCTCTGTTCATATTAGCGTTTATAGGAACGTTGGTGTAGACTAGCCACTAGCATTTTAATCAGTGGTATCTATGTACTACTTATACTAGCGTAGAAACGACACTGGTGAAAATGTTGACAGCATATGTGTATTTCTAGTCATGTTCAATAGCTACATGTACAATGACGGGAGTCCCAGGATGCTTTTCCTATGCTTAAACCATGCTGGAATCCTATAATGTTCGAATTGCAGGCTGGATACCATCCAGAGCAGTGGTCTCTGACTCATCGAAAAGTCAAGTGCTGAGAAACCAGCACCTGATGGTGTGTGCAGGCTTGGATTCACGGTTAAAGCTGTGAGGCAGGATAGAGAACCAGGTATATGTGAATATTCTGATGGGGTTCGAATGCTTAAAAAATCACCACGACTAAGACTAGGAAATAAGATCCGTGTAGTTCTCCACTATGCCAGAAGTACCCAGAAGTGTTCTAGTGACAGGAAGGTGGTGTATGTTTTTCACTATAGTTTTAGCTAGGAATGAGGTATGATTAAGAACAAGGTTCAGCTAGGAACAAAGTTCAGCAGGTTTCTCTTGCATCTTTAAAGACAGACTTGAACCAGTTCTGCAAGTGGAGCAGATCAGTGTGCCACTAATAACCTAACTGTGTCTGAGGATCAACCTCAAAGGGGCTTATGCTGCTTGTTTTGAGCTTATTCCTTTTCTCCCACTCTGAAGTCTTTTTTTCTTTTTCTTAGTATTTTTAGCTTGTTTTGCAGAATTTGATACAAAGCCTATTCATTTTAACTTTTCTTCATCCAGTGGCTATTTTGTGATTGTGTAGAGTAGAAATAGGCAGGTCACAGCAAAAAACTTAGGATGTTGAAAGTATTGCAGATATGTAAATTGTGCCCATTTAAGCAAAAATACAGTCTATCTACAAGACAAGTTAAGATGTTGACCTGTACAAGACCTATTTGCTTGTGCATGGATGGTCACATAAAGATATAAAAGCATATATATCTATATGCAGGCAGATTTTTCTGGATATCTGTGTAAAAAGGTGTTTAAAAGCTTGATGAAAGTTAACTATTTTGACATAAAGTTTTCCAGATGGATAAATGCCTCAGTCTGAATTTTCTTTGGATTTTTTTTGGAGGGGAGAAGGAAATGGCCTTTATGGAAAACAAAACCCTTGTGGGAGAAAATACAGATTTTTATAGTATTAACAATAATAATAATAAAAGAAAAGAAAAACCACGAGAATTTCTTTAAAATGCTTTAGCATCTTTAAAAATACTTGAAAACAATATTTGAAAAGCATGCTTTAAAATAATAACTTACTTTTGGCAGAAGGTTTATCATTATGCCATGGGTGCTTTTTTGCTTCCATAGTTGGTGAGGCAATATACCCCTGTGGGTGAGACTTAAGAGTCAGTTGTGGTTTGCCATGCATTGCTCCTTGAAATTTCTAAGGCTAATTCTTGCACTCAGCACTGAAATGAGAACAGGAATGTAGTTTCCTATGTCTTGATCTCTTTGCAGTTGTGTAAGCAGCAAAGAGGAAAAAGCAGCCCACAGAAAGCACAGGATTTCCCATATCACAAAACAGCATTCTAGTCTCAGACTTCTTGCCAGAACATTCAATTTACTAAGAATTTCTTTCTTTTTCTTTCAAGTGTTTAACAAGTTCGAAATTATTTGTCTACTGTAGTTGGACTAAAAACCCTTTTATGATTACAGATTAACTTCTCCAAACTTACCTTCCATAGAAATATAGCTGAAATAATTTCTCTAGTGTATTTCATTCTTTACCTCCAACCAATTTTCAAAATTCAGATCCATTAAACGTTAGGCATGATATGTGTGGACATCCTATGAGCTCTTCTATAGACTGAGCACCAACACCAGTGTTGCAAAAAACAAAATATATATTTTGATATATAATTGACAAACTGTATATAATAAAATACACCTCCTTTCCCTTTTAAAAAGTCAGATCTTCCAAAGGCTTCTTGCTTTCAGAAATAGGTGATTAATTTGAAAATCAGTGAGAATAGCAATTGTCATCAATAGTGCTTTGTAGAATTAAACTAATATATATATATTTTTAAAAGTCAATGACTTTAGATTTGATAAGAAAGGGAAGAAAACTTTATGCTGAAGATTTGATGCAAATACTTAGTCATTCTAATAGCTGAATTTCATGTCCTACTGCCATAAACATTGTCTGCCACTCCATAAATTTGTTTGGGTAGGATTCTTAAGTAAGGACAAGGATATGTAATCAAATTAGAGCTGTTTGTCAGCTGGGCTGTTATTTTCCTTTCTGCACGTGCCCTTTCAGACTGTTCTATTCATGGAGCAGGCTGCAGGCTAAGTTGCATTATTTCACAAAGAGCAGGCTAAGAGTACACATGTGTATGGGCAGTTTTTGACACATCACCTTCATTTTTTGTAAGCAAACAAAAAAAAAGTCTTAAATTTTTTTTTGTGGGCATTTCCTGTAAAAATCTGAATGCATTTTTCTTCTGCCTGCCCTTTTGCCATGTTGCTCACTTCTGTAACAGAAGACTTATTTGCAACTCACTAAGGTTGCTGAAAGTTTCTTGTTAACCTCAATGGGATAAATAATTAGGCTTTTCACATGTAAGGGAGCTTT
The DNA here is from genome assembly GCA_013399475.1 of Chauna torquata. NCBI lineage: Eukaryota > Metazoa > Chordata > Aves > Anseriformes > Anhimidae > Chauna > Chauna torquata. The sequence continues at coordinate 154,001 of VXAL01006789.1, read as the reverse complement.
GCAGTCTGACCATTTAGTTTTACATACAGCACATACTTTTCCCCATTTATATCAGATAAAGTATTAACTAAAAAAACAACAATGCAAAGTTACAATTAAATCTAAGTTCTAGAAAGAAAAGCATTTTTACAGACTTGAGGATCTTCCTGTATATGTGCAAGACATTAAAAGCAGGCACACATGCTCACACAAAATCACTGGGAATCTGCAAAGTTATATGCTTATTTTTTATTAATTTTCTAATGTTATTTTATCCTTATTAGTGGCAGCTACTTTTTGATCTAACTTCTATTTATTGAAATGAATTTCAATTGTATTATTTCTGTACTCAATTTAAGGGTTCTCATATTCAAATTAGTTGTTGAGACCTAAGGATGTGACCTTCTGACTTCTGTGAGTTACAAAATGTTACCTGTGTAAATAGATTACAAGTATAATTACTTTGGGGGTACTAATGTATGCTTTAAAACAGTTGATAGTATTCAAGAGCAATGGAAAAAAGTATTACTGAAATATTAGATATTAAAACAAAAATTTGAAATGCTTGAGTGAAATTTGTTTAAACATACTTACAAAAGTGGTCCCACTTAAGAATTCTGCTGTGCCTAGGAGAACCCACAATGAGGATCTGTTCCCTTCTTTGTATTGCTAAAGTTATCAGAGAATTTCTTTGCCTACCACCTGTTATTTATCTAATCAACATTACAATGTAGTGTTCTAGTTCCAGTATGCCTTACAGAAGTCTTTCATCAAAAAACCCAAATCAATTCATTGGTTAATTTTGATAGGTGACTGCTCATATAATGAACCACCCTTATTATTGCCTTGAATTCGAGTTGCATGTATGCAGGTTTCTTGTCTTGGGTTTCATTTTGACTCTGATAGATGTAAACTGCTTAAATATTGCACCTTATCTTTATTATTTATTTCATCAGAGAATGACCTATTCATGCCTGAGTGAAGCCAAATGTTGCCATTTTGAGTTTTTTTTCTTTCTTTCTTCTTTGATGTGCTGCCCATGTGCTATGGTGGTGTATCATCATCTCTTGTCTGATCGGAGTATATTTCAAAGGAAGAAAGCTAAGACTTTTATAGGGTTCAATTGTGTTTGTGCGTACAAAATTTACCAGCTATGTGAAGTCTGGTATGTTTTCTCCTTAAAACTTCGCTGGAAACATAGACTGGTGTGATGCTGGTTTTGTGTATATTTGAATGCACTTATGAAAAGTTTTGTCAAAACGATGTTAGTCAGTCTTCTGTTAATCTAAACAAACAGATTTATCTTTGTATTTTTACTTGGAAAGAAAAAAAAATTGGCGTCTTTTAACCTGTTTTGTATGTACAAACATGAAGTTAATGCTTGCAAACTGTTTGCATATATGATTCTCTTCACCTTTTCCTTTCTTAACAGTATAGCCTGCTGCTCTTATCACTTGCATAAATCTGTCGCTCAGTAGCAAGACCAACTGCAGGGAGTGCTCCTTTCTGGCATGCTGTGGCCTCATGCTCACCCTGTGTTTCCATAAATTTAGAAAAAGCATACATATTTAAGAGAGTATTCTGAAACCTAGGAATATGAGGAACACAAAAATTCCTACCTGGCCTTCGCAGTTGGATTACAAGACTGAGGAGCAACACCGTGTGTGATTACGTCCGAGACTTGTACTTGCAGGATTGCTCTCTACATCCCAACGTCCAGCTGTTTCCTCCCTGCTCTCTGCAGACTTCTGCCTGCAGGCAGCCTGTCGCTGAGTTGGAGTGGGGCATGGTAGAGCAGTTCAAGCTGCTCTTCTGTGCGATTGTGATCTCTTTTCCTTCTCCCTGTGAAATTCCAGTCTCTCTTAAACAGTGACTCCCATGGTTCTTTATCTGGAGCCTGAGACAGCTGACAGCTGGGTTTTTAGCCTTATCAAAAGGGAGCTTTCTGAACAATGTCTGGCCCCAGTTCCAGATTACCTGCTATTACTATTTTCAGTACAGATTTTCCACAACAAATGAGTGTCACCTTTGCTTCCACTGTGCTCCAGCACATACAGGATATCTTGCATATACTCTCAAAGGACAGCAGTTTACTTTTCATCAGGGTGTTACATGCTGCACTTTGTTCTGCAGTTTTAGCTTCAATAATCCACCTAGGTAGGAAGCCAGGCAGTTGTTGCAGTTCCTTATCTTTAGAGGAAAAGGAGCTACACTATTTTGCCTTGAGCCTCCTAAAAACTTCACTGTCTGAGTAAATGGCCCAAGCTTTTAAAATTGCATCTTTTTTCCCTTATTTGTGTTTATGTGGCTATTATGATTCTATTCAGAAGGAAAGATTTGTTCCTTCCTCTGAAGAGCATCTGCACTGTACACTACTCAGTTCTGTTTAGCCTTTTGGCTATTGCATTTTTATTGGTGTTTATAAAATGTTAAAAAAGCAGCATACATCAAAATAAAAAACACTAGGGAAAATATTAGCAGACAGCCTATACTGGTGGATATTCCTTTTGTAAACAAAAAGCCAATGATTTTAAAATAAACTAATCCCAATCAGATATGTATAGTTGTGGTACTTCTGTAGGATAAATGAATAGTTGAGCAAGAAACCTCGATTCGGAGAAAGGAGCAAAGATTACAGAACAGACCCTTTTTACAGGCTCCGAGAACAGGCCAAAGAAGGCAGTGCTTCAGTCTGGAGAGGCTTGCCGATGTTTGTAGAGAAGGCACACGGAGTGCTGGTAGACAGTGAAGTGCCCTTTCTGCACCACCCGCCACCCCCGCCCCTTTATCAACGGCAATGCCACAGTGTGCTTCTGGCTACAGAAAGAGTTGTGGAGAGGCAGGGGGATGGGGGATGTTAAATTGCAGGACCTCCTGATCATATGCAGGGACAGAAGGGGATAAATATTAAAAATTTCAAATAGTTGTTTAATTTTTAATGTTCATCTTGACCTACGCTTTTCTCTGGAGCAGCAAAGCAGGAGGATTGGGAGAATATGAGCATGGAAAATAGCAGGGCAGTATTGCTCAAGTTCACTAAGTAACTTCAAAAGCCTTCCTACTCTCTAGAATTGATAATGTCAAATTCCAGGGGCATAGACGTTTAAAATGTATTTGACAGAGTCAGCATGCTGAACAAGGAGCAGCTTGACCTTTTTTTTTTTTTTTAAAAAAAAACCTACCTCCAAAACAACAACAGTGTGACAAAAAGAAAGCTGTAATTTAAACATGACCTCAGACTTCTTCCTTCAGCTCAGTTATATGTCTGTCTCCTCAGAGACTCATGACTTTGCATTTAAACAATTATTTTTCTCTGTCTTGGAATAAGAGGTGATGACTTTTTCACACCATGTGCAGATAATCAGACTGGAGGAATGGTTGGAATCAGTTTCCCAGGAAAACGTTCTAAGCATGAAGCTGTAAGAAGTGGGCTAAAAGACTTCATGATGCAATCTGCTTTTTTTTTTTTCTTTAAAATATAAATTGAACCTTGGGAATGAAATATGTCTTCAATCTCCTATGGGTTGTTTAAATTTTTAGCTTGGAGAGCTGTTCCTGTGCTTCATATAGCTCAATGTGTATTCAGTTATCACAGCCAGGTGAAACAGCTCAAGAAAAGGAGCTCAGATTGCAAGCCAGTCACCAGAGTATAAGCTATTTCTTGGGAAGTGGGAGGTCTGGCTTCATGTCCCTTCTCCGCTATGGGCATTTAAATCTCAGTTCCCAAGAAAGCAACTTCTATCAACTTTTCTAAATTCAAGCTTTGATTAAAATATCCCTTGTCCAGCCTCTGAAAGCTTAGGTATTTGAGCACATCCACTGGAGCAGGTGCTACATGGAGGACATTGGGGAATTCGTACATCCTGTTGGGGTCTAAGTATGAGATGACTGCTGAGCACTGTACAGACTTAGATGGCTATATACGTGCTCAGGAACTGGAATGTAGCTGTCTCGGAGACTTTACTGGATGCTAAGGATTTCAGGCTCCTCTAGAGCTGGGTTAGTTTGAAGATGCAAATTAGCAGCTAGATGTTGGAATTTGGCACCTGAATAAACAGTAGTCTCTCATGAATCTTACTTAAATGAATGTAGGCCAAGTACTTTGTTCTGAATCTCATAAACTTCCAGGAGATTTGGAATACTTTTGGATGTTAATGATCATGTGATTTTCTTATAATTTCATAATCTCATGCAATCAAAAGCTAGTCATCAAAATGCTATTACAGCCAGAAACAGGTATGATAATCTCATTTTGTTGGCTTATTGACCTATCCTTTTTTGTATGTGTGGGAGATAACTAACATCTTCTCATCTCTGACTGAGGGCACAGTATGACAGCTTGGAATTGACTTATCTAAACTCTGTATTTTGATTTTTGCTTCTGCATGTTATATGCAATGACATCCATGATGAGCATTTAAATGTGTAGTAGGGCACTGATCAGGAGCATGATAATAAAAAGCTGAAATTTTTTTAAACAGCAGTAGATTAAAATATAACACTGAAAAATTATTACTATATAAACATATTTAGATCTGATTTTGCTGCAACAGGAGTTTCTGAAAGAACTACCTAAGCAGTGATTTGCAGGTAAGGACACAAACATTAGTCTGTTCTTTTTAAAAAACAAAAGAAGAAAAACAACAACAACAAAAAACAAAAACAACAAAAAAAAACCCACCTGTCTGTGCACTCCGCTTTTTGTAAGAATCTTCACCTCTGAGGTGATGTGGGTGATGCGATAAGCCACAAGAGTGAGCTGTGATTGATGAGTTGACAGAACCCGGCTGTGGATATGCGTTTAATCTGAACTCCAATTTTCTAATAAAACATGTAGTATATAAAAGTCACTGCTAAAGAAATATATTCACCTTCAGCCTTTTTTTTTTTTTTTTGCATTTCTCTTCTACTGTACAGTGTGCTTGTGAAATTTTGAATGAAAGTTAAATTCTTTCTCATTACTGCCCTTGCTTGTTTTACTCAGGCTGTAGAACGTAGGCAAACTGAATTCTGTTTACTCTAGTTCACATTATCTTGTAGTATCATATAAGAGCACATTTATTCATTTTCTTCTTAATAGCCAGAGATGGTTGCTTTGCAAATCTGACCAGAATTGAAACTGGGATATCTGCTTTTTGCTTCACGTCTGATGTAGCTAGTCATTTATATAGTGACACTTGCTCTAGAATTTTTATTTCTGGTTATGGAAAAACTCATTTGGTGAACTGTGGTCCAATGCATAAAAATAATTTGGCATATAAATTTCGCCTGCACTTTAATTTTTTTTTAATCTGTTAAGCTTTGCAAATAAAAAGCTGAGTGCAGGTCAGAACTTCATTATGTTCAAAATCTGTCCACTGTTTCAGTCTTCGGATGTTTGGTTGTCTCTGTGGAAGATGGGGAACAGATATTTTCATAGACACGTTTCAAATGACTGTTGTTGTTTCAAATACTCTGTAGTCCCACCTTTCTGCATACAATATCTTCCTTCCAACCGTGAGTAAGCAAACAGGAATGTGATGTTTAAAACTAGGATAGTAGTTTGGCCCTTATCAGTATGGTGATTTCAAACGAATGCGTGTTCTTTAGAATGTGAACAAATGTGAATCATTAGTAATACCTTCTGCGAAAGAGGAGAAAAAAGCTAGTGTTAATATAGGGTTTTAAAATGAAAAAAATTAAAGTTGTAAAACAAAAACCCACCACAACAAAACAGAACTCCTGAAGTTCTCCAATACTGCATAGTATTAGAACTTTCTTTGGAACTAGCACATAAATGAAGTATAAGTATACAAGCATATAAATGAATTCATGAAAAAGAGCCAGTCCAATTCATGTTGTTGGCGTATATTACAACATAGCTTATGATTACTCTGGTCATGTGACTTTGTCACTTTCACCTTCACATACATTTTATGCAGAACTGTAGCTTGCTATAGTTTACTATAGCAATTACTATTTTGGATATGTGTGTTTTATTTTATGATTTTGCAAAATTACCTTGATATATACATTGCACTGCAAATGAAACTGTGTAAGGTGGATAATTTACTTACCATATTATATCACCAAAAATGGGGCTCGTTCAGATCAGTACAGAAAAGGGTTTTTTTTTTTTTTTTGTATATGCAGCATCTATCATAGTGACAGAAGCAGTGCTTCCATGATTTCCTTTTCAGACAAACTTGGTAGGAATAACATGCTGGAGGGGAATTCATGGATATCTGAGATGTACACAGATGAGGAGGAATCACTTACCTGTCCAGGTCTTACAAGTTTTTTTGAAGCATTCTGTTTTTCATGAATAAAAATGCTTGTTTTTTCAAGGCTTGTTTGTAGCTTCTGTTTCTTAGAGGAGCTGCATTTTTATTAATTTTTGCTTTGCCAACATGCCACCTAGGTGGACAGGAACTATTGCATAAATTCTTAATAAAGACATTTTTAAGCAAAATGATGTGTGGGGGGAAGCAGTTATTAATAAGTTTGTGGCATTAAGGGCAATTTTTAGCTGAATGTAGTAAAAATGCTTGCATTGTACTAAAGGGGACATCATGAGCTTTAAAATATGCAAATGAGGTGATAAAGAGAACTTGTGTTAATGGCCAATAGCTGTATGGTGTACTGAAAGTGACAGCTGAACAGCCAGCAATGGTGGTTATAAAGGACCTTCAAACAGAAAGATAGCAGTACTATAGAAAAACCTGGCAATGGCAAACTTAGAACTTTTCGAAGTAATGTGGGTTTGTGGTAAATTTAGGGTTTTTGACAGCAGAGTCTGCACCATACATGCACTCTCAGCTCCCTGGGTGTGCACAGCTGGAAGTGTGAAGAGCGCACCTCTGGAGCTAGGGAAGCAGCTGTGCAGGGCATAGTGGGGTTGTACAGCCCTTGCCAGGCGGCCGTCCTCATGGGTGACGCTGTAGCTCGGGTTTTCAACTTTGTAGGCAGGATCATCACACTGCAAAACACCCGCAGCGCCATTGTCAGCCCGTCTGCTGCCCAGGCCACTGCCTGCACCATGGTTATATGGTGTATAATGTACACCAATAATTAGCTTTTCCTAATGCAGACTGGAAAAAAGCTTTGTGAAATGCGGTGTAATGATACTTGGTTCCTCTCCCTGGAGGCAGACGAGAAGTTTCCCCCTTGTTGTCGCTGCATCCCAGAGGCAGCGCGGGCGCGGGGCTTCCGGCGGGCACGCAGCCCGTGGCCGCGGGCACGGCCGCCCGCCAGAACCTCCGCTGGTCCCACCAGCGGCCCTGCCGCCTCCCCTCCTCAGCAGGCCCGCGGCTTGGTGCCCTGGCTTTTGAGACTCGTCCAAGCAGCTGACAGCATGGTGCCCAGGAGCCCCTCGGGCATGATGCGTCGGCTCGTGAGGTGGGGAGGCTTGTGTGGGCACCCAGCTGCGTCCTGGTGAAAATGCAGTGGCACGGCAGGGCGTGCGTGTGAGCGGGCAGGCCCGTGGCAGGAGAGCCTCTGTGCCCGCCGGCTGGGGCTCGCTTCCCAAGCGGGCCGGGGGCGGTGAGCAGCTCTGCTGTGAGCAGCGGCCGGCAATCTGAGATGCAAAACTTCCGAGCTTGGGATGCAAAAGGCATCAGGAGTGTTTGTACCTGCTGCAAGCAGCAATTGACAGCTCTGTACATATACAAACAAAAGCTGTGGTAGAGGCAGCTGATGTAAATTCTTGCTGTTTAGCCATGCTAATGCTCTCTTGCTTGATGTCAGCTCAGATCTTGTATAGCTTGCATGTACTTTTTCCCCACAACAGGGTCGTGTTGTTTTTCAAAGCTATGAGTCATGCTTTGCTATTCTTTTCTGTGAAGCTCAACGGAAAAGATCCAATGTACGGTTCGTGCAGTGTAGAAGAGAACGTTATAAATCCCTCATTCTGAAATGGATTAAACTGAGCCTATATTATATATGGTGGCTATGATTTGACAACAATCACGCGGTGTGTCATAGCAGTTTTAGGAACAGCAAGCCTGCCCACAGTTCCTGTAGAGTCTTATTTGTATAAACAAGTCTGCAGCCCTTCAAAGATGAAGCAGTTCTGTGAGCCAGTGAATTTTCGATTGCTTCAATGTCAAATGAAAAAATGTCTAGCAGAATGAAACCATAAGTAGTGCAGAGTGCAGCTACACACAGAAGATTGCTATAATTATAGAATATATTTTAATGCCTTTGAAATGATGAATATAATTGTAGAATTTTCAGAGTCCATTCAGAAATGTTTTGAATTGAACAGAAGCATTCTGTGAATATGTTCTATACAGAAAAAAAGAATAAATACTAAGTATAATTTTAGTTTCTTCTTTATGGAATTGTTGTTTAGGTTAGGTTCTGTTAAGTTCAATACAAGTTATTTTCCTCTCCTTTTACAAACTTGTTTCTTCACCCTTAAATAAAGAAGTGAGAAGAAATGGAATGAGAGGTTCCCTACTTCTGTCAGGCCGTGTTTGCATGGGATGTAATATGCAGACTAACTGTTCTTGTCTTTCTGACTCTGCACTTCTGGAAGCAGAGCTATTTTCTGCAGTTATAAAGTGCTTATTGCAAATAAACACGTCCTTTTGAAACTTATTTTCAGTGTCAGAAACTTTGTGGTACTAACAGACTGAATCAAATCTGCATGATGCACTGAGTGATATAGTCTGACTGATGGCATCCAGAATAGGCTCTCATTGCACTATCGATCTTGTTGTTTCAGGAAAGAGTATTAAAAGGTTATTCTGAAGATGATACTTTCGTTATCTATTTTCTGAAGTTCTGGAAAAAGTAGTACTTGGAAGTTTATTGGACTATTTTCTTCTGCTTTTGTATGGTATATAGTGTACGGTTTTTTCCTCATCCAAACTGTCTTTGGTTCTGGCAGTTTTAATATGTGTAGTACGTGTGGGTGTTTACTTCCTGGATCCAAGGAAAATTCTTAATTCAAGTTGTTCCCCACCACCTCACCCCCTATGTTTTGTTACAGTGAACTTTCCAACTATGGAAATATGGAAAGATGCAGGGAAAAGAAAAAAAAAATACTTAAAAGCTGCTTTTCATTTTAATCTCTCTTCCCTTCAGAAATGCTTTGAAATGAAATTTTCTCTTTCCAGCAAAAGCAAATATTTCAGCAATGCTACCAGATGGCAAAACCCATTATTTACAAAGCATCATGTGTTTACTCATGAATGTCTTCGCTTGGTGGGGGAGAGGGATGATAGAAGTGAGATGCTCAGAACAATAATGACAACAAGATAAGAATTCTATAGAGCATTATCAGAAGGACTCAGATGCTTATTTTCCTAGTCTTTCAGTGTTCTCTGCTATAGTGTTGTAAAACATGGTATGGCCTAGGGGTTTGAATACTGAGTACAGGAATTCATACTTCTGATTTAGCAGTTAAAAGCAATTTCAGAAGACATTTTGTGAAAGACTTTTCTGACAATTTTTTTTCCTAAGTAGTTCCTAGGTTTAATTGCAGATCTTTCATCTGGTCAACTTGTATCTTTCATTCTTTATCAGCAATAGGCAGAGAACCCACATTTTTCTCAGTAGTTTGATTATCATGATTAATCGCCCTTATTGTTGGAGACTTCTTTTATAATTTGAACTTGTGTGGCTGCAACCTTTGAACCTGAATTCTTCTGCTTTTTAATAGCAAGCACATTCTTTTGGATGTTCATGTGTTCTGAATGTAGCTTTGTTTTTCTGTTGATACACTAAACAGATACATGTTGTGTCTTCCAGTTTTAAGCACCTCTCTCATTCTGATAATTTCAATTGGTTTTGCCCCACATAGTCCAATTTCTCAACACTTCTTTTGAAATGTGTATGCCACACCTCCCCACAGCATTCCATTATAGGTCTTACTATTACTGTATTCAGAGGTAGTGCTAATTTTCTCCCGTTGTTCCTTGCTCCTGGGTTGTTCCAAAAATCCTGTTAACCCAGGTTCTCACAGCATAACATATAGCGCTCATTTTCTCTTAGCCCTTAGGAATGAAAGTCAGGTTTGCTGAGTTGAGAGTCCCTCAAATGTTAGTTACTAATTTCATGCCTTGATCTTTGGTGTGAAACTACATTTTCTTAGACTAAAATACCTTTTATTTGATGGGGCTAGTTTACAAAAGGTAGGGCCTTAGCCACCAGTGGGGCTGTCTTATTTTACGTTGCAGTTGTGTAAGTGTGGGAAAGTGGGGAGGCTCCTTGCTGTAACAAAACTGTACTCATCCTTCAGTTTTCCAGCAGTCTATCTGCAAACATTTTCAGCAGAGGTTTTGTGTTTGCTCTCAGACTACTGATGAAAATGGTAAATAGTATTGAGCCTTGCACTGATCCCTCTGGAATCTCACTTGAAACAACCTTGTTTGATTCCCCACCAAATGCTTCTTTGCAGGATTCCTCAGCTATCCATCTGCTTCTTAATTCTTTTTAGTATAAGCTCCATTCCTATTGAATAAATGCTACCCGTTATATCAGTGTTTTAGCACAATGATTAATCGAGTATCTTACCAAAGTATGTTATTATTCCTTACTTATGATCACCAATTAATGTGTTATATCAGCAGAGAATGGAGCTAAACGTGTTCACAAAGTCTTAGCAAGAATGAGTGTTTTCTCATCCCGCTTTTTAGCAGGCCGGGAACATAGCCGAATCGGAACTGATAAATGTAATGCATGGCACTGCTGTTAGCTGTGCAATCTGCTTTATTCTTTGAGGTTCTGATGTCGTAGTCAACATCACTGCATGTGTTGTTCAGTAATGTTAACCAGGGTGAATACTTGCTTGTGGTGTCTAGTGTATTCTCTGACCTTTCCCCCGTGAGGGAAAACCAAGGTACTGGAAAGACCTGTTTTGCTTAAAAAGCGAGAGAAAAACACAAGCATGGCAAGTATCTGAGAATGTGTGCCTTGCCTTTGAAAAAATAGTGAGGCCACTGATCATCCTGGTGGGATTAACTCCTCAGTCTGTTTTAGCCTAAGGAAAAGTCCTGTTGTACACAGAGATTAGTTTTATCTTTGCTGTAGGGTTCTGCTCTGGAGAAGTTGCTCTGTCTCCATTCCAGAGCTGTCAACAGTCACGTAGATGTCCTGAATCTCATTTATGGCATGCTTCAGAGATAGGACCAAAGTCTTGGTTCTAAATGGGAATGTGAAATAAATTATTATATCTGAAAGTGGTGATGTAAAACTCCATCCTTCTTTTTTCCCTCATCCCTCATGCACATTCTGGCAAGATAGGAGGGCTCCAGCACTGTACCCTTCCTCACGGTAAGCATGACCTTGGGGTTGACAGGCCTTCACTCTTCCCACAGGGAACCCTGCCTACGTGCCTACATAGAAGTAATTAGTTCAGAAAGCAGGTAGGTTGTTATGGGAAAACTTGAGTTATTTCAGCTTGTTTCTTCTTTCCTCACTGGAGAAATACATTTTCTATCTCCGAGCCTGTCTTACTTGTATCTTTTAGAGATGACTAGATTTGCTCAACCAGAAAGAAATTCAGGGCACCAAAGGGATGGAAAAGGCTGTCACTGCATATTACTTTGAAGAGCTACTGTTTCAATTAACATTTTATGTTAATATTCAGTACTATCCTTTATCTCTGGTAGATAAAAAGCTAGTTCCTATACCGGTTAAAGCCATTTGATGGTAACATCAGGATAAAATGGGGTCCTTAGTGTGACAGAAGAGAATACCAATTGCTATCATGCTATGTTAATGCAAAATGATGGTTTCACAAACAACCAAAGATGCTCGAGGCAAGATATGCGGTAAAACTTCTACAGGGAGCAATCGCAAGTGCCAAAGTTCACCTCTTCCTTTAGCATTGCTACGTCCTTCTGATTGTTTAATGTTGATTTATATTTAAGGAATGAAAGTTGGCTGATATTTGTTTAGCACTGTTCGTCCAGACATGCCTAAGCTCTAAACAGATTTTACCAGTTCATTACATCCTTAGATTTCATGTATGTGTTTCAGTGATGTATGTGCATGGACTATGTGAGTGAATTATTTCAGAACATTCAATGAGTTTTGATGTTGGCGTAACTCAAAAAGGATTGCATGTCTTGCATATCTGGATATACCGTAATTGCTGTCTGCTGTGTGGGTTGAGACTTCATAGCCTTGTACGACACTTTGCTTTCTGATGAAGTAGTTAGTTGGAACTTGGGACATTTTTGTAGGGTAACTGTTCAACTACATTCAGTTAATGTTATTTAAATAATGAACGTCCAGGATGCAATTAATCTGCACAGTTTGATATCCACATAATATTTATGATTAAAATAATTTAAAACTATTCCTGTAATTTACCGATTAGAAGATTTCATTGTCAAATCCTTGCATGCTTTCCTCCCTGGCTTTGCTGGTTTGCTTATTTATTTTTTTTGAACATCAGTGAAATTAGTTCCTTCATTTCTCTTTAACATTCATTCTTTCCACTGGTGATTCACTTTCTCCCTAGGATCAATGTGTAACTAATATAGAAACTTTTGCTATTCAAGGAAAAGATAGTAAAGTCATCATGAAAATGGTTTTGACAGACTCAACAGCTTTGTAACACAAAATAAATCTTCTCAAGTTTCTGTTAAAAGATATTACTCAACTTCCAATGTATTCTATTGTACTGTTCATCTTTCTGAATAATATTTCAGGCTGAATCTAGCTGAAGAGTGTTTCTGTGTTCATTTTGGCCTCCTTTATTACTATACATGCAATCAGATAGGTTGGAGTATGAACAGAACAGCGTAACTGTTTTGAAGACACAGTAAATTCCTTAACAAAAAGTGAAATCAGCAATGGAGAATAAGAAATTTAAGACACAGCTGAAATAGGACCATGTTTCTCTAAACTGAATCTGTCCATTAGCAGAGCATATTTAATTGTTAATAAGGTAATGTGCATTATATCTAAGGAATACTTGTTTCTCAGTGATTGCTGAAAACAGTTCTTCTAAATTTTGATGAAGATTATTTCCAGCTGGACATAATTTCAAGGAAGATTCTCATTTGTCCTGAGTAGAAAGAGACTCAGGATAAGACTCAAGACATAAGGCTGCAGGGACCTAGACTATGATTCAATTAGGATATATATGCTGAAGGTAATTAGAAGCCGAAGGCAGGTGAGCAGAAGAAAATGTACTGTAATGAGAGATGTTGGAAAGATGAGGTGGGTGCACTGTAATATGACTATTTGGGCTTCATTCAGTTGCCAATAAGTATTTGAGAGGCCCCAGAGCAGCGTCAGCTCTAATGCTTTTAGCTGGTGGGGACCTCAGCAGACAAGGACAGAATACATCTTCTCCTGGCGTGTATTGATGCTTCCGGCAAGTTGTGCAAAGCTTGATGAGGGCATGTGTGCAATTCGTAGTGCCAGATGGGAAATATAATTTTAGCAGGGATTGCAAAGATGTGGTGGAGAGGGACTGTCTCCAAGGTAAGAGCAGCCTCTGTCCTAGAATATTCTGCCTGGCCTCTGGCTGGAAGATCACAGGTTTCTCACAGCTCCTGTGTCATAGCTATCAGTCCTATGCAAATATATCAGGTATTAAAAGTGTGTGGTCCTAGGTGCTGATGTTTGAATTGAATGAATTGTGGTCCCTCAAATCTGATGGGTTGCAACAGCTAGGGAAAATAGTTGCACCTTACCAATTACTGGATACTGGGTTGGTTTCCAAGTGAGTTTAAAAAGAATCTAAGATAAACTAACTTTAGGACTGAGAAATTAATTCAAATAGAAATGAGCATCACAACAACAGAAGGGTCAGAAAGGTATCTAGCTGTAGATGTTTAATGAGGCTTCAAACAGTCTGAACAAATTGTTGCTGTCAGTGTTGGAAGCACAGGAATATCTGAGCTTGGATCAAGTCACATGGGAATTTTCAAAATAATTATGAACATAATGTTTAAACTATGTATGTGGATTGAAACTTTACACACCTGGTATGCTTTCTAAATACGGTAAATAGTTTATTGCTGTGAAAGTTAACTGTTTTGCTCTTAAAAAAGCTTTTTGTGAAGTGACTACTAGAGTTACTTCTGAGACTTCCGATTTTCACTCTATTTTTCTTCCATCCTTCCATGGCTGACTCCTTTTTCAGTTACTTATTGGTCACACACTTACAGACCTTCCCTTTATACAGCAAGCAACTGTTTAGAAAGGAATTGTTTCTCACTGCTGAGTTACTGAATAACTACCTTTTTGCTACCTGTATTTTTATGACCTGTATAAAGGGATGTTAAACTACCTTGTGATATCATTATTTATCTGCATTATAGTATCTAGTAGGATCCCTGCTCAAAGATCATAACACTATTATATTATGTGCTCTTCAAAGGAACAGGGAGAGATACAAGTACAGGATCACGAGATGGCAGAAAATGAACACAAGAGTACGTTACAGTATCAAGCAAATCTAGAATTTATTTTGCAGTTCTGGTTCTTTCTGGGCACTCCAAGGAAGGAAACATCTAAATTTGCAGAACTTATAAAAGTTCTGTGTAAATTTTAGTATCATGGATATTAGTTAGTCTTTGCATAAAGCAATATATTCCTTGCTCATTTGCTGTGGTCTTCCCAATGAGCTCCATTATAAGTGACTGGGATTGTCTAGAATGTCAAGCACAAACACTGAATGACTTGTATAATAAATCCCAGCGATTACCCTTTTAAATTCATTTATGGGTTTTGAGTCACTCTGGATGCACTGAGGGCACAGAAAATATGAGATGATATTCCCAAAATTACTCAGTGTGGGTCTAATTCTCCTCACCTGACAATAAAATCTTCTGAGTTCAAAAGGCAGTGATGAAGCTACTGCTGGGTGATTCTTTAGCTATAAAATTGCTTTGACACAGCCAAGTTCTTAGGCACATAAGCGGATATCAGATACAAATTTAGCTGGACAATTTATATCATTCAATTAAGAACAGGATTTGGTATTTCTTTAGAATGGCTTCAGCATAGGCCAAAATTCTCAGTAAGCCAGATAAAGAAAGTAGTTAAAATATTGAAGGGAAAATAATACAAAAAAATCTCTGTTATATAGCTGTTAACACTATAAGACTTTAAAATACAAATCTGAATACAGATGTGATCAAAAATATAGGAAAACATTTTGTATTCAGATTAGATGATAATATCACTATACTAAATACTAGAATATGGTAATCTAAATGGAATAAAGTAATTTTGAAACTTGGCGAAGACAAGAAGACTTCCAGGAAGAAATCAGTCCAGATAGCAAACTAGATGTAATTTATGACATGTAGAAAAAAAATTCATATTCCCAGTTTAGTTCAAACAGATTGCAAAGCATATTACAGTAAAAAGGAAAAAAAAATTACTAACATCGAGAAGGGTGGAGTTAAGGTTGGAGGAGCTGACAGTTACTTTCGTAACCTGATGTTACTTCTTAAGCAAGTAATAAGGGATAGTTTTCTCCCAGAAAAGAGAACCCTGGAAACAGCTGCTGTTTAGCAAATATATGTCTTCCATTTTAATTATTTAACAGGAGTGAAACTGGGTTGCCCTTCATAAATAAGGTGTTTCTACTTCTATATTTGAAGTATGCCACTGTGTGCCATTGCTACTAGAGAGTGAACTCACGCGGTCTGGAGGGAAGATGGTAAGTGCTGTATGTTCAGGGCAGCTGTTAGTTTGCTTCTACCCGTTTTCTTCACAGCAAGTTAATATTTACTACCTGTAGTGCTTAAAATTCCTGGATATAATTGGGCTCCATTTTGTTACCTTCGGTGCATACTGAAAAGATTTATTGGTCTGACGAACGTGCTCATCAAGGGGATGGAAAGGGGGCATAGAGAGGCGATTTGCTTATTCAACAAATTGCAGAATCAGGAATGGAATGAAGGTGTCTGACATGGCTTGTTCATCATCTGAATGAAGAATGTAGATGAGCAGTGCTGCGAATGACAGCACTAGTGAGCAGGAAAGTATTTTCCATGTTGCAGAAATCCCTACCTGACATACGTTCCTTGTCAGGGCATGATTTTGTTCCTCCTGAAAATGTTGATCAGGTAATGAAAGAACAAGCTTGGTAGAGGCAAGGACACTGTCCGTCATAAGTGACTAAGCTTAAAGAAGTTTTTTAAGGTGTCACAGAATAACGTAGTTTTCATTCCGCAAAGAAGCATCTGTAACCCTTGTAGAATCAAATTTTCTCAACGTAATGGACAAACAGATCCATTCATCATGGATTCATCCAGTTTGCCTTTTGCTGTGCAAAATAAATTTGTTTAAGACAGAAGCATCTGTTCCTTTTTAAAATATCATCAAGGGGTGTAGTTACCAATTAAAAGAAAAGTGATGCAGAAAACATCCGTGTCATCTTAATTTTATCAGATTTTGGCAACTGCAAAGAAAATTACCTTCCCAACAGACTGTTTATCTCTCCCTCCCTCTTAGCTTTTAACTGCTTTCAAGATTTTTCTGGAAAAAATAGTATCATTTGTGGCAGGCTCTATAAACAGCATTTAATTCTACAGCTGCTGGGAACACAGACATTTCCAGCATTTTCCACCATTTCTGCTGGTGGTTTCTGGCAGCTGGAACATCAATGTTTGTTACTTTCATTACAGTCTCTTCTGCATTTACAATGTAGACCACGTATTTTTTTTCTTTTTTTTTTCTTTCCCTTTTTTTTTTTTTCCCCTCCCCCTTCCCTCTTCTCCTGTTCTGGAGCCCTGGTGTCTGAGTGTCTGACCGGGAACAGGTAAACCTCAGGGACTTGTGCAGTGGCTGCCCGCAAATTTATTTCAGNTCATGGACAATGAAGGATGAAAAACAATATCCTCAGAACATAGCTTAAGTAGGCTGCAACTTTTTTTAATGAATCACACCTGGGAACTCTCCAGTGATAACTTATTTAGTGCAGATTGTCTCCTTACTGCTGCTTTGCTCAAGCAGTTAACCAATGGTTGCTCCTGTTTGGAGGGGGCCTAGTCATAAAACTGAAATTACTGAGCTGAAACACTTTTTATCAAAACAGACTTAGACATAAATATTTTCCATGTCTTTGGGTTATCTCTTTTCTTGTTCAAACTGTCAGACTGCTTTTTTTTTCCTTTTTCTTTTTTTTTTTTTCCAACCCAGGAGTAGATGCTTTAGTGAAAAAAGTGTTCCAATCTGTGTTAAACAGTCACTGTCTATAATATAGTAGTCATTGACTTTGACTGTGACACTGTCATATTATAACATGCTGATACTATTAATTGGAATATTGCTTGACATGTCACTTTTTGCACTGCTACCTTGTAATAGTAAGGTAATGTAAAAATCCTTAAAGATATGGCTTGGTGATTTCTTGACTTTCCTCATGGATTTAATAATTCTGATGTACCTATATTGTTATTATTTTAAAAACACTGTCTAAATTATATCTCTAGTGTGTTCAGGGTAGCATCTTGCATGAACTTGTTGAACTAGAGTTATGATCAATCTTTGAATCACACTGCTATTTCTCTGAAGTCTTGTCTGTACTTCTTAGAACTGTAAATGTGCATAAGGAAAGAAAAAAGGCAGATCCAAATAGATTCCAATTTCTGTAGATTGGTTAGACTGTCGGATGACTGAATTGTGCAAACCTTCTGTTTTTTAATAGCATCATTCTTCATGCTGCTTTGGTTTCATGTTAGTAGATTTCTACACAGACTTCTACTATATTTGCAACTCAGTGAAGTGACCCATTGACAGGAAAGAGGTATAGTAATAGGTGCTGGTATCATTATTTATAAAGTGTGTATCCTTTAATGAGTGGAAGTGTACTTCCATATGGTGAATTTTGACGAAGCAGTGGAATTTTTAGCAGGAGAAAAGATAATACCTTCAGTTCTGAGAAAGGAACTTAGGTCTGTTACCATTTCATATACACTAATGGCTGGTCAGAAGTAATTTCAAGTCAGTGGAGTCGCATCAGTGTATTTTGCGGAGGTAGAATGAAATGTAAATTGGAATTTGACAGCTGATTAAACAGAGCTGACCACGATTAGGTTTTTCAACAAAATGCATTCTTTCAAAATGAAGTTGCTTTTAAGTTGGGCAGATATTCTGTCTTTTTGTCTGCAAAGCCAGTTCCTGAGAAGGAACCGAGTTTATGATGCTAAAGGCTTGCAGTGCTTCTTGGTGGAACAGGTTGTCCGTCAGATTTGAGAACTGGCCTCTCCCTGCAGTGTGTGTGGCAAAAGATACCTAAATTGGAATGCACCACAGCCTCGGTGGAGACCAGTGTAAGGCACTGAAGGATGCTAAAGGACAAGAACGTTTCTCACATCTTGTCCGATTAAATTAGCCACAAGCACTGTACGATTCAGGATTTCATGAGCTTTTTTTTTCCAGTCTCATGTTCTGTATGAAAGCATACAGAGTGCTGGTTTTACTGTATGCCTGATCACTTTTCTGAAGGCTTGGCTACTCAGCGTGCATGAGTAAATAACACGTGCTAAATCAGAGGCCACGTGCCCAGGGGAGAATCACTTCCTCGTGTTCAGTGAGAGAAAGTCGTGGTGGTGGTTTTTCCGCCATACACCAATGATTACAGAAATCTTGAACTGAGTGAGAGGTTTACTTTCTGCTCCTTTTTGGAAATGGCATCCACTGTCAAAGAAAGTGTGTTAAGCAGAACTTTATGAAGTGCTTTGGGTGGAGACTGCTCAGTTGCTCTGGTTTAATTGTACTTTTTATAATTTTTTTTTTAATACAGTGGCTAGAATCCAGGTCTGAGCCTTTCCAAGTGATTATATCAAATGTTCAGGGTACTGTAGGGTCTGTAAAATCATGTTTGCTTTTCTGTCTCTCTGGACTAGCCAGGGTTTTGAGTTAAAATGTCAATATTCTAATAAGTTGAAAACCTGTTCTTCTGAAATACTGTATTAATATATGCATCATAGTTGCATGATTTATGCACCATTGGAGGTCCGCAGCAGTGTGTAACTAAATTTGAAACTCTTTAAAAAGTTTTTAAACTTTAAACTATTTCAGAATAAAACTGTAAAATCATCAATACATTTAATCAATATGTTAACTAAAAAAAAAATTAAAGGGCTAATCCTGAACAACTCCTGTAGGCCTTAATGGAAGTGATATACTGCCAGGACTTCTCAGAAAGAAGTCCTAAATGATAATACACAATTAAATACTTAAAATGACTCTCTGACTTTTGTTTTTTTGAAATTATGTATTAGGAGCGAATGAATTAAAGGCTCGTGTTTATTCATTTTTATATGGCCTTGAGAAAGTAGTTCTACAGGTTTTTTTGTTTTTGAGGGGGGAGTTAAACCTTTTATGTTACTTTGAAATTGTTGGTCTAGTTGAGGAACAAATAAGTATCATAAAAAAAATCAATTTTGTGAATATTACAAACCTAGAAAGGGGTGACAGCTGGCAAAGGGGGAGCCTTGTGGAATTTCAATCTCAATTTCCAGACTAAAAGCTACATAAAACAAATAGATACATAATATTTTAAATACAGAATGTGCTGTTTAAGGCCAGGAAACATATACAGAAACACATTACTTTGTACAAATTCAGTTGGATTGCTCACAGAAAAATTATTCTTGTAAATGCACCTGGGATTAAAAAAAAAATTGTTTGTCTCCATGTACAGTGCACACAATTTTCAAATGGCTATACACTATTTTCTACTTTTTAGTTTTCCATTATAATATTTCTCTGGATGTGTGAAATATTAAACACATTCCTGCACGCATATAGTTCATAGCTGTATGTTTACCTACATTTCTGAAGAAATTCTTCCTACCTGCATGATTTGCTTTTGCAGTGTACAAATGGCTGTGAATAAAAAAAAGACGTAAACTGAAGACATGAATGACTTGTAGCAGTATGTTCAAAACAGAAATGAAAGGGTACTATTTGAAGTAGGTACTATTCCATCATCTTTTTTTTTTTTAAATAAACATTTGGAGATCATACAAGATAAAATTTAGAATAAAATTGTGAAGAATAGCACTAGAAATAATGTTTCTCCATTCTGCTCATTTATAGTCTTCCCCTTTCATGTACTGTGCACTTAATTGGTAGTAGGATGAAAAAGTCTCTGAATTGGAACTGCCTGAATTTATATGTATTGACTTAAAATATAACCAAAGAAAAAAGCTAGATTATACCAGTATTTCAAATCCTTAGAATGTATCAAGATCCTATGGTTTCTGTAGGTGCTTGATCTAAAATGTAAATTGTATATCATATTGCATGGACTTCCTGTGGTCTGCTTTTATGGAATCTATCTGTTTATTCATATTAGTGAATTTTTCAGTATTAAAAAGTGAAAACGTTAAGTAAATGATGGGAGTATTGAGCAGATTTGGCAAAGGTGCACACCATTTATGTGCAGAGCACAAGAAGTCTGCGATCATTTGGTCGTAAAATGTGCTGGTGTCAACGTCTTACCTGCTGGTGGCAGCAGACAGGGTAAGATTCATCTTTCTCAAGCTATTCTTATGAGGCAAACTATACCTACTTGGGCAGTACAATTATTTCTGACTCTTGAAAATTAAAGTCTCTGGTCATATTTCTGGGAGAGCTCTCTGTGCTTGAAAACATACAGAAAAATCTTGGAACTTGATGTACTGTTTATATCAGGAGAAAAATAATAAACCCAGATGAACATAACTGTCTGTACAAAATAAGCATAGCCCACGAGTAGTGCAGCAGACAAGAGAGATAATGCTTTATGAGTTGTTAGGCTCCAAGAATCTCAAACACAAATATCCAGAACTGTTTATTCCCATGTAAAAGTAGTTTTAGTGGCTGGAGACTGCCATCCTTTCTTTATGGTGGAAAAAAAAGTGTTAGGTGACTGAGAATGACTTAAAAGGATAGAAACATTTGCACCTTAATTTTCAGTGTTCGGCTGTAAGAGCCCTTTGAGAGCCTGCTTTCTTATTCCTTTCATGTTATTGACTTCCATAAAGCTAGTTTTAGTAAACAATAATCAAAGATCAGAATTGCTTATCTCTGGAGATGTGGTCCATAACAGTGTTGGTGGGTAGCCTTGATGTGTATTTTGTACTTGTGTTCTCATAGAATTGTATAAGATGAGTTTGAGAGAATTTGGTACTGAAAGATGTCCTGGCTGCTACCAGTGATGTTGGAAACTGATTTTGAATTTAAAAATAAATTGCTGCAATTGCCAATATTTTTAAATTTGACTAAAATTCAGGTGCAAAATTAAGTTGGAAAGATGCTTGAACCCTGTTTAGAGATGTCAATGATACTGTTTATCATATAGCTTTTCTTCCAAAATTTGTAAGGTGCAATGAGGTGAGAAAGTAATTTTTTTTTATTATATTCAGAAGATGGATGATGGTGAAACTAGAAAGCTCTGTGTACAAAAACAGTACTGATGTATCTGGAGAAAAAGAATTTGTCATTTAGTATAATCCAGAAACCATAATTCTGCAGTGGGATGGAAAATGCCTTCATGACACTGATGAGTCAATTGTAAATGACCTTGTAAAATTTCACAATGTAAAGGAAGGGGACAAAGCAACTGTACTAATTATCTTGGGTGATGGAGTCACCCAACTGATAGCACAGCACAACTAGATGTCTATTTTTAGGTGAGCAGTAAGTCAGCGTCAAAGGTTGGGATTTTATCCAAGTAGTGATGGAGAGAGAGTTTGCAAAATAGTTACCCAAGCCACGGTTCACTCTTGGAGTACAGGAATTCTCTTACTTTCATGTATATTAAAAATTAATCTCCAAATGAAGAAAATGTTTTGCGGTGCCCTATTACTGTGATAACTGAATGCCTGAAACAACTGAATATATGCATTTTATAATGTATTATTGATATTAGATAGTACCAGGAACTGGTAAAATAATAGAGCAGAACCCTCCAGTATGACTTGGTACAGAAAAGCAATTTGTGCTCCAGAGAGTTTAGTCTACTTCTGTGAATCCCCAAGTTGAGATAAAAAGCAATGGCTGTAGTGTTCTTCTAGTTATGGCATGAAAATATTATATTTAAAAGCTAAATTATTTACAGTTAAACTTTACATGATAGTGAGAACTTGCAGGGTCAGCTAGCCACAGTCTTGTGTCTCATAAAATACAGAATAATGATTTTCAAAATGGATCAGGCTTTCTGGTCTGAGCAGCTGCATCGTACCTCTTTCCAAAAAGGAGCAATTGCTTCAAAAATCTTTATTATAATAAAATCGAACTTTAGTGTAACAACACCAGTTGTATGAGAGGTAAAGAAATGATCACAGCTTGAAAATGGGCTACAGTAATGTTGCCCAGTTCTACTTGTCTGATCTGTTATGAGGTCATGTTGCTTGATAAAAGATATGAGTTGCTTATAGTCATCTTCCTTTTGCCTCAGGATAATTTTCTCTGAAATAATATTAAGATTTCTCTTAAATGATTAGCATGTATTTATTATGAAGCTGGAGTGTGAGATTAAAGTGAAAGATATTATTTTTATTTTACCTAAATTTGAAATAAGACTTACACCAATGCCTTCATTCTGCTGTTATAGGAGAAATCATGAGGGGACTTGCTTTGAGGAAGGACCTAGAAAATAGCAGGAGTGGCCAGAGGGTTTTAGTGAAATTTGTTTGCATCAAAATACTGTGTTTTTTTAACTGACAGTAATTGTAGGGGAAAAAAAATCAACATTGTTCTTTTCTGGTTTGGGTGAGAAAAGAAATATTAGATATCTAAATTAAAAAGAAGAGCATAGGTCACTCTAAACCAGCAGAAATGGTAGGTGTATCCGAAGAGCAATTAATAGCAGCAAATTTGAGAGCCTCACTACGTACAGAGCTAGGTGCTTCAGAGATGGAGGTGCCTCTCAGGGTTGACTAAGCAGCTTACGGACATCTAACAGGTCTAGCTCAGGGTCGGTGCTAATTTCCCAGATGAAAACGGACATTGCATGAGGCACCCTAGCACTCCTGGTTCTTAGGAGACCTGGTAGCACTGCATGAATGTAGGTATATTGTTTATGGACTGTTGCTGTTTGTATTCACTGGTTTGAAATGAATAAGCCTTGCCGTAAGCATACATGCTGGATAGTGGAGTGAAGACATATGGTCTGGTTCTAGTTTCAATGTGGAAACAGTAGCATTATATAGGTTTTTCCATTTATTTCCATTTATTTCCTAGTTCTCAATTATTCTGTGCAACAGGGTGCTCATTATAGTAATTCGGTAATCATCGTTTGGTTAAATTTGCTATTTAAAATAGACATGTATTGTTCCCTTTTCAAGTGTAGGAAAAGGGAATCAGAAAAGGCACTACTTGCTTAATGTAACACAGTATAGCTATGGTAAAACTAGAAGTAATCAAACTTTGTTGCTCCAAAACATGTACCCTTACATCAAGGTTCATGGTTACCTTGAACAAAGGTGTACGAACAGAAGCTGATGTTTTTGTACGTCCTTGCTAGATATGCGTCTCTTTTAGATCTTTGGCAGTAACGCTTATGGGAGCAACGGAGAAAGTTGCTATAAAATTTATGAACTTAGTTTTAAAATTCTCCTTTAATATAGATTAAAATATAAAGAGATACTTGTTAACAAATCTCTGTGCATGCTAAAGGCCATTTTAAATCCAGATTAATATTCAGCCAAGCCTAATCTTGATTTTGCTGTCTCCGAGTTAGAAGACCTTTCACATTATCTCTTTGGAGAAAAATGTTGGAACCAGGGACCACCATGAGTATTTATTTTGCACCCTTCAGCATTTGACTTGTATTATGTCATTGCTGAATGGAAAAACTAAGTTACAACTGCAAATGCTTTGTTCACTTCTGGCCACTAGCATGACAAGCATGGCTTTATGCATGGATATAAACAAAAAACAGCAGCCACTCACATGTGTATTGAAGAATCAGCGCATGAAACTTGCCCCTGTTCTATGTACTGCTGACATTCTGGAGTGAAAATCAAGACAACAAATGCCTTGAGGTGGTTGGATGCAGTTAGCTAATAAAGGCTGCTGAAGTAATGATGAATTGATGTGAAGCAGCTAATTTGTCTTTGTCCATTTTGATGTTAATTTCTTCCCACCACATCATCACCCAGTCACTGTTTCTCACTGAGGGCAAACCTGCGCTGAATCAGAAATGGACAGGAAGCACTATTATTCATCCCAATTTACTTGATTGTCTGAGTACGTTATTATATCTATATAAATCTGGCACTAAACTTTTTTCAGTGTCTGTACATATTGTAGCATAGCATTTTTTTTCTGATGCACCTCATAACAGTTGTCTAATGGGATTGTTTTCACCTAGTCTCCTTGTTTTTTCGTGAGAACATAAAATGATAGGAGCCTGGAGTGTTTAAATTTTATGCGCTGTTTCATGTGAGACTTTGCTATACATCACAGGATTTACGTTTTTACATAAGCATGTATGGGATATTTCCTTCAGTGGAGAAGTTTAAAAGGAGCCAAGTATTCCTTTCTCTCCATGGTGGCTTTCTAGGCTCACTCTGAAAATTTCAATACTCAATTAATCTCGGAGGAATAGTTTAAAATCTTATTTTCAATCATATTTTCAAGATTAATTGCAGTTAATGCTGGACTAGAACTATTGGATACATTTTTAGGTAAACATGGTGCTTGTGTAAAGACGCGCAGTAGGTATCTCTTGAGGTGTGAACTTGCTCTGAAAGAGAGCTCTGCTTCCGCTATGAATCCAATGATTAATTGTAGGGGCATGAGACAGTATAGTTTCTACACTTTATGAAATTCTGGGACTTGATAATAAAGGTGCAAATTGCTGATATGATGAGTATACTGGATTTATGCCTAAAGCTTTTATTTCATGTAGACTGCCATAGTTGTGGCCATATATAAATGGGAAATGAATTTAGATCAGAGATTTGGAGTTTTTTGAAGCAACTGAGGACTTAAAAGAGAGGCGAGTTCAGGAATGTTTGCTGTTTGAAATGTTCAGTCATGCTTTCTTTAACAGAAAACTGCCTGCAGGTTAAGGAGGTCTTTTGCCAAGTTGTTCCTGAAAAGGATACATGAAACGGATCCTGCCTGGATCCTCCAGGTCCTCCTTTGGAGAGCCATGTGCAAAAACCATGGCAAGGGGAATGGCTGAAGCAGTCTCTTATGTCTGTAAGGTGGTTGGGTGGATGACAGAACCTCAGAGGAATTGAGGGCTATTACTTCAGAGAGCTTTTAACTAAAAGCACATAGGAAATCCTAGTGACTGCTTCTTGACGAGAGGTTGGGTTCTTTTGAGTAACGAAGAGGCCCAAGTTGTGCAAAACAGCAACATTTAAGGTTTCTGGACAGCATGGTATCAAAGTGATATTTTTTGACCTCTATCCTATCCTCTTAAGTCACCTTTCTTCAGTCTGATAGCCTCAGCTTTGTCAGTTTTCCTTTGAACAGAGGTGATTCCACATTGCTGTTTGTCCTTCAAATTGCCTTTTTTGAACCCTTTTCCAGTTCCACTGTATTCCCTTTGCAATGAGGGAAATACCTCACACTACATTGCAGATGGGTACCATGGATTTATATAGTGATGAGCTTTTTCCTGCTTTATTTCCTATTTTTTCCTAAATGTTCCTAATGTTTGAGGGTTGTGGGTTTTTTTTTTTTTTTTGATTGCTATCGAGAATTAAGCTGATGGTTTGCATGGAACTTGGATAGTTTTCCTTCCAAGACCTCGAGTAGTGACATCCATCTCGCAGCCCATTTTATATGTGCAATTAGAATTGTTTTTTCTCATGCATGTTACATCATAGTTGCCTACAGTGAATTTCTTCTGCTATTTTATTGCTCAATTTTTCAGTCTTGTAAGTTCCTGCATTTACTCAGAGTATAAATGTTCTGAGAATTTCATACCTTCTGCAGACTTGCAAGTTTTACATTTTCCTTCACCTTGCATTAGAAAGAGAAACAGCAGATACCAAAGAGCATGCTGGGTTATTGCGGTGTCTTAGTTCCTGATTTATAGATGTAATCAGGAACTTAAACATCCATGGTGGCATTTCCGCAGCTAATCATTGGTGGTCTGCCTTTGCTACCATTGAAGCCTTGGGGGTGGGGTGGGCTTTTTATTGAAATGTAGGCAGTCACATTTAAAACTTTAATCATGTTTCCAATTATTGTTCAGGCTTAATATTGGCATTACTATGCAAGTCTCTTTGGTCTGTACCCTGCAAGATTTCAGGCATCATCATCTTCCCTTTCAGATATACCTCTAAGAGTCTACACACATCATATAGGAGGCCCAGCAATGCTAAATTAAAAATTTTGCCCTTCTTGTCCAATTTGTTCTGATATTTAGGTGTAATAGTAGGATAATGGTAAAAGAAGTATTTCTGAAATGTGTTCACAGAGACTGATATGAAGAGAAAAAAATAAACTGGCTGTCTTAGAATTCAGTTCTTTGAAAACTTTTTGAAATTTTTGCATTTCTTAAATTAAGTACGAATTAGCAATAGAATCAGTGTAGCATGGATTATGTTAATGTGAGATTAAATTCGGGTAGCACTCTATGTAGTTATTGACAAAATGTATTCTGTTTTTTTTTGGTGTACCAGTAGTTTATCTCCAGAAGATACAGTAGATATAGTAGTAATGAGCCTTACCAGTTGGCAAAGAATTCCTGAGACTATTGAAATGGAAAAGAAATGGAAGTATAAATTGGCCGTGTAAGACACGTTGACTGTATCTGTTTAAGAAAACTCGACATCAATGAGCTCATTAAATCTAATGCTAAAATTTACATCATTGTATTTCAGCCTCAGCAAGCAGACAGTTATTTATTGATGGAATTTTTTTTTTTTTTTTTTTTTTTTTCCTTTTTTTGAATNTTTTTTTTTTTTTTTTGCCGTTTTGTAGAATGAAATGAATTGTTTACTTGACAGACAGGTGGCTGTACAATGCTTATGGCTGATTTTTACAATAGGTGACAGTAAGAAAAATTAGAGCTCGTTAACATTTACTCGACCCAGTGGCTGCACCACTGATCAATGCTTGGACTACTGTACGGCTTAAAATGCTTAACAAATCCTTGTTTGACAGGAGCCGACTGCTGTTGCAGGAAAACGTGGATGATCTGATAGCTGGCAGAGTGAATATGCACCGTACTTTATAAACAAAGAAGATATGAATAACTGGGAAGCAGAAAGAGTGAGAGAAGTCTTTCAAGGCTTGTGATGATTGATGAGCTGTATTATGGTTGACACACACACACTCTGTTTTGCATAAAAGTGTTAGCATCTGATTGAGCGGAAAACCAGGGGAAAGCGAGATTGCCTATGTGATTAGTGGAAGGTAATCAGCCATCTGTTAGGCATAATGCACTTACTAGAGATGAAGATAGAAAGCATATGTGTGCATGTGCTTACACAGGATTTCTCACCTTTAATACAAGTATCCATGAAAACGGATAGAACTGTATATAGAGAACTAAAAAAATACTCTTAAGTCATCCATGTAATTTTTTTTTCTACCAGCAGAAAGAGTACAAGCTGGTAGCTGTGTTGTGTAGTTTATAAACGTTGTCTCCTTTCGATGAGACTTGAAACAGTAGCTTCAGAAGTGACAAACAAATAATTTGGGGTGTGTTTTTTTTTAATAATGGTAGCATGAATCTCTCTTACACTCTGATTGTGATGACAAAAATAAGGCTACACCCTAAAAATACTGAGACATGAACTTTTTATTGATCAGGACATTTGAAAATGTATTTTCCTAGACTCTGATTTTTGCATTGCTTGCCCGCCTAAAACTGTTATCAAAGCTACCAGGATTTGATGATGTAGAAAGGAAGACTGAACTTAGCTATTCATCTTTATAAAGAACTTTAGCAGAGATATTAGTCCTGCTTAGGTGGAAATGTATAACTTTACCTTTTTTTTCCAAAGTAATTTTTGCATATGAACATATAAAGAGCAACTCTAAAAAAATGTATTCAGTTTTAATAAGTGTTTTAACACCTATTGTAATTGCTTACAGTTCACTTATCTGTGCATCTCACAAAATATGGAAAAACAAAATACTCCAGAAATATAACAAACTCTTAGCTGAGTGTTTAAAGTCAGTCACTTAAAATGTCAAGCACTACAATGTACGACCCCAAAGCATTGTTTGACTGGATCATCTGTTCTTATCTTTTTCTAAGCAAATGTTTTAATCCACTAGATGCCTATGATAGCTTCATATATGGAATATTGTTCTTAAATGCACTTTTTCAAATCTCAGAATTGTTTTTGCTGAAATTTAATATATTGCACTGATGGTGCTTTATTCAAATACTGGAACTGTTAAAAGCAGGACTTACACATCCCATCTTGCTGTTTTGGGCTTCCATGTTTCAGTATAAATTAATATCCTAAATACTAGAGGGGAAAGGATATATAGCTAGAGGACAAGAGATCTGAGTGTCTACACAAGAACGGCATGGAGAGCAGTTAATTTGGTTATCTTCAGGAGCTGTTGGCTTAACAAAACCTTATGAACACAGTCCTCCGCAAGGCTGCTGACCTTGTTAGAAGTACGGAAGCCTAACCTGTGCGCGGCTGGTAATCCAAAGAGCAGAACCATCAGAACTTTGCACTGCCACCTGTGTGGCAGGGGTGTTTGCCCCTTCCTTCCATCACTGGGGCCAGGAGGAGCTTGCTGGTTCCCCGCTGACTCCAGCAGCCCTCCGGGGCCGCAACCACATTCGTGCTCGGTTTCGTTCCCCGCTGACTCCAGCAGCCCTCCGGGGCCGCAACCACATTCGTGCTCGGTTTCTCGGAGGGAGCAGGAGGAGCTTTCAGTTTGCCTTTCTGGCAGCAGAGTTGCGTGACAGTGCCTTTTTACTCTGCTGGGAAACGATACGCTGAATCTGCCTACTAGTGTTCAGATTCGGACATTTCTAGCTGCAACAGTTTCTCCTTTGAAACATGTGTGGGCTTTTAAAGTTGTCCCAGACCTTGCTAATTAGTATTCGCAGTGTTTTATTACTTTTGTAAGATCCTTTTAAAGAATGTGCAAAGAGTGATAGATATATAGATATATAGATATTTTAATTTTCTCCTCATTTTCTTACTTGAAGTGCTGCAACTTGCTGTGATCTGAAAAGAAAGAAAAGATTCAAAGGACTTGACTTTTAAGAGCAACTAGGATTAAGGAGTTAATAGCTGTAATGCTGGAGAGCCAGTATACAGAGTCAAGCACATCGTAACAAATACCAGGTCAGCAGGTTCCAAATGGTTGCTAATTGCGAACTCTGTATCAAAGCTAGAGCTATGCTTTGCATGCAGCATGGACTAGCTTTTGTTTGCTTCTGCAGGAGCATGTTTTAATTTCTGTTTGCTAATTGCTTTAATGTCCTTACTAGAGCTGAGTCATGTTGCAAAACTCTTGCAGAGTGCCAGTTTTTTCATGGAAAAACTACTAAGCAAGTGCTGCACTTTCTGTGTTTCGGCATTATTTGGTGATTCAGGACCAACTATTTTGTTGGCGGGCACGTTTAATTTGTGATGGTAAACATGCAGAAATAAAGACCACACGCACTTCACCAAAAAGTCATTTTTGGGGAGGAAATAACGTAAAGAATACGCCTAAAATAATAAGATATTTTTGCTTGTTGGAACAGTTGATTTATATGCTATAAAACTGGGCTATGAGCAGCAGTATCTAAAAGAAAATGTTTTCAAATGGAATTATTTGTCTAACAAAATATCTAACAGTGTTGAAGTTGAAAAATAGCTGATGAAAAGTGCTCAGTATCCTGAAATGTCAGTTACACACAGTCTTGCTGCAGAACTTTTTATTTGACACCATCTAATTCTGAAGTATTTGAAAAATGGAATTAAAAGAGTTGGAAATTGCACAGCAGGCACTGAGAGTGATTGGAATCTTTCATTCCCTTCCTTTGATTGCACGGATAGAAAACTTTGTTCTGATGTGCCAAATTAATATTTACCACCTTAATAGCAGTTCCAAATATTAGTTTGAGGGAGTGACAGATGTGTAAAAGATAATTTACCAAATTGTAGCAGGATAGGAAATAAAATCAAACTAACACTAAATGTCTTTTTTTTTTTTTTTTTTTTTCATTCCTGGCTGAAAAGTAGACTGATGTTTGGATGCTTCTTTGGTACTCACTGCCTGCAGTAGTCATCTCTGAATACTGAGCCCACCTGAAATATTTAGGAATGTAACTCAGTAGTCACAGTGTAGTTGATTTAGTCATGAAAGCCACTGGTGTCTTTTCTGCTATCTTATTGCTGTTATGCTAAAAACTAAACTACAGTCTTTATAGAAAAAAAAAGTCAAATAGTAAAAACTTGGAATGTTGCCCAAAGTAATATCTGCATAACTGAGTTCTTTTGTTGTGCAGTCTTAGCACTATTGAAGGGAAATAAAAGCAAAAGGTTGTTGAAATGTAGTTGAAGTATTTTTAACATGTTCTGGTTAAAACAAAGAAAAAGCAACTTTAAAAGGATCTGGTCTTCTTAATCCTCTTAAAGTTGACTTACTGAATATTAGTTAGGGTTGCAAAGTATTGATGAAGCAAGTAAGCGCTGGTATATGGTTTAGTGAAGTTGTATGTCAAAGACAGACATGTATCAAATTTGAACCTCTCCAAAGTTAGTAAAAATTACACCTACTAAATGACAGTTTTCTTAATGCTTTGGGTACTTAGCTCCAAACCTGGCTCAACACTGTTGAATATATATATATATACACACACACACATATATATTATACATATATATATTTATTGGATGAAGGATTTTCTGCAGCCTTCTGCACTACACATAGCCAGGGCATACAGAGAAAGAGGAATGAAGGAAAATGTTTCCATATTTACTTTTTTCAGTGAACCTCACAAGTGTATATCAAAGACACAGAGATTTTTGGCTTTAATAAAGCCACTCCTGTAAAAAGACATTTTAATTTTAGGTATATATTTTGACACTTAACTATAGAATTCTTATCTACAAATTTTTGATAGAGAGTTGTTGCTTATTGCAACAGTTGTTAATATAACAAAACTACAAGAATTTAAATTTCAAAACTAAAATCTGCCTAAAACAGATCAACCAAGTATGTCCAATAGTTGCCTCAAATTTGCCTTCAAAATTTTTGTTGTATGTGACCAATAGTTGAGTAGGCAGTTGGGAAGAGATTTCTTTAAAACTTGAGATATTTTGTGTTTAGTCATAAATTTCAAGCCAAGGAATGTGTTCCAATATGTACTGGTTTACAAATATTAGACCTTTATTAACTTGCAGAGTTTGGTAAAATTCTGCTAGCTTTGTCAATGTTCAGTTTGTTTGTTGCAGTCATAGAAAATCAGCACACATTTTTTCATCAATGAAAGCTGTCATTTCCAAGGTGATTGTGAGAAATGTGGTATCGTTATTTTTCTTAAACAAAAAAGTTGTTCAAATTACGAAAGTTAATTAGAAAAATCTATTTATTCTTGAACTTCTAATATGGATATGCAGGGTGAAGAATTTATTGGAGAAGTATGATACCTCTCAGATGGTGCTATTTACTCCTTGTCTTGTGAACTTTTTTTATTGCAAATGTGGTCTCATAACAGCAGTCTCTTTTCATTTTATCTTTGCAGCTGTATTGGAAAGAATTATGGTTTAGACTTTTCCATGTTAGCCATGGATGTAGCACTCTCTCCCATGAGAACACAGGACCTGGATCCCATGTCATCTGATGCATCTCCCATGCTGATAAACATGACTCCTACACTGGACAGAGATGGGGAAGAGGAGGTCATGAAGGAGCTTGATTCTGGCCACCAATATGACAAGCCTCCTCCTTTACACACTGGGGCTGATTGGAAGATTGTTCTCCATTTGCCAGAAATTGAAACGTGGCTTCGGATGACGTCTGAAAGAGTCAGGGATCTGACTTACTCTGTGCAGCAGGACTCAGATAGCAAGCATGTGGATGTGCATCTAGTACAGCTAAAGGTAGGATAAATTTCATACTGCAGGCTTACATGAAGGTGGTTGCCTCAACTCTGCTGTTGGCAAAGTAAACAAAAGGCATTTTCATAGTTGCTGTAGCATGTCTGACACCCTGTGTTAAAAAGTAAATAAATCCTTTTCAGGAAGATAATAGAAGCTGTATAGTTCTCAGGTTTTTTTTTTTCAACGTAATTCACTTGTCACTTAATTCAACAGTCATAACTATAAATGAACATGTTCACACTCTGAGAGCAGCTAATACAGCACTAAAAGTTATCTGACTGGAAATCTTGGAAGTGCCCAGAAACATTCCCATTGATTTTAATGGGCTTCAATCCTTAAAACTCCCAAATCTGTGTCCCAATAAGCATGGATGCTCATCTGAAAACTAAACATAATCTCAGGGGCAGTAGGTTAGGGCCTAATGTCTGGCCTCTCAGTCACTTAAAGGTTACGTTCAAGATTGAACTCAGATGGGACTATGTACAAAATGGTAAATGTGTTGATTTTATTAATCTCTGAGTCTTGGTAAGAAATATGAAGTGATAAGATCTGAACAGTCACAGCTGATAAATCAACCATTCTTTTTTCAGCAAGAAAACCCATTAGCAAAACTGGACTTTGCTAAAAAATAAAATGAAATAAAAAACCCATGTGTTTTGTGTGAAGCAAAAGAGCAACAATTGTCCTTCCACCAATTCAACAAGTGATATCAAGTCTGTTTAAATAATTTATTGCTGTCTTGGTCCCAGATTTAAATGTCAGTGTTGAATCTTTAAAGATTTTATGGAAATTCAGGGTGAAATTCAATCAAATATTCTCTGGGACTGTTTGTGCATGTTTGCATGGCTTGCTTTGCTGCAGTACATTAAGCATGCTTTTGAAGGCAGCAAACAACCTCTAAAAATAGCAAGCAAATATTATCTCTTCAGACTGAGCTGTCTTCAGAGTTCTGCATTCTGAGGCCTGTTTATGTGAACATAGTTTTCCTTCATACTCAGCGCGATGGTATTTTATTTATGTTTATTTTAGGACTGGGTCTTTAGGCTGTCTTGAAATACAACTCTGCGTATGAGAGCTAACCATACAGCCATTGTACTGTAATCAGCCATAACCAAATAGCTGATCTTGTGTTTTTTATGATCCCGCCATTTTTCTACAAAATTTGATGTAGACTTCGCTAGCCTTTGATGAGGTTGTGCTAGCCTATGTACACAACATGGAGTAGCTTCCTAGAGAGTATGTCTAAAAGGTATTTCTGCAAGCAGACATAAAAGATCTTGTTGGACTCTGCCGCTCTGATCTGGGATTGCTTGCGGCAGAATCAGTTCAGAGCTGAACTGAAACTAAAGAGCTGGAGAGCTTGTGTATGGCATTCGCACAGAGCTTCGGGCCAGCTCAGGGCATGAGCAGAACTGATCTGTACCTACTGGCAAAATGAGAATGCTCTGTACATATACAATTCACCCTCATACATTCAATAAAATATTTTATTTCCAAATGGATGTCAGCGAATTAAAAGCGTTCCTCACAGTTTTCTTCTTTGTTGAGTTTGTGAGGTAGCAAGAGCAAACAGTAGTTCATAAAATACTTTCCTAATATGTTTTTTTTTTTTTTTTTTCCACATAAGCAATTGCTGTAGCACCTGGGGATTGTTTGGGATTAGGAAGAAATCTCGTTAATGCAATTGTGAAAAAGGACAGGAGAATAATGTGAAAGAATCTCAATTATGTGCAGTTATCTGGGTTGACAGCTGGGGGAGGGGACTGGCAGCGAGGCTGTCAAATATCCTGTGTACAGACCCTGGACTCACAGGGATGTGCTCTTTTTCTGTGTATTTATATGTGTATGTATCTTTGTGTGTGCAAGATAATGATTTGCATTTTAAGATATTTTAAAAATATTTGATATATTTTTTAATTATTCAGAGTAATATAAAAAGTCATTTTTTAAAAAAAGATCTGAAATAGTGGTAAAAAGCCCTTAAAATTCTTCACAAAGACATTTGGAATACAGAACTTGTGTAACCTGCATGCCTTTAAAACTGTATATAAGCAAGCAAGCAAGAAGTCTGAAAAGCAAGTGCTATGGAGTTGCTTTTATTCAGTCTTTATATATATTTCAAATTGTTTATCTTTGTATCCTCTTGCATTATATCACTTCATGAACTCTGATATTGTTATTAAATATTATTTCTAGGGCTTTAACTAAAGGATTTTTAGACTAGAGTCTCAAGTGTATATGATAAATGGAACAATACGATAATCCATGCTTTCTTGGAGACAAGTGACACGTTCCGAAAAGAGGAAAAAGTGGTCAACATGAATACAATTATCTCACTGCCTCTGAGGATAATTGACATCTATAACTGTAAATGCATCACAAAATGGAAGCTATCTTCTCTAGGCTATTTTGTTGCCCTAGAAATGAGAACCAGAGAAAAAAAATACTTCAAATAACTGATTTTAAAATTACCTGTTTTCCATAATTAATATTTTCAGTAAATGGACTTAAAGTAATTATGCAAACGTCATATGAAATGAATACATTTACAATATAATGTTTTTAAATTTTACAGTAATATAAGAATTCTTTCATATGGTAGGATAATGAGCAGCATGATGAGCATTAGTCTTAAACTATTCTTTACCTAGTAAACTGCAAAGTACTAACATCTCATGCTTGCATGCATATGTATATACATATGTATACAGGTGAAAACATCAGCATAAATGTGCATGTAAAAGTCTTTCTTAGTATCACTAGTACAAAAGTGCTCTATTACAAACATGGCAAGCTGTGGTTCCTAATTTGCGATCCTATCTCAGGGCAGATTAGATCTAACCTTAATTTAATTTTTACACTGTGTGGTTACAGGAGCCAATCTCATCTTGTTCTGTGATCACTTCTAGCATCTGAGGTGAAAAGTTCTTTTTGCTGTAGTTTCTCATTTTAGACTTATCTAAATAAATAAATCTCTAGGGATTTCTTTTTGGTCCAGCTTAACCTCAAAGCCTTGCTTTAAAAACATAACATAAAATATTTCAACCTTTTAGGCGGTCTACAGAACATCCANATTTATTTTATATTTATTTTATTTTTAAGATTTTCTATTTGCTTTTTATGGTTAGGGACAGTCTTAACATTTTGTGCTGGCACAGCACCTAGAATACTGGGTTCTAGACCCATGGCTTGGGTTGAAAGAATGGTGTTCAAGAGGCATTTGGAATGCTCTTAATAATATGCTTTAACTTTTGGTTAGCCCTAAAGTGGTCAGGCAGTTGGACTTGATCTTTGTAGGTCCCTTCCAACCGTACTGTTCTATTCTAATACTAAAAAAATACATAACCTCATACGGATTCTCTTTTTTTCATTCTATGCTGTGATAATTCTTGCTTCTCCCTGAAGGATTCCTTCCAACTCATCTGGATCCTTCTGGAAATGATGTGCCCAGACTGCACACAGGGCTTAGTGTGAGGCTTCATCACTGCTGAGGAGATTGGAAAAAGTATTTCACTGTCTTTCAAATGATGCATCCCAATTTAGTGTTTTCTTTTTTTCACAACAGCAGGAGATGGTTGATTCATGTTCAGCTTGTGATTCATTGTAACTCCCAAACTCCTTTGCTGCACTAAGGCTTTTTCATCTCTTAATCTATTTTATCTGTACAGTTTTACATGTAGGATTGTGCCTTTGTCCTTTGAACTGCTTTTATTATTATTATTATTACCATTATCATTATTTTTAAATCACCCCACACCATTTCTCCAGTGTGTTTGTGACTTTTTCAGTTCCAAACCTGTCTTCTGGTATGTTCCAGAAGTATCTCCCCCAGCACACACATTGTAATCTGCAGACTGAATAAGCCTTCTCTCTACTATTTTGTCCAAATCATAAAGACAAAAACAAATGACAGACTCAGGATAAAAGTGTATAATATAATAGCTTCTGAATATCATTTTTAAACTGTAAATGTGGCAGTAAGACAAACAATTTTTTCATTGTTTTATTTCCTCAGCCAGCAGAGGTGCAATTGCGTTTTTCATGTTTTGTTTCAGATGCTTTAAGCTGATTTCCTCCCTCTGGCTGTCATTTGGCTCGTGGTGATCGTCAAAATAGCCTATCTAGCCCATAGCAGATTTTTTATGTTATTCCTTGGAAAATTTGCTCAGCAAACAGATGATCTCTTTCTCTTGTGAAGACTTGAATCTCTGGATTCCCGATGCAGATCTGTCTGTGCTTGTGCTCTTTTTGTAAACAGGAGCTGTTTCTTCTTGTGGCTCATTCCGAGGGGATTTGGGTGTTTGCTGCCAGTGTCTTTTCGTGCTACATGACTTAGAACTTTATTAGCCATCACTGATCCTTTGAAAATACTTGTTTCTCTCACTTTTGTAATGCCCTCTCTCAGAACTAGCCGAGCAGCATGAGTGGGAGGCTTGTCTTATGTCATCCCTTGGGAAATTTCCTGGAAAGCTCAGCTTCACTTGAGTGCTTCAGTACACTAGATGCATGAATCATAACTCTCCAGGGTCTGGAATGCCTTATATTAGCCATTTATCTGGTCATCATTCTTAACTCAAGCTGTGCTAAGATGCATTTACATCTCTCTAACACATTCATTGAAACTGTTACCAATTGAAAATATTTGTAAAAGAGATGAAAAAACTTGTGTTTTTACTACAAGCTAATCTAAAATTGCCCACTCTCAGTCTTTGTATTGTGTTAACCTGCTGAGATGCTTTCATGATCCATTTAGCTTTTTTATTCTGAATATGCTTGCTTTTACAGCAAATTCCTTCTTGGACTCCTCATGAGGTCTGACTTGGATCTGGCTCATTCTTCTGCTTTACTGTATATTTCTTAACCCTCTCAAGGAAGGTTCTAGTGCTTCATCTCACCAATTATTGCTTCTTACCTATTGCTTTGGAAAAACTCTCATTTTGCATGAAATGTCATTTTGGATGATCAATTGAATTTTTGTATTTGAGATGTCTGTTACCTTCTTATTGTGGAGTAAAGTACTCTACCACTACTTTGTGACTTAAAAGTCTGAACGACGTCTCTTCTGTTGTATAAACAGACAAACACATTTGGTGCTATGATGTATTTAGATCTTTGCAGAATATTGATCTTTTCTCTCTTTCTGCTTAGAGAGACTTCAGTCACCTTTTTCTGGGATACCTGGCCTCAAACATATCTTGACTGGATCTTCTGTGTTTCCTCCTGACTCCTCACAACATGATTTACCTGAACTTTGGATGGAGGTCAAATGGCATGTAGCCATTGTCCTTTTGCCACCTCTGTTTCCACTTCTATGGGGCCAAAGAATTTTTAGTTGCCATGCTCTTCATAAAGCAAGATATTAAAGTGTATTAGTTTCTAATATATCTGCAGTTAGACACAGGTAATTCCTTTTTTTTTTTTCACTCCATTACAAACATCTTGCAAAAATGTAAAATGAGGCTATTGTAGATGTCTTTCTCCCCCTTCCCCTCCACTTAAATTCAGTAGGCTTTTATTGCATACATAATATTAATTATTGCTGCTTTTATTGAATAAATACTGAAGGCTGGACCAAATTACTTTTGAGTCCTTTTCAACTTTTTTTCCAAATCAGTTCTTTTTGACAGCAAAAATCAAAATTTCAAATGTTTTTTTTTTGAGTGGCTTATTTTTAGTTGGTCAAAATACAGCAGAGTTGTGAAGATAACTTCAGTAAATTTTGCTGTTTCTTCTAATTTGGAACTCTGACCTGTCTTTGCCGTAACCTGTAAAAGGACAAAAATGTCATTTGCCTTTATACTAGTAGCATTGCTGAAGTACCTCATCCACCGCCTTTCTGTAACATTGGAAACAGGGCTATTCTTTTTTCTCACTCCTGGTTTGATGATTCTCAATGACCATGTTATTCTGAGGCTTATGACAACATACCTTGCTTCTGTAGTTGTACAGCTCTTCAGCTGTGCTAGCTAAACCACCTTTACTGAAGTGCACAGATGTCCAGATCTCCATACTGTACAGACACCTCTATATTGTAAGAGAACTTGGACAGGCATTAAGCCTCTTCGTGTTATCATAACTGATATTTTACAAGTGCTCACAGAAAATATTAGTGACAATCTTTACAGAACGATGTATACATGAAGCTCCTAATGGAAATGTTGTGTGGAATGCTTTATCTTGACAGACAGATTTGTGAAAATAAAACCTTAAATGGAGACGCTGACTGCAACTTTGTTCAGCTGTTTTGCTTGCAGGGAAGATATGACCCTGATACTTCAAGTGAAGTGTTGCTATGCGACTTTATGAGAGTAGTTATTCAAAAGG
The DNA here is from genome assembly GCA_013399475.1 of Chauna torquata. Classification (NCBI taxonomy): domain Eukaryota; kingdom Metazoa; phylum Chordata; class Aves; order Anseriformes; family Anhimidae; genus Chauna; species Chauna torquata. The sequence goes on along the minus strand of VXAL01006789.1, from coordinate 115,767 downwards.
AGCTAACAGGAAATAATGACTCTTAAATTCACAGAGATATTTCTGAGAGGATTTCTGGGTGTGTTTAACGGCTACAGTTTATGAAGCAGACTTCTCTGACAGACTTTTATACTTTCCATGTGTGGATGTTAGTATGAATGCCTATAAAAGTAAACATCTGACTATAAAGTATGTATGACCTGTAGCTCAATAGAGACTATTGTATTTAGATCTGAGGATCAAAAAGTTGTTGCACATAAACGTGTGGAAGTGTTATTATTTGCGGACTTTCAGGTCTAACAGATAGGTTGAGAGCAAGTGGTATGGTAATTCTTTGATTTTTGGCATCATTAACAACTTTTTAAAGATGTCACCTTAAGTTGCATATGAATTAATGTTAGTTAAACCACACTGAAATGAAATTCAGATAACAAAAATGAACATTCAAGGCTCCTCTTTGCAGTATGATAACTCTTTCTGATATGATTTTCAGTTTTTAAGAATTATTTTAGTCTATAGCTAGTGAGGATGTAATGTACACACCAAAAACTCCTAAAATGAAAGTGGACCGTAACTGCAGGGAAAATGTAACTTCATTCATTCTGAACTAGTTAACAAGTCCTAGAAGTGTATGACTGTATCTCAAAAGGACTCTCTTAAACTAACAACACTTGATAAATTTCAGTCTCTCTAATCCTGTTGAAGCTGTAAGCTTTTCTGAGAAAATTCACCTGAGAAGTTTGAAACAGCTCGAAGGTTTCAGTTGAATGCTTAGGGGGAGGGGAAATGTTCTCTGTATCTATCAACAGGCATAAGTAAAAACCAAATGCAGTGAAAAAAAAATTTTAGAGCATTTTCTTGAAATAGTTGAGTCTCTGATGACTACTGAAGATTTGAAGCAATTATGAAATTATTCAGAATCTTCAAGCTCTTTATTAGCTTCAAATATAAAAACAAAATGCTAGCTGGAGGTGTACTACAGACTCAGGGTTCTGAGGATCAGGGACTTCTTTACTACAAGTTTGGTAATAACATTTTAGATCTTAGTTCTCTATGTAATGTATATTTCTGTCTTAGATTAATCATTTCAAGGAAAATATATATAAAATTACTTTGCTCTTATCCCTCAATTTTTCTTTTCAAAATCCAACCCCAAACCTTGTCTGTTGATAGATCATACGTTTGTGAAGCACTTAAACGCCAAATAAATTGTGATTTGACTATAAGCATATCATGTGTTGCACTGCATTTTGTGCACAGCGATTCCAAAGATTTGATGGTCTTTGTGGATTACAATCTAAGTAACTGCAGATGTGAAGTGTTTTTTTTGTTTTGCTCTGTTTTTGTTTGTTTGTTTGTTTTTTAGCCAGATGGCTTAGTATAAATACAGCATAGGCAGAAATATGCTACCTGACTGGCTTGAAATCAAAACCAAGTTTACTTATGAAAGTATGGT
>VXAL01006789.1:100691-113399 GCA_013399475.1 Chauna torquata | reverse complement strand
TCTCTTCTGCCTGATGGAAACAAACCCACTTCTTCTGCATCCCTCCAAATTGTCATAACTCCTTGGCTGTGTACTGTCAAACAAACAGAAGCTAATGCTGTGTTACATAGAGAGCACAATCCTGGAGGTATTAGGAATGCTCTTGGCTCACCTACTGGGTCAGTGACTTCAAGGTGAAAATGATGTTCAAGTAAATGTCTGTTCTCTAGATACTAGGTTTAGAAATTAGGTGCGAAGCTGCTCAGACTTGCCAGGACTGGTGGTAGTCTGAGTTCAGAAACCACTCTGTTCCTTTATCTGGTTCTTTAAAAAAAAAAAAAAAAAAGCCTCCAACAAAAGCAAAAAACCTATGAAATTCACTCTGATATCTATGCTTTTGAAATATATACTTCTTCCAGAACTTCTGGTTTAGACTTTAGCAATGTATAAATGCATGTAAGTGCACTTTGACCAAGTATAATGATTATTTGTCCCTCTTCTCACTTCATATTGCTCCTACATTAAAATATGCTAATACAGGCTTTAGAAATATGAGCTAATGTACTCTGCCAATGGTCTCTGGAGAAATATTACAGTAAATATCAAATTTCTGCACAGATGTTACCTATTAGTCTTCTCTAGTCTCTATCCTAATCTGACTCAAACACAAATGTTTACTGGGTGTAATGATATAAATACTTTTCAGTATGATGAAAAAATGTTCTATGTTAAATCATCATGCAAATTAATTAACCAAAACATTTGCTGGGGAATGCATTTTGTTGTTTAGTATGTGCATATGTGATGAGAATTGGACTACTGATGTCCAGACTTGATGGAAAAAAAACTAAATATTATTTTGAAGTTATGAGCAAGAGTTAGTAATGTCAGCTTTTTAAATTAAATCAGTGATACCACACCATTATTTTTACTTGACAATGTCGATGGGAATTTTTATTGCGGTACCTGTGACCGTTGCAAGAATGATTTATATATATATATATTTCTGTAATTTTTGTGTGTATGTTTATGTATATATACACATATATAAGCAGTGCAACATAAATCCTCCTGGTGCTTTATTTCTTGAGGATTAGTTTGAGTCTGTATATAATTTAGAAGGAAGGATATTGTTGCATTTTATAACATGCATCTAGTTCTGATCCACTTTGTGAGCTGTTATGTTTACATGTTTGCTTGCTTTGCATATTTTGGTAGGCTTTGTGGACATATTTCTTCTCAGTCATTATACTGGCAAGGTTTGTTTCTTTTTGAGTTTATAATTACATGTCACTTATAATAGATATATAAAAACTATAATATGACTCAAGGAAGCAGTCAAAGAACAGGCATAGAAAATTGCACAAAATATAAGGAATTCTTTAGTTTGCTTCATTATTGTCAAAATTTCCTGATGGGCTTTTATAATGAGAGAGCTGACAAAAGAAATTTCAGGTTATAGGATGATCTGTCTGAATGTCAGAAATGCAACATGAATATTTCAGTAACATAACACACTTGAATTTCACTAAGAAGCATAAACAAGTTCCACAAGTTTGTACTTTTTAATATCCTTGGGTATTTGCCTCTTGAATTAGATGAATTCTTCGTCAGAATAAAATCCCTTTCTGTATAGTTAACCAGTAAAGAGCCTTCTGTGAATTGATGTGATTTTGTTGTAAATCAAGTAAAATCTCACAACTGATAAGCAAGCACAGCAACAACGTGTTGCATATTTTCTTGGAGAAGGCAAATGCCATATCTGGATAGCTGTGTTTATACTTTTAATTGACATGTTTCCCACGTATTTCCTATCCACAGCACTGGCTGTTTTCCCATTTCTCTGACACATAGTACACATCCCGTGACTGAGTTGTGTGTGAGATGCCTTCTGGAGGATTGAGCTGAAGTTGGTGTGGCCTTGCCCATGCCTGATCTGTCTCCCTGGGACAGTCTGGGAACCATGGTGAGCCCTGAGATTTCCTTAAGGATTGCTCCAGACCTACGGCCTCGTTGTATCTAACAAATACAGCTGGGCTGCAAGTCTGGGCAAAGGCATAGCTTCAGGCTCAGGTCTGACTGACAGTGTCAGTGTAGTGATGTCATCTTTTTCAAAAAGGTTGTAAATGCAAACGAATTTTTTTTTTTCTTGGATTGTTTTATGTTTCCCTGAGTTGTGAGTAAAGAGGCATTAGCAGTGTTACATGCATATGCAAAAGATTTGATCCAAAGATTTTAACGCGTTCTGTGCAACTATCTCTAGTGAAATTGTGCAGAATCAGACAGATGAACAAGCCTTCTCTGTGAACAGAAGCAGAACCATTTGCAATGGACTGAGCAGAAACAGGGAGGAAAAGGAGAATTCATATCTACCAGTTCCATCTGTTAAACCTTAATGAGTGCTCTCTCCTCTTTCTCCATGTAAAGGACTCCCTGGAGGAAGCTAATAGCTTTTGTGGAGTCAGTTATAATTCTAGGCCTTGTATTTGAAAAGATGGAGCACTATTTTTTTGGAAATGTTTCTATTTCTTTTTGGGAAACACATGTGATGCAGAAGTCATAAAGCAGCACTGCATTAAATGTTGTAACACTCCAAAATTCTGACAGACCTTTCATAAATTTTTACAAAATATAAAATCTACTGAATCTACTAATACATCCCAATTTCCCTTTCCCATTGAGCAGTGTATGTAGTTCTCATATTCTGCATTAGCTGAGAATACACATCTTGCAACTTTCAGTAAATGATATTGCTTTTTTTCTCCTCAGTTGGCCCTGCAACTGCATCTGCCCTTATCAGTGGTTACAAACTTCAAAAGTCTTGAATCAAGTTACAATATTTAGTCTTATCTTTTGGTATCACCATTCATCTGTTTGTGTTCTGATGAGTACATTGGCTTCTGGTCACAAATTGTACAAACATTCAAAAGGCAAGAAAGCAAGTAACCTATCTGTGGAATAGGTTCTTCAGATTTATTATAATTTATATCGTAATCTATAGGAAATTGGTTTTATATTTGCATTTCCAATGTGATTGCGATTGGACATTCTGAAATATGTTCTTATTAATTACCATATATATGGGCATATATGTGCATAAATGTGTATGCGTATATAGCATGCTGACAGCACCACAAAAAAAATTCAGTGCCACCACTACCTCAGTATTTGTATATCCATTTATTTCTCATCCATCTGTGTTTTTCTTCAAGATTCTTCTGATTTATCTGTCCTAAAGTGTTTGATATACTGTATTACAACTCACCATAATACATCATTTCATCCGTGTGTATTTGTAAGAGCTCTATGCTGGCAGTTCACCGCAAGCTGAATTGTAATTCAATAACTAGTCTCTTGTTCTTCATAGATACTGAGGGCTATTCTATGCTGATGTGTCTATTTACTGACAGAATAAAACATCTGACATGACAGAATATCGTTCATGTCCTTTGGGAAGCAAGAATTGTACTTGAGGAGCAATGTTATGTTGTGAATAACGCTAAGTATCTATACCTCTGGATACGCCAAAAGTATTCAAATAACACCTAGAATTCTGGAGAATAACTCCAGAAATGAATTTTTAAAGCTAGTAGACTGTGTAGGATGAGCAGAATGTTTTGTACACCACTCCATCGCTTTCTGTGAAAGGCACATCTGGAATTTGTCACTATATCCCAGCACTGTCCAGCAGCTAGAAGACAAAATCATCAAATAAAAGTTTGTAAAATCAGTAGCCAGCTATGCTCTAAAATAATAGAGCTGAAATACTAAACTGAATATTCTTATTTGCTCTTCAACAGTTATTCGGAGGCTATATTTTTAGGAAACAAACATGGCTATAAAACTTAAGTCCAGGATTTTTGGGTAATGCATGAATTTCCCGGTCTGGACATTTAAGAGAGTCATCACATATCATGAGACTCACAATAAAAGGACGAGGGATGTTTCCAAGGACAATACAGTAAAACTTGTATATATATGGTACCATTTAAGCTATCTCGTGTTTTGAACACTGTTTTTACCATGAAATTGTTGCGTTTACAAGTAAATAATGAAGATAAGGTGACTTGAAATATAATGTTTAAGAATTTCAAAGAAACAGATGATTCGGTGGAAATGTAAAGAGAACATCAGTACAGAAGTGCACCAGAGCAAATGTATGAATAGCTTGCTAAGGACTGAAGAAGCAAGGCATTCCTTCAGAGGGCTGTGCACACAGGCTAGGAAATGATTTGAGCCAAATGGTTCCTTGTGGAGCATGTAGATGCTGTACCCCCACCCCTTCCCGGTCAAGAAGGGCCAATAGCTGCATTTGCTGTGCTTGTGAAAATGTTCATATGGTGGTGCTTACAGATGGAATAAAATCTCCAGAGAAAATATTTCTTTGGTGAGGTCAGCAGGAATTGTTTCATACAGCATTTATAGGGACTTTCTGAGAGTTTAGATGCCTGTTTAAATTGTGGAAACAGATCAGTTTGCACACTTATTTTCATTCCCGTTATTAGGGACAGGGATCCCTTCTGTACCCGTTTTTCATGTGGGGCTAGCATCGTGTATTGCAGTAGATAATTTTGGTACATTATGTTAAATTAGCAAATGTTACACAGTGTATAATCTGTAAATGTGTTTAATCTCATATGGATTCTCACATATGATGCACACAAATATAATCTTATCCTTAAAGAGTAGTTTAAGCATCCACACTGCTTATGAATCTCAGCTAGCAGTTCAGTGTAACGGATTAATGTGGAGTAAAATAAGAGTATCCAAGGGAAAGGAGCCAATTTCTTTTCTCAATAGGAATATTGCCTGTCTGGTTACAAATAGCATTGATTTCCTTCAAAGAAACCCAAAATACTGACAGTGCTATATTGTTTTTCAAATATCAGGTAGAATAAGTAAGGAATGCTGAAAGCGTGCTTTTACTGCATACAATTTAAATTAAATGCTTTTGCTTTTCATCTGAGATCTGAAAGGATAGCTTTCCTGACTCAAATCTGTTCCAGATTTTCTTGATCCTAATTACAAGTGAAACAATTGCAATATCTCTTTCTCTATATCTGTTCCTGTTTTTTTTTTTTTTTAATGCTAAGGAATAAATACAGCATCAAGCTAACAGTCTGGCAAGCAAAGACTTCATAGTGATCTCCACTGCAATTTAAACCACTGTTCTCAGTTTTGTAGATACAGTATTCAGGACTGATTTGTGAATTTTGCACCAGTTCTTAATTGTCAGCTGGATTTTGCTACGTATTGTCCCACATAGGAGATCTCAAAAAGATATCAAATGGGAACAGCAGGGCAATATCTGGATTTCAATTATTGTAGAGGTTACTTGAAAAGTTATCAGGGAATAACCTGCGTTGTACAGGCATCTTAGAAGCTGGTGAAAAAGAGATTTTTTCCTCCATTCAAAAGAATACACGTGTCAGTGTGAACCAGTTCAGGGGTGTTATTGAAGCTGCAAAATAATTTCTTCACATTGCTAGCTTTATTCTCCAGCCTCTCCCCTCTGTTTTCTTTTTCTTTCTGCTTTTTTTTCTTCAAGCTCCCTCTCTCTCATGACTTTTCTCTTTTCAAACTCCCATCTGATTCTTGTGCTTTTTCATTTTCTTCTTCCTGCTTGTCCTTCACTGAAACATTGCCGAGTCATCTGCTACCATGCTGAATTGCTATTTTAAAAAGCAGTTTTCTTTCTTTCCTTACCTGGACCAATGCCACGTTCTGTGGAGAGGGCAGGAGCCTGCCAGCGCATGTGTTTAAGGAGTGGTTACTGCATTAGAAATGAAGCAGGGAAGTGGAGGACAATGCCATTCTCTGTGTAGATTTTGTCTGATTTTCTGCATTTTCTATGACCGTAGAAGTTTAAATAGGAAATTCAGTTTAAAATCTTTGCTTTCTCTAGTATGCTAAACAAACAAACAAACAAAAACCAGATTATTAGGGTGTAGGACTTGCTTCTGCTTCAAAGAGTTTCTAGTATGATCGTGGTACGCTCCCGCAGCAGATCAGCTAGTCAGCAGTTGGCCATGCATGTTCGCACACTGCCCTGTGTTACAAGAATCCAACCTTGGGACTGTAATGGGGGTTTTGTGCTTTGTCTTGTATCTTCCCTTTTTAGAGACCAAGGTTCAGTTATTACAACAGAATAGATGCGGCTTTTGTTGCCTTGCTGTGTGAATAATCTGTCCTTCAATAAGAAATACAGCCGTTAACGTTTATGGAAAGGAGGCAGCTTAATTTTGGAAGTGCAAAATGGCAGTTGAGAAACAAATATACATTAGAAATCTACAAGAATTCACCATTAAACTGAAATTGTTAAATGCTTCATGTCCACTTTGAAGGCCTCACTTCATCAAGCTTCCGTGCAAGTGGACTTTACTCTTGCAGAACCCAGCTGCAGTTGGGAAATCACCCAGTGCACGGAAGTCTTGCCAGTGCCAGAATGGACAACAAAAATGTTACACGAAATCAAAACACCTGTATTTAGTAATATGCAGCAAACTGGAGAATTAATGTGCATTTAGGACATAGTTTTGCAAACATGCATGATGGATGGCATCTTTGTGCTCCTGGGTAGCTCTTGAACTATAAGGTACTACTTAAATCTGGAGTTTAGTAACACGCAGTTGAGTGTTTGCCTTTTTAGCTTGAAAAAAACACATTTATAATGTTGTACCTTGTTGAGTTATTTCTACAAAGGATTAAAATGTCTTTATTGCACTATGCTCCTATTAGAGCAATTACTTTTGCAAGGTACAAGTTCTGTTTCATGTAGAATTGTAGGAAAATCTTTGTAATTTGTCTTCTTGTTTCAATGTCTAGGAAGATTTTCTTTTAGGGAGATTACTTATAAGTTTAAAAAATGTTGTTGTGTGTAGTTAACTGCATTCATTATGTACATTCATTTTCTTTTCCTTCTTAATTTCTATTCATAATGCATTTGTGAGAAAAACACGGTAAATATGATGTCCTAGAAAGCTAGAATTTCTGGGAAAATGAAGCAAAACATGAAGACGCAGAGCCTCTGCGTACTAGGCTTTAGTAATAATGGTTAGTAACTTCAATATTGAAAAGAGCAATGTGCAGCTGTGGTTGTGCTGCAGCACCACCTAGTGATGCCGGCAGCTGAAAGTACTTCCTAGCAGCTGCTCTTGCTGCTTGGGCAAAACACAAGCAAACAAGTGAGCAAAAAGCTGGGGTGAATCGCATGCACACAGCTTCAGAGCATCAATAGGTAATGTGCAAGTTTTTTTTTTTTTTTTTTTTTTTTTTTTTTTTTTTTTTTTTTTTTTTTTAACGTTTATCTGAAAAAAAAATCGTTAGTATTTTTTAGTATAGTGTGAAATTAACACAGTAAGACAAAATAAAATGTTCGATCTTGTAATGGTAAAGCTGATACAGAACCTTTAGGGAAACATGTCCACATTTATGTAAATACTGATTTTTACAGATATTTATACTGATACTCCCTTGAAACATTAAATTTCTACAGTGCTTTAGATGAGAAAAATAGCTGCCTGGCCATGATGTTAATGGGAGACAGTGTCCAACTTAAGGCTGTTCCTGAACAGAGGGCCACCTATAACCCAAAAGTTGCTTTAGAGATTACAGAATTACAGCTTCTCTGGTTCTGCATGGGCCACTGGAAAAAAAAAAAATACCGTTTTAATAGTTTTTACATACTATTTTTAAGTTGTTTACACAGCTTGAATTAGCATGATCACCCCCACTGTATACTTGATATAATGCAGACCAGACAGATGCAGTGTGACTTTTAGTGAAATCCAAAACTAACTGGTGGCAAAATCAGGAGCAAGAACAAGTCTTTTCAGTTCCACCAATCCATTAGACCACTGCTGTTGTCATCACTTCACCCTCCTGAGCTGTTCCTAAGGCAAGCTTGCTCTCTTTAATAGCATCATTCTTTTACTGTTTTGCTTACACTTCACAATTTATTTTAATCAAAATAAGCTTTTGTAGTACACATTATTACAAAGCAAGTTTCCTGGGAGAGATGCAGACATCTATATAACAACATCCTGGAAATGTAAAGTATCCAGCATGATAAAATTTTAGCATAAGAAACGCCCATGTGCATTAAGTAGATGGTAATGGATTTTGCTTAACTTCCTTTGATAAGTTAATGACTGTCTAAATATCCTTCTAAATATAGAAACATGCTGAAATCCTCCTTTTATCCAAATGTAATCATGTTTTTCCTTCACTGCCAAAAAAAAAAAAAAAGCAATGAAAAAGTCATAAGATAAGCAGCCTCTTTTTGAGCTTCAAGTTTAGCCTATGTGAGCTGGCACATATCCTCAGAAATTTCTGTGCTCTGCCTTAAAAATCTGTGTGAGCTTTCTCTATTTTTTTTTTTCCTTCTATGAAGTCCGTTAAGAATTATCCACACATAACACATACAGCTGTGCACATCAAACACTAGTAAGAAGCAATGTGAACTATGCAACAAAATACTGTACTGGTTTTCGGTGTGGGATGAATAAGGGACTGGCAGTCCACTGAAGCAGTGATGAGACCAAGATTTTCTTTTGCTGCATTTCCCCTAAGCTCTGTTTTCTTTCTGTTACCTTGGAACAATATGTGCATTCATTTAACTGTGAAATAAAACTGTTTGGTCTTTTGTGCAGTTTCATTTAATTGCCACTCAGATGGACTGAAGGAGCAGCTGAATAACTTGATATTGAAAACTTAAAGGTCATGAATATTGGATGGTAACAGCTGTTTCCATTAAAAAAAATTTTTTTGAATGATGTAATCCTATTGCCTAGAAATGTCTGGAATGTGACAATCAGTCCCTCGGAATAGGAGAGGGAAAACCAGTTTTAACCAGCCTTTCATTTCCTAGGAAAGACCATATTTAGAGTTTTGCATGATTAAATCCTTCAGGGCAAAAGCTGAAACCGTCATTTGTCTAGCTATTTATTCTCTGTGAAATATTAGAAATGCAATTTAGAAAACATATACCTCTGCAGTAGCCTTACTCAGCTTTTGGTTTTTCTGGAGGCTGATGAAATGTTGTAACAGAAAAGTCTGGCTCCACTTAGAATCTTTCAATTACAATATGCATCTCTGAATATGTCAAGTCATACTCTGTAATGATAACACATTGAGGGTTTTTTAATAGGATACTCAGCTTGAAAAGTGTGGGTGAAATCTGAAGCTTCATCTGTTTTCTGTGCACTTCTTTAATAAAATAAAGAAGAATAAATAGGAAGCCAACGTGCATCCCAAACACCCCATTTAATTTCTTGTATTCTGAAAGAAAGAATTTGAAAACGCAGAGAGGAACAGATTAAACCTTCAGTCTCTGCTGTGTGCAAAGGAAAGATATGCTGTAACAAAGGGATACAGGATAGATATGCAGTGAAGAAAATGATTTAGTTCCTCAATGATTCTCAGTTTAAATGACAGTAATGAAAAAGCCAAAGGCACTTTCACCAGTATTTTCTTAACCAAAGGAGATTTTTATGTCTGCTACTTCTCTGTGCCTCGCGTAGGTGCATTTGTTCCCATATTTTTTTCTGAAAACATTAAATAAATGCAGATATATGCTATTGGACCAGCACTTGGGATAGATTTGTTGTTAAATGAACTTGATTTTTGAATTAAATTATGATGATGCTCAGAGTACAAAACCTGCCATGCTAGAATTTATGTGTTTTGCTTTTTATCTTGCTTTTGATCTCGCTTCTAACTGATGTGTTTTCCCATTTTGTTTTTGATGACTTAGGGGGTGCTTAGGGAAAATTTAGGGGAAATTATGAGCAATCTAATAATAAAGAAAATATCAGTTAATTTAAGCTTCATTATTTAGACTTGCTTATATTATCTGAAATAGAACAGTGATATATTCCACACATAGCTGCACGTGTGAACCAGTAAATACCAAGTAGAAAGGAGATCTGAAGTTTGGTCTCTTGCATCCCACTTGAGAATCACAGAAACATAATGGGTTGTAAAACCTCTTTTTTAAATCATGTATGATGAGTAACTTATACAAACTCAATATCATGGAGAGAAAGCCTGTTCTGCTTTTCGGAAACTTTTCCAATCAAGTGGTTCAAAAATTTACTTGCAAAATTTTGTTTTAAAATGTTTTTTTTTGGTGTGTGTGTGTGTGTGAAGATTTATATAAATGGAAAGCTAGAAACTAGATTAATTCACATTCCCAACTCTGTTTGCCATACTCATAAACGATCAGGTTGGTTTCATGTGAAAGCTGCATTCTTAGTCTAGTTTGTAAAAAAAAAATGTGAGTCTGTAATACTTGTCATGAGTTTGTAGGGTGCCTGATTGGTAAAGACAGTACAAAGGAAAAACACAGGAATCAAAGCCCAAATATAACTATGCCATTGAGAAGGGTTGCAATGATGTTTTAAGTTTGAAATGAGAAGCCTTTCACATCTTATTTCTGAAATGTGTTATGCCTAAAAAAGTCTTATTATTAAAAATCCCCCCCAAAACAAACAAACAAACAGAACCCTACCAAATAATTCTGTTTAGTGTGTAAGTCAATCCATGAATGATGAAACTGATGATGTGTGTCGCTTCATTGGATTTTTGCATGTTACCCAACCTTTCTAAAAGTATTTGTATTTCAGGGAAAATATATGACTCGGTCATTAATTCTACCTTTGAGTTGTTTTCTTTAATGTGTTCTCTCTTTAAAATCTCCAGAATATGTTGCCAAAAATGTGCCCTGTTGTGCTGTGCTACTAGCAATAAAGATCTTTCAAAGCATATTTGATGAAATCATCCAGGTCTGTTGAATTATCCTCCTACTATGTAGTAGTAGGATAATAACAAATATTTATAAAATGTCAGCTCATGTATACTATTCTGCTTACATTTCTTTCAAATCTGGGTTTACTAATGCCCTTTATAGTTTTTCTAATGAAGATGGTAGTCCATCTCTGACTCTTCAGTGAACTATATGCCTTTCTCACCCAGCCATGCGGCTTGATTGTCTACAGCTCCCTCCTGGAACAGGTAGTCCAACCAGCAAGTAAAATACTCGCTAGTAATGCAAACAATGTGCTGAGATGTGTTTCCTGAGGTTACCTGGTATTCAATGGGAAATGGATTTCCTGCTATTAGACAGATATGAATCAAGTTTCAAAGAGAGAACAGAAATCCTTGGTTATACTTTCTCAGCATTTTACAAGCTATGCCCTAAAACAGAGGGAGCCCTTGTGGATTCATAGCATCTCCAGGTATCATGCCACTGTTGCATATAAATGAAATAAAGCTTTAAATTAAACTTGGATAATCTATTGTATATTGTAAACAGGATATAAACCCTCTGTGTCTTATGCATCTAAGTAATGGCACTTGATGAAAACTTGTATTTTTCCTATGAAAGATACACTATTTGTTAACTGAGCTGAAATTATTTGAAACTGGAACCGAAATAATGTACAACTGAAAGAATGATTCTAAAATAATTTTGAGCTATGGATTATAAAATTTGGACAGAGAGCTTCGTACAACTTATTTCTAAATGACTTGATTAAAACCAGGTAATGCAATGTAGGATATCATCTTTGAGAACAGAGGTAGCAACAATGGACAAACCTGGAAATGCTGCTTCAATGTTTCTCCTCTCTAATCTGAAGTCTGTAGTCCTAACCTAGTCTTTTACTAAGCACTGAAAGAAAACATTCACCTTGCTGCTATCTTTCATGCCATTTTTGAATCAAATGTTGCTACCCTCTTTTTTAAAAAAATGCATTTTATTCCTACAGAAATCAACCTGTTTATGTATTCAGGAATTTATCTGAAATGGAAAACGTATCTATTTTAATGCAGATTTTGTGATTCCTAGGTTTTAAAAAAGAGGATGTCTGAGAGGAAGAAATCTTTATTCACTTTCATTCTGAGTTTTTGGTCTCTGAGGCTATCCTACATTAGCAACCTAATGCTTTTGTGAAGTCTTCAAATAATTCTATTATATTACATAAGAAATATCTTACAAAATATTTTTCTGAAAAGAGGTAGTTGTGCATCCATAATAGTAGTGTTCCCACCCTTCTGCTCAGAAATGTGTTAGGTACTGGAGTATTTCTGGTGACTGTGGTATCCCTCTTGATCATCTTGAAAGTATATGAATGATCAGTTCATTCTACAAGTCTAGTTTTTTAATCTTGTGATCTCTTTGTAGATTCTATTTGGTACCTATATTTTATTTTAAATTTTGTTATCTGAGATACCTCCACTAGTCAGCTTTTTTGCTAATTGTTTCGATTGCCATCTCAACTTTGTATGTAACTCAGTATACACATGACACTTTAAAATGAGGACAAAATGAATTTTCATTATTTTTCATCTATCTCAATATTCTTCATTCTCAAAAGTACTTTTTGCCTAGGAATATTGTGCTACAAGATCAAGGGAGCAATGTGTAGAAATTGCTAAATGATTTGGAAAGGAGTGAAACTTTTTTTATGTGTGTATTTACAACCTCCTTTAAAAGAAATCTCTCTCTTAATGGTTTAATGGTGTTTCTGCTTGTGGTGCTTTTAGAAAAGCTTGTCTGCTGTGTGTGCGTGTGCACAAGCTGACTGATTTATAGCTGTAATCTTGGACAGTTGGAGGAGCTGTTTGTCATGGTTGCATCTGTGAGGTTAGATCTGCCACTATTGGAAGTATGAGAATGGGTGGGAACAAGAAAGCTGATCCATGAACAAAAAAGAAGAAAGCCGGGGC
>VXAL01006789.1:90192-100603 GCA_013399475.1 Chauna torquata | reverse complement strand
ACTGAGGCTTTTGACATGACTTTGAAATAGTTAGACTTTGAAATAGTTAGACAGCCAGGGAATTCAGAAGGAATTCAGGCCAAATGTGTGTGTGTGGAGGGGGGAGGGTAAGCCAAGGCCCTGTACAGAAGAGGGAGCCCTCTTCAAGAGAACTAAAAGATAGAATCCAGCTGTAATAAGTTCAGCTCCTTAAGTGGTTTTCTCCTCCCATTCATAATACAATAAGCAATTCCTACAAATGTGAGCATTACAAAAGTAGCAGTCTCCATTTTGTAAGTGTTGAATCACTCCATTGGGGAAGTCATAACTTCCTATTAATACATTTGTTCCAAGCAGATGATCTACCGGGTCCTAAAATAAATTCTAAACTTCCTAATATTAACCCAGTAAATATTTCCATTCCATTTGAAGCTTAAAAATGAAAAACAGAGTAATCTGGGGGTCAGATATTTACTTTTACCCTGTGAATTAGAGGCTTACTCCTCTCTGAGATCTGCTTTATGGGTTTACCAAGTGACTGATATCATACTGGATTCCTTCCTGTCATAATGCCATAAGCATTCTGGTGGAACTTAGGTCACTGCTTAAAATAACCTTGCTAATTGCAAGTCTACAAGTGTCGGCTGAAATTTCAGTTAGCCGCCATACAGCAGATCTGGATGCTGAGAAATCACGACTGTAGCACAGAACTTGCAAGGGAAGAGCAGACAGGCCTAAACTTGATCTGCACAGTCACTCAGGTAGAGGCAGCAGATTATTTGCTATATTTCATACAAAACAAAAGCTGTTGACTCGGCACTGAAGATGGATTGGGTTACATATCATCTATGGCTTATGTCTGTCTTTTAAACAGACACTTATTTTCTGAATTACTGATTGCATGTAACTCCTCTAGCCGAGGAAAAGAGATGGGACAGCCTTTTTTTTTGCAAGTCTGACACCTGAAAACTCTCCCTGCAGTATAAATGAGGTAAGAAACCATTAAAGTGAAAAACTTTACAAAATGTTGGAAATATCTAAGGCAATAAACTATCAGTTTGCATTTTTTTTTTTTATCAGTAAAGGCAATTATTTTTTTTAGTCCACTGGTTTTCAGCTTCTAAAGAAGTATTGTGTGGCCTAAATGTGTTTGGTTTGAAATAATGTTTCATTTTCTGTGCACTGTAAATCTAAAATTGGCAGATCTTTTCCCCTATGGATGTAGATTTCTGAATATTGAGAAAAGTTTGTTCGATCTCTTTCACTTCTTGTACTACATAAGGTAAAGTTTCTGCAATAACAATCTTTTGTTTAAACAATTTAAGTCATTCACTTCTGAAGGGAAAAAGGTGTTTGTCATGTAAATGTTTCAATGTCATGTGTCCCATGTTTTAATGGGGAGTTTATAACTTTTTTGTGTAGATGAAACTTAATGCTCAATCTTCTCTATTCCCTGAGACATTACTCAGCTAACTTTTATAGGTCATAGTATAATTAGAAATACACACTGTAGGATTATAATTACATTACTTTGATGAAAACTTTGACCTATATTGTAAAGAGATGTGTTCAGTAAAAGCTCAGGAAACCAACAGACTGAATATAGCATAAATATTAGAAAATATGGCAATTTTGTCACTATATCCGGATTTTACTATCTTCTTTACAAACTCATTAAATCCTGTAGCTCTTCACAGGGAGACTGAATGTGACATATGAACAGTGGCCAGTGAAGAACACTCCGTTGTTTAGTACTGTTGTATTCATTTAGGAGACCATTTTCAAAATAGTCTGAGCTGTAACATTTTCAGAGGCCCTTTTTTTTAGTTTTCTTCTCAGCTCACAAAGTTGCATGTGTGCCACGCCTGGAGGAATATGCTCAATCTGCTCAAAAGTATCTGTTCCCTCTGCAACATTATTCATTCTTTTGAAATTGCAGCTACAGGAAAAGTTCAGGAATTTTTGGTTAAACAAGGTGGTTTTCTTCAAAGATTTGCATTGGATTAAGACAATAAAGCCTTTTGACTTCTCTGAAGCACAATTTGGCACTGGGTGGAAAATTGTTGACTGATGTATGTTTTGTACAAGGTGCCAGAAGAATGGGAAATCAGCCATAGATTATGGCAACTGTTACAACTGCTATTTGAGTAGGAATTTCTCATTGCCTTTTAAAAGGTTTTTAAAAAGTTTTGCTGTTTGGCTGCCCATGCATCAGCTACCAATTGCTCTTGTTTAGACTTTGCTGGCTAAGCAAGTTACAGCCTTCATCTCTGTAATGGCACTGCATGCTGTTGTCTTCTCCTAAATGTTGGTGAAAGTTTCAAGCAATGGAAAACTCTGCTACAGCTCTATGTGCTTAGTACTTGAAGTGTAGTAGTGGCTTTTTACATAAATATTATTGTCCCATTTCTTTCCAGTTTCTGAATGCTGTTTCAGATGTTGAAATGTGTCTGTAAATTAGGAGTTTGAATCCTTTCTGCTCCATACAAGAACTAGAAAGCCCTTTTTGCTCTTCCGTGGCTATGTCTATATTTTTGTTTGGGTCAAGAGTGGGATTTCAAACTGAATCTGCTGTTTTTCTCCATTCAGTTGTCTTGTGTTCATGCTGGAAAGCAGTCTCACTGTGTGCTAGCTGCTTGCTACTGCTCACAGTCATTGCTGACTAAGGGCTTCTTTTCTTCCTTTCTTTCCTCAATTTCTTTGCATTTATTTATGTTTTATTCGTTGTTGTACCTGTAGTGATATTTTCTTTTGCTTTTCATCATTTGACACTTTTCTGTGCCAGTAGTTTTTGCATTTAATGTATATGTAATTGCCTTGAATGAGTTAGACATACACTTAGCAGGTATAGCATTTCCTTTCCCATATCTCTTGCCTGTATTGATAAGTGAAGAAACTTTCTCTGAAATTAATTTTTTTTTACTTTGTTTTTACAGCATGCTTGTCTCAAAGACAAAATCAGAAAGTTGAGAGTCAAGTTCAGTTTTGATTATTATCTGAGTTTTAATTTTACGTCTGCAAAACAGAGTTTTCATATCACAATTTCTATAAATGTTAGTTGTAAAATACCTTCAGGAGAGATTTTTGAATTATTTTGATCCTCCTAATCCCATTTGATATTGTAAAAACAAAAACAAAACCAGCAATGGTAGGTTTTAGAAATTCTTCACAGTGAGATTCAAAAGAAGGTATGGCTAAGGTTTTGGGAAAGGGTCATTGCAGTTGACAGTTTTGTCATTCTTAGTGTTCATGCTTCAATCTCAGAGTGAGAGACTGCTCTGTTCATTAAGAATTATGGCCTCCTTCAGCCCTTTTCTAAGAGGGCTAAACATTCTATATGGGTTTTAGTATGTCTTCTTGCTGGATGTTAATTTATAGTAATGGTAAGAGTGGTCATAAAGTTCTACGTAAAACATTAGTGTTTGGTTAATATATTTTTGGAGGTCAGGATTTTTGAATTATAGGCAGTGCTAGAGTTTTAAGAAAGGACGTAGGAAATATATATTAGGTTTGACAGACTTACTGTTAGTACTATTTCAAGATTTTCTCAGCTGACCAGCTTTCCTATTGTCTCACAGTTCCTCACAAACCTCTTGATGAAATGTTGAAAAAGTCTGTGTGAAAAGATCTTGATATTTAAGAGTGTAAAAAAAAGATTTAAAAAAAAATACCAACAGTTCTTCCCCTTTCCTCAGACTTGCCAGTTATTATGCCAGGATCAGCTGAAATCCTACCATGGCTTGCCAAGAAAGAGAAAACAGTTGCAGTTTTTGCTTTTTCTACAGATTAATGATATTGCTGTTTTGGTAGAAGATTATGTGCACAGAAGTACATTTTTACAATTGAAATGCATTGAAAATATAAAAGCTACAGAATCCCTTAAGAATGTAGGGTTTTGGGGTGGAGGTGGGTTCTTTGTTTCTTGTCATCAGTTCCTGACCAGATTTCATGCTGTTGTGGTCAGGGATGCTGCAAATGTTTTGCTTTCCAACAGTACCATACACTAACACAGTCTTTGGCCTACTGCACTTAGTCCCTCATTATCTGTGGGCATTTTATATTGTCCATGCAAAAGGTGGAGTCTTACTTCAGCTACCTCTACTAGGCAGAATGGGTTAGGCTTTGGCAGGGATGCTAACTCAGGTGTGTCACCATGAGAGCACGGTTGTGGTGTTTCCAGGGTTGTACCCCGTCCAGCAGCAGTACAGCCACTTTATTGCAGAGAGAAGCCTATGAGGTATCTGCAGAACTCTTCTGGTTGTTCCAAGAGGAAAATGGAAGTGCAAACACTTGCACAGCTCCACGGGGCCTAGCAAGAGACCAGGAGGGGTATGTTTGCCGCATCCCTGGCTTGGTAGGCTTCTGTGGCATTCAGCAAAGCACTTGCTCTGGGCTCTGAGAGGCTTTTGCATGCCAATGAACTAGAGCTGTCTCCCTGTGGTGATGCAACACTGCCGTGCTTTCTCAAACCAAAGCCAAAACCAGAGAGTTGAAGAGCAGATTGCAGAAGGACTTTGATGGTTCCGTATGAAGCCATGTACATCTGACTGAGCTGCAGCTAGTGAAGTAAGACATGCATTTTCTCAGTTTCTGCAAAGTATTCCCCATAAACCCCAAATTCTGAAGCTTTGTCTGAGGAGAAATAATTGCTCACTCTAGCAGAAATACATGTAGAGAGTACAGGCCTGGCACAAGCCTTCCCACAGCTGGAGCTCTGGACCATTTTGTGGATTCACAGGTATTTGTGGAAGGACCTTGAGACCGTGGTGACCAGGACGGATATCAGGCACCTCCTAATAACTGTGGGTCATAGCATCCAAGTCCCAGCGCTCAGTCCTGATATGCTGACAAGTTGTCCCCAGGCTTGTTTTGATTACCTTGTATTATCAAGTTCTTGTAATGCACTCCATGCACAGTTCTCCTTTGTATGTATGTATAAATGTGTTTTTCAAAATGTTGTTAATGTTTGGGAAACTAAGATAGCAGAGATGTA
Source organism: Chauna torquata (assembly GCA_013399475.1). Taxonomy (NCBI): domain Eukaryota; kingdom Metazoa; phylum Chordata; class Aves; order Anseriformes; family Anhimidae; genus Chauna; species Chauna torquata. Next base: position 95,631 of record VXAL01006789.1, on the reverse strand, counting down.
GGTGTAAAGTCTAGCTTTTTTTTTTTTTTTAATCTCAGGGAATCTAAAATTAAATATAATTATTTATTTATTAGGTTCATTGTAGAATAATGAGCTAATGTTGCTTGTTAGTGAGGACATGGCTAGCATTAATGGTGACTTTAGGATATCAGACAAACTATGGGAATTTCATTCTTAAGTGAACGATGATCTTAAAGAGGAACATAGACCACTCTTGTAGTGCTTTACTTATCTGTATCAATGTCACCCTAAAGCTGCAGATGTGCTTCCAATATCAGTACGAGCTTGTTTGGTAGATGGCCTCAGTTCATATTTGCCCAATCATATTTGCTAGATGGCAAAGATATCCCAGAAGTGATATCCCTTTTGCTACAATATTCTCACAGTCACTAGAACAAGTAGGTAGAATCCCAAGCTCTAAAAGCCTCAAAGGCATCATACTATATCTGCGTTTTGCCATTACCTTTTTCCATTTTAGTCCTCCTGATTCCAGAAAATGGGAAGTTGACTGACAGCTGGAGGCAAAGTTCCTGGTAATTTTAACAAGAATAGGACTTGAACATAAACTAGGATTTAGTATAAGATGACTAATATCTATTTTCCTAATCCAGTTGGCCGGATAATGGTTATATCCCATATATTAGTTAATTTATTTGAAATTAAAGGTAATCTAGAGAAATAAAAATACTTACTAAAATTGATAAAATTGGTTTGTTTGAAGTTATTACATTCTGATTTTCTTGTTTCATTTCATTTCTGAGTGCAACCAAACTTTAAATGTTCCATTTCATAAGTAGCAAAGCAAAAGTGTAGAGAGAGACATTTACAGTAGGACTGCCCTCCTTCTCAGCAGAACCCATTCCAAGTGCTTCTTACCTTTACTACTTTTCTGTACATACTTCAGGCTGCCATAATCTAGGGGTCCTATGCCATTTCTTGTGAATCTTATCTGAGAAAGATGGAAGATTTGGCATAGTGTAAATTCAAGATTTAATAAGGCTTAATTGATTATGATTGTTTTTGCAGGAAATATAAATATGTGCAAGGCAATAAAACACAAATTTGCATTTGAAGCTTGAAGTCACTTAGGTTCATTAACTTCTTCACAGACAAGTTCAGCTATTGAATTTCAAAGGGTTAGTTTATAGGTCCAGACATGTAAACAGCCTTTCTTTTTCTCATTGCTCCTGGACAGAGGTAAGAGTTATACAAAGAGAATTTATTACTTATCTCTGTATAGCTAGAAAACAAAGTGAAATGACATATAAAGAAATGCAAGGCTGCTGGTAGACAAAATTGTTCTTTTCTTTGTCAGTATAACAATTTGTCTCAACCACAAACACAGGTCATACTGACTTGCTTAAAGATATGAATCACAGTGACTGTGAAGTGCTTTATAAACCAAGGATCTTATTTCAGTTAGCAACATGGAATAAAAATATTTGCATATATATATGTGTGTGTGTGTGTGTGTGTGTGTACATATAAATGAATAAATATTTAAATAAGTACCGCTCATTTACTGCTTCTTTCAAGGCACTTCAGTCCTACTCTGTAAAGCACAAGAGTACTTTCTCAAGCAGCATCAACATCTTAACAGCCATTAGGCCTGCCAGTGCTTTGCACTGGGAAATTCGCTTGTAAAGCTAAAACTGAAACTCTTAAGAGAATTATCCCACTAGAGCACAAGTTGACTTCTTGGAATTACTGCATTGGAATAGGCTATGTACCAGCATAGCATAGACTCTACAGTCTTGTAACGTGTTTCTGAATTACAATTACAGTGTATTTAAGTACTTCTAGCAGTAATATTTTGTCCAATTTGAAAATAAAATATTTAGTTCTTAATACAGTATTAGAATATTAACCTCTAGCACTCTGAATCTTATAAATAGCCTAAATAAACATCTATTATTAATGATACTGAATTTTAAGTTCCTTAGGATTGATTTAATTGGAAATAAATGCCTCAATGTCTATTTTTATTGGATTATGTTAGAAATATTTTTGGTTAAAGTACTGCAGATATGGTATAAAATGAGTTTTGATCATTTGATATTTACACAGTATTCTACTATTTACATCTAATCAAAAATTCAAGATTATTATGGATTATTTTGTTTGAAAAGAAGATATCACACACCAACCTTTAAATATACATCTGTACTAACCATGAGTTACCTGTGGGATGACAATGAGATTTTGAGTTGCTCAACTAAATCAGACAGTACAAACTACTAGGAAATGTATGTTAATTGTTTTTATATGCAAAATCTAAAGTAAGCATTTCAATACTTGCCTAAAGCCAGTTAAAGTAGTTTGGATGGTTCACATATATTTGGGTGTCATACCAATCCCATAACTCCAGGATTCCAATTTAGTCCCCACTATATTCCTTCTCAAAAACACCTGTAAAAACCTACCACGTTCTTCCCTCTGGGGATGTAGATTAGCCTTTTTGTTTAGTTTTGTCTTTATTACATTTGGGGCCAAGAAAGACAAGAACATTCTCTGCATGAACATGACCTACATTGTACCAACTGCGCTAGTAAAGATTCCTAATGTGTTGTCTAATTAAGAATCACAGCACAGGAGTTGAGTTGCCTGTTAGAAGAACATTTTTCATAAGTTTCATTTTTCATAATTTCATAAGAAATTCCACATGCACTTTGATAAGTGAAATCAGAATAAAAATATTGCTGGCTTGTATATTTTAGATGTCTGTAAGATTCAATCTACTCTCCTTTTTTGTTGTTTTTGTTGTTGTTGTTTGTTTGTTTCTTTTCTTCCCTAAAATTTGCTCTTTTATTTCTTCATTCACTTCAGGCTATAAGTTTGTAAAATAGTGATCTGTGCTTTGTTCCAATCTTTCAAATTGTTCTTCCTGGATGTAGCAAATTTTTTTTTTTTTTTTTCTCCTTAAGTAGCGCTGATATATATTCTAACCCTGACTCTTGTAAGAGACTGAGCAATACTCAGTGTGAAACAGTCATCCTGGTATACTGGGTAGGTGGTAGCTGTTGCAGACTACTGGAAGTGCATCCACACACTTGGAGAGCTTTGTAATTGTCACTATCTCATTGGAGGATCTACAAGAGCTTTCCAGCTGACCTGAATGCTTGTCATTCTGAAAATAGGTCAGAAAGGTCATTTCCATGCAAGCAGCATGCAGTATAGTCTATAAAACATATTTTCCATGTTTATGAACCAGCAAAAAAAATCTCCGTGAACCCTCTGTGAGGGTTCATAGATTAAACGTTAGCTCTCATTGAACAGCATAGAAGGGAAAAACAGTACTAATAAAGTCAAGTCTGCACGAAGACAAGAATAAGAGTTGTGTCCTTTTTGCTGTCCTCAACAATGACTGTTGGAAAATAACTTCAAATTCAAAGACATATTACAGAAGCTGTTGGAGGTTTAGCTGAACTGAGCCACTTATCTTGCAAACTTCCTGCCATTTCATTATAGAAAACTTGGTACAGATGGCAGTTCTTCACTTCTGACCTGTTCCAGAAATGAAAGGAGAGCAGTTGCCATATTGAGTGTTTGACGTGAGAGTGAACAGTCTCGCCATCTTTTCTCAAATTCTCTTGTAGCCACCGTGCCTTAATCAGAGAGTGAAGGAGGTTAGTATTCTTTGGCTTGAGGAAGTCAAAATGTTTAGATTAAAATTTTTTGCTTGTGTTCTGTAAGTCTGTACAGAAGGACTGATTTTTTTTCTCCTGTGTGAACTTGCTGATCCTTTTATTTATTTCGACATCTTACATTTCAGTGCCTAAAACATTTTGTGCTATTTATGTGGGGTTACACTTTGTTATTTGAAACTTAATTATTTCAAGAATGAAACTTCCGTATTTCACCAAGAAATTTTTCTCTTTTTTCTAAGCTGGGAATTTCTCTTTAGGAGCAAATGATCTCCACTGAAGGCCCAATTAAGTTTAATAAGAACAGGAATCTTTCTGAAGAAGTCTATAAATTGAAAATATTTTAAGAGAAAGGCACCTATTTTTTTTTGTACGAACAAAAGAAAGAGATTTGCTTATCAGTAAATAGAGCTCAAACAACAAACATTTTATGGCCCTGCAGAAAGCTTGAAGAATTCTAGAAATTATCTTGTTCCATATTGAGAGTAATTCCAAATATTCAAATTAAAAATGAGGAAAGAACAAGAATGGGACACATTTAAAGCTGAGTCATCAGAGTAACAGGCTAGCTGCATAAAGCTTTGAGAACTCACTGTTTTCAAAAGGATAACCATTTCACTGGAAGATTACCTATTAGTGCATGAACTTTGAATGCTGCTGGTTATTTTATATTGCAGATCAAATTATGAAAGTTGTGATGAAATAATAGGAGTGGTCTTCTCTCTGCTTTTTCATGCAGCTGACATGATTATTTGTCGCACTCAATTTTTGTATGTCTTGCATGAAATGATAGTATGGGTTTCCTCACAGCCAGTCAGCTACACTAAGGTAAAAAAATACCTGCCTAATCTCAGCCAGGCTACCAAAAGACTGATTTAGCTACAGCACAGTGTATATGCCCACCATAATTAAAATGCCTTTCCATTTGCGTCTTCAGTTTTAGAACAGAACAGAATAGAATCATTTAGGTTGGAAAAGACCTCTAAGATCATCAAGTCCAACTGTTAATCTAGCGCTGCCAAGTCTACCACTAAACCATGTACCTAATCACCACATCTACATGCCTTTTGAATATCTCCAGGGATGGTGACTCAACTACTTCCCTGGGCAGCCTGTTCAGCAATTTTCATGTGCATGTGGTAATTTGAACCTCTTTGAAATATTTTTTACTTCCATTTAGTATATATGGCTTGCAGAATGCAAGGAAATGCTCAGTAAAGAGAATAAAAAAAAAATAAAAAGCAAAGGTAGTTATCTAAGACAGTTGCCAGACGTGCTCCGCAGTGCTTCCATTATTGCAGAAAAAGTACAGTGTTGTGCGATGAGATCTATAAGGTATTTGAAGGATGTATTAAAAAGTCTTCACTTTCCCATTTCAGTAGATACAAATATATAACATATGATGAGTACATTTAGTATAAAGCTACCTCATCATTTTTTCTCATTTTTTTGTCGTCTTAACTGATCAGTGCAAGATAAAAATACATATATATTATCAGAGTCCAATGAATATTCATTTGAAAAATGATTATTGTTTTTCAAAACTTGCCTCTACTACTAGTTGCTGGACTAGATTTTCATAAACATGTTTCCTCCCCGCCCCCAGCAGTAACTAGAATCAAAACCTGCCACAGTACTGTACAGCTCTGTACAGGTCAATACCATCTTTCTTGCATGAAAAACTGCTCTAAAGCAGCTGTGCAAGACTGTCTTCCAGCATGCAGTACAGAAACAGATTTCAGTAAGCACAAGTACTACTTACTTTTTATATTAGCTTTCTAAATTTTTACACACA
>VXAL01006789.1:54609-77729 GCA_013399475.1 Chauna torquata | reverse complement strand
CTGTACTGGCTTGCTTAGGACCCAACTAATTAGCTGGGCAGGCAGTAACTGTGCTTTTGGCTGTCTCAGCAGAGCTATACAGAATCAGGTGCCTGCAGGAAGAGGTACACAAGGTTTCATGGCCTGGAGGAAATACAATAAGAACCAGTAAGGCAAGCTGCCATGATGGGGATGCCAAATAGAGAAAATAACTGTTTAAATAAGAACATCAGAGAGTTAATATTTTGCAGGACTTTTTTCTCCTTTAGAAATTACCCAGCAATAGATAAAGAAGGAAAGAAAAACGAGTTCTGTGCAGCCTGAGTTCTGTCAAGCTGAACCTAACTTGTGAGTTGTATTTCACAATTGATAAAGACAGGAATATAGAAAGGACCAGTATAAGCCCATGTTAATATGCAGTGAATCCTGATGTTCTCTAACAATTGGTATATTTACAGTAGAAATACCTTACAAATTAATTTAGTTTATTTGAAAGAGTCAAAAAATGCAGAATTGTGCTGGTTTGAATATAAATACAAGCAGGTATTGGAAATACAGCCCACAGAGTTTTACAGGAAATAATACTATGTGAAAATTGAGAGATTTTTTGAAGTAAGGCATTCCTATTGGTAGCAAATAATTAAATATAATATTTTTCTGAAATAAAAACAATGGTAATACGGGCGTTAAATAATGCTCCTCTGAAGCACACATTTAGGAGACTGCCTGGGAAATGAATGAGCAAGATGGTTTAATGCTTGTGATTGTAAATTTTATTAATGTTAATAAACAGTATTTTAAGAGATGAATTACTCAGGAGAAATGAAGGCCCTTAGGGCCTTTGAAAGGGTTTTGATTTATATATGGTTTTACAGTTTCTAATCTTTTCCTGAGATTAGAGGAAAAATGCAGCAGTAATACTGATCATTGTTTAGTCATTATTTTCCTTAATAAATGCAGCTCCAAAATACATATTTGACAGTTTTATAGAAACTTCTCCTTTTAATTCTGGACTATTGATGATGTACAGTTTGTGGCATAGGTTCTACATCTGGATAGAATATGCTAAATAAAAGATATTTTCAAAGTCCAAGATTTTGGTTGATAAATATTTTTCTAATCTATCTTTTCTATAAATAATATTTTCAGCTAGAGGAATTTTTTGTATCTTTACTTTGACTAATACAAGAGGGGTGGACAGAGTACAGGGCTCAAATGTTACAAGGTTATAGAAGATGGTGAACAATAGCCTTCTTTATTGAGACTATTCTTGTTCAGACCATAGTCCAAGTGGTTTATCAAGAGATTGTGGGGGTAATTGCACCTTCTTTATGTAAGAGTTTGCTTTAAAAATATTTATTATGAAGACCAAACCTGGGAAGAAAGACCAGCATACTGATTTAGGCACCTAAAGGTAGAATAATAAAACATGAGTTTCTGCCTTTTATGAGTTTTTTTAAATAATTACTGTAACCTCTTGAGCTAATATTGGCTTTTTATTTTTGAGTCTGCTTTTCAGTTTCTTGGCAGTTCAGTGATGAATGCTTTTCTAGATGTTAGGTAGTGAAACATAGAATCTGATAGTTCATTACCTTGTGTGTGCTATATATGAAAATTACATTTCTAAAAGGTACCATTTCTTTGTCTATTTCAGGATCGTCTTGACTCTTTAACTGAAGTTGATGATTCTGGACAGCTAACTATCAAATGTTCTCAAAATTACTTGTCACTGGATTGTGGTATTACTGCATTTGAACTATCTGACTACAGTCCAAGTGAGGATTTGCTTGGTGCTCTGGATGATATGACCTCTAGCCAAGGTAAAGCAAAATCATTTGAATCCTGGAACTACAGTGAGATGGATAAAGACTTTCCAGGACTTATCAGAAGTGTGGGTTTACTTGCAGTAGCAACTGATTCCATTGCTCCCCAGTGTAATGAAGCATTAAATGAGAAAGAAACCCATTTACCTCTTTCAGCAGAAGATGGGGACGAAAGTGAGGGGAAAGCACCACATGAGCTTTCACTATTATGTCCTTCTGAAAATTCCTCTGTTTCTAAAGGACCTTGCTCTGAAGATGGTGTCTCACCAACTGACAGCAAAACAGTTTCCACACTAAAGAAACCAGAATGCAATCTTCCTCAGCTCATTGGTGAAAAAATCAAACAACCTCACTGTGAAAACTCAACTCCTAAAAGGTCCATAAGAGACTGCTTTAACTATAATGAAGATTCCCCTACACAGCCTACATTGCCAAAAAGAGGTCTATTTCTGAAAGATGATGTGTTCAAGGATTATATGGAAGCCAATGATTTTAAAAGGCAAATCTCTCAGATAGTAAAGAATGAAATGAGTAAAAGTACACCATCATTGTTAGATCCACCAGATAGGTCCAAGCTTTGCCTAGCTTTACAGTCACCCTACATTAACAGTCCATCTGCAGTTAGTCAGTCATATGATTGCTTAAATAAAATAGGTGATAGAAATCTTCAGTACACAATAAATAATCACTTTAAGGACAATCCTGTAAGTCTAGGGAAACCTGCTTACTATACCTGTAAAGAAAAATCAAAGCACAAGAAGTCTCATGATGCTCCAGAGAAAGTGAAAGCTGGCAGAACATCTGGACATATGTGTAAAACAGCTACACCAATACAAGTCAAAAAAAGAGGATGTTCTTCTCTACAAAATGGAATTACTTCTCATAACTCTCAGTCTCTTGGGGGGACAGAAACAGATTCTACTTCTGCATCATCAGATGCTTGTAACCAGAGAGACCCAAATAGGCAATCACAAGGTAAAACTGAGCCTTTTAGTTCACCAACACATAGCCATAACAGTGCTTCCTCAGCTGGTTCTGAACTTATCGACTCATCACCGCTTTTACTGAGAAGAAAGAAAAATAAAAGTTTCTGCTCATCACCAAGTTATAGTCATACAAACAGTAAAGATGGTGAAGTCTGGTATGGATCTGATGAATATTTAGCACTTCCTTCACATCTCAAACAGACTGAAGTATTAGCTTTAAAACTAGAAAATTTGACAAAGCTGCTGCCCCAAAAGCCCAGAAGAGAAACCATTCAAAACATTGATGACTGGGAGCTGTCAGAAATGAACTCAGATTCAGAAATGTATCCAATGTACCAGGTAAAAAAGCACAAAAAAATGGGTAGAATTTCACCAAGCTCTTCAAGCGATATAGTATCCTCCTTGGGTGACAGTGTTGAATCTGGGCCTCTCAGTGATATTCTCTCTGATGAAGATCTTTCTATGCCTGTATCTTGCATTAAAAAATACATTGAAGAAAAGTCAGAAAGGACTACTGTCACTCAGCCCACTGAGAATGAGACTTCTGCCTCAAATAAATCAGCTTTAATTCATCAACTCATGCAAGATATACAACATCAAGAGAATTATGAAACCATATGGGAAAAAATTGAGGTAAGGCAGTAATTGTGTGTTTTTCTGCTGTGTTCTTGATAAGCCTATATATGGAGATGGAGTTGGGGGCAACAGAGAAGTTGCTTTCTTGTTTTCTTTTAATGATGAAAATAGTCTCATCTGGTGACTCCTAGAAGTAGACAACAGCAGTGATCATTGTGATTACAATAGACTGTAGTTAACCTTAATTATACAGAATTTGCCTACATTATTTTACTTACACCAATGCCTTTAAACTTGGCAAAGCATACTCTACAAAGAGAGTAGAGCTTCTCTTTGCCAAGATCAGGTACGTAATAGGTTATTTTTGGAAGAAGTGACAAATAAGCACTGGAAAATCAGGGATCTTGGTTATATTTGGATGAGGTAATGCTTCACATCAAATGCCTATTTTCTTTAAAAGAAAAGAATTGCTTTAGTCCAAGAGTAAGGGAATAATTTTCTTGACTCCTGTCACATCATGTATAATAACCACATTTCATTTTCATCAGTTCTCTACCCTTGCAGTGATATTCCCTCCAGTGTTGGTGGAATTAAACATAACATCTATTAATTTTTTTCTTCCCTAAGTAAACCTTCCTAAGTAATGACAATTTACTAGCGCAATATGCTACAACAATAGTGGCAATACACTATACAATATAACTTCAGATGAGATCGGATTTTCTTGGCTTCTAGCATCACTTCAGAACTAACTCTTCCTCAGAAAGGACAAAAGGTTGCAGTAGTTAACACAATGAGAGCACTTTTAGAGAAAAAAACTACAAGCTTTGGAAAGGGAGCTGAGTTTTAATGAATAATCAAATAGCGACCTCACCACCTCAATAATAAAGTCATTAGCTTACATTCATAATATTTTTTTTCAGTTTTCTAATGCATTTGTCTTCCTTGCTATCGTAGAGGAGAACTCTCCTATTCAGAATATTTCATGTCCATCCTCCATATAGTTTTCTAAAATGGCTGTCAGAAAAGAAACCTCCATCTCTACTAGATTCCAAAAGCCTTTGAAATTCACAAAAATGCACTGGAGGGTGATCTTGGCATCTAAATGCTAGATCTCTTATCTGCATTATCTTCTGGGTTATTAAGCTCTGTAAGAGCTAAAGAAAAATAAGGACTTAGTTTTATAACTTTAGTAAACACTTCTCACAATGCCGGGTTTCTCTAACTTTTGAAGATATTAAAAGTATTGTGAATAGTAGAAAGATAGTTGAGCTAGAGATGTTTGAGTAGAAATGATGTTCAGGGTAGAAAATACAGGGGGAGAAATTTCTTCTTAAATTAAGGAGGGAGCAGCAGCTGTCAACCTTGAAACACTCAGGCACAAAGGGGAGTGCTCAATAATTTGAGTTGTTCCCTCTGTCCTGATGGCTGGGGATCATCTTCTGGACCCTGATGAAAGAACCATCTTCGTCAGTGCAAGCTGTTTCTATGCCTAAGTTCATACAGTGTTGAAAATTAGTCCAGGTGAAGCTGACAGATACAGAGCCCTTCATCCTGTGCAAGCAACAAATCCCATCAAAGCTGCATGTGAGTATGTAAGATGCTGTCTTTCATGTGATACCGGAAGAGCCTGTTTAAGGACTGGAATTGCCGAGTGTCTAGGGACCAACTCCCTCCATTACAGGCAGCTAGCATCCTTTTGGCAAGAAGCAGGTGGCAGAGAAACATTTTTCATTGCCCTCTCAAATCATCATGTTTACTTTTCTCAAACTTTTTGAAAAGGTAATTCTCTTTTTTTTTTTGGCTCTTCTGTCTTTGTGTGATTTCCTGCCAGGAAGCAGGAATAAGAATCAGCTGTAACTACTGGCTGCAGCTGTAAACATCCGAGTAGTCTCCATACCCATCCTCTCCTCACCTCCTTTGGAGGGTGGACTGGGCTCCTGGCAGCAATTATAGGTAGTTAGCTGTTCTCTGGACGGATTAAACCCTTCTAGACAGCAATTGCAATGGCCTCCCTTGTTCTTGAAGAACTTTGCTACTGCTGACCCTGCTTTTTCTAAAATTTCTGTGTCCCTGAGAAATGTGAGAAACATTGATCATGGAATTTGAAAATAATCTTATGAAGTATGTTGTAGGAAAGGGCTCAGAGTAGAAGGACTTTAAATGTAAAGAAAGCCAAATACAAAGAGCACTGCTAGGAAAAGAGAGAGCTCAGTAATCCACGCCCTTAAAAGCAGCATACAAGAAAGTTTCATATTTATTTCATGCAGAAAGATCTATGTTAGCTATGCTAAATGGCTTGAAAATGTACTTCCTGAGCTGTGAACAAAAACTATCAAGAGAAAAGTTTTAAAATGTTTTGCAAAACAATTATAATATTTGAAAGAAATGCAAGGCTTTCCCAAGCTATTTATTTACCTGAGTTTTTCCATTGTTTCTAGCAATAGTATCTTCTCTTCATAGGACTAGTAAAGAATCAATTTTTCAATACAAGAGCTCTTACTGAGGTAATTCTTGCCTCAATAACACTATGGTGCCTTGCTGAACATCTTTAATTTGACAACAATAATAGAAAAAATTCCTCCCTTATGTGATGTTATGAAGTATGGTAACCAAAATCTTCCTAAAAAATACCATACCTGTGTCACAGTTGAGTCCTTTCTTTTGCCAGATCTCCTGTTCATAATTCCCTAAGCAAAATAGGAACAGTGTGCCATTGCTTTTTAATTATCATCATTTGGCATTTACATTAATTTTGTTATATAATAAGAAGTCTCCAACCCCAAAAAGGAGTTTTCTAATTGCATGAATACACGTCTTAGCAATAATGCAATTCTTCTTTTGTAGTGGTAGTTTTGTGCTAAGGAAGTCAAGTCCGAAATGAGAACTTAATTAAGGAGAGAAGAAGCATGCTCATGCATAGCTGTAATCCAGTTACAGTGTTACAAATGTGTAGCCTAATATATTTTATTTATTGAGATTGTAAAACAAAACTAAAATAACCTTTCGTTTTGGGAGAACAACAGCTTAGAAACAACTGGCAGCCTCAAAAACTGGCAGCCACTGAAAGTCATATTTTAGCTAGGTAATAGAGCAAACAAGGAAGCTTCAATGTTTTATACTGATGGGAATAAATTCAAATTAATATAAATCTGGAAATATCTTGATAGTAAGCAATTTGTTGAATGCGTGCTAAAGCATTTATTGGAAGACATTCATTGTCTCAGTTATATGGAATATAGTCATGTGAGGAAATTGATAAAATGTATTTTTTCATAATTCCAACTTGTGCAGATGCCCTTGTTCAAGTACTGTCATCCTGTTAATCTTTCTGTCTATTCACAGACAGAATTCTGCTTGACTGGCCCATTTGCTGTTGAATTGGAACACTGTCTTGCTTTGTGATAAATACTACCTATTCTTGCCATATTTTGCCTTGCACTGCAGCTAATTCTTTGGTACATGCTTCTTATTTATTTAGTACTGGATACCTCCATTCTGTGGTACATTACAGTTTCTGTGGCAGTTCTGTGTGTGTTTTAGAAATTACTTTTTGGAGTTAAATGTGAGAATGAGTGATACAAAATTCTGATTGTTCCATTTATTGTTAAAGTATACTTCTACTCTGAAAATAACATTAATGAGCTTTTACTGGCTACCCCAAATGAATTGTAGAATGCAGATTCAGGTCTGTAGTTTCTGATATACCGACTGGAAAGGGAAAAGATATGACAACATCCTTCTTCCAGGTAAAATCAATAGAGTTCTTTGCAGTAAGAAGATGGGACTGTTCAGCCAGGAGAAGAGGAGGCTCAGGGGGGATCTCACTAATGTGTATAAATACCTGAAGGGAGGATGCAAAGATGGAGCCAGGCTCTTTTCAGTGGTGCCCAGTGACAGCACAAGAGGCAATGGGCACAAACTGGAACACAGGAAGTCCCATCTAAACTTCAGGGAGCACTTCTGTACTGTGTGAGTGACGGAGCACACGTTGCCCAGAGAGGTTGTGGAGTCTCCCTCCTTGGAGATCTTCAAAAGCCACCTGGACATGGTCCTGGGCAGCCTGCTCTAGGTGGCCCTGCTTGAGCAGGGGGCTGGACCAGGTGGCCTCCGAGGTCCCTGCCAGCCTCAGCCATTCTGTGATCCTGTGATGCCCAATTACCACTTTTCAGACTTAAAATTAGGACTCCATAGTATCAGTTTCAGAATGTTTTAAGGTTTAGTTTCTGGAAAAAAAAAAAATCCTTAAAATCATACTAATAATAGATTTCTGTTGTTGTTGTTTTTATTTTATGAAAAATTGGAAGGAGAAGGTGATTTTGGGCTAATCCTACAATAATGCATTTTAAATTGTCTCAGAATAATAACAGCAATAAAAAAAACCTTGTTCAGTCAGCTTTATCTCCTCCTCTAGAAAGCAATACCAGAAAGACTGTACCGACATCCTTGTCCTGTAATCTGTGGTCACTGATAGTCCCATTCTATTTGATTTTTGAGAACATTATTTTAAAGGGTTGAAAGGTAACCATTTGCAAGATAGTGCATTTAAATGAAGATATGTTTGCTTTGCAGGCCTCAAGGCTTATTGTATGGAGCAAATTGCCAATTTTCCCCCATTTACAGACTCGCAGCTTGTTTTATTACAGGCTCCTTTTCTGTAAGAGGCAGATAAATAGATGAATTTCTCCTGAAAGTAGAAATTTGATATCTATCAATCCCATCTTTTCAGCTCACCACATTTCACGAATTTGCCTTTGACTCTGGTGGCTCTGTAATTTGTCCGGGGAGCCCAGTCAGCCTTGGCACTGGTTACCCACCTTCTTGACATGTTTTTCTGCTGTGGGTTAGACCATGCCCCAGGGATCCTACATCAAAAAGCCATTTAAAAGACTTTACTGCCTTCCAGGGCCCAGCCAGGGGCACTGTCACCTTGCGCAAACGTTTATCCCCTCTGAACCCAAGATCTCTCAGTGGAGCAGAGATTAAAGACGCCTTCTACAAGTTATTGGAGTAATGAGATTAATTTTCCTGTCTAGGAACTAAGGATCAGTGAGTTTTGCAGTCTGCAATGGAGACTGTAATATCAGAGCTAAACTTGTTAGTGTGTTTGGGTGGGAAAGATTTGCATTTTCAGAAGGTAGTCTCAAAAGGTGGCTAAGCTGTAGGCTTCTGTGAATATATAATGGACTGGGTAGAGCAAACTAGGTATTGGAGATACAGTTGGGAGTCCATTTGGGCAATGGAGAGCCAGTTGGTTGGAAAATATTTGGAGAATTGAATTTGTATTGTTCAGATTGAAAGCAGACACAGTTGTTCTGGGCAGAGAATGAGATGAAAACACCGGGTTGGTATAGTTAAGGTAGAAGCTGGATTGCTATAGGGGAAGCAACGTTTACTTGTATTTGGAGGTGATTTTCATCATTAGGGTAAACAGCATGCACAGAGGACAAATGAAGTTTGGACTGTGAGTCTAAGGGTACTGAAACACTAGTAGGAAGAAATAATGCTGATAGGGCTTGTTAACAAAGGAAAAACAGAACAGAAACTAGTAATGACAGAACAGGCTGGAAAAGCAATGATAATTGACAGGGAGCAGGTCTTGCTTCTTTCGGATTACGAGATAAAGGATTTTTCAAGTCAACACCTTTGTGTTGACTTGAGTGCTTTCCTCAGCCCTCTTTCTTTCAATAAATTATGCAAGTGCTTTAATACTGAGCCCTTTAGAAGAAATGGAATGCATATTTTTCCTAATAGATAAAGTGGTTGTCAAAATTTTTTCACCTCTAAATCTTACTATGCTGCTTTATACTATTTATATTGAAATACTGCTCTTCATTGACAAGCAATTTACAAAAACAAACAAACAAACAACAACAACAACAAAAAACAAAACAAACAAGCAAACAACATCAACAACAAAAACAGGAAAAAGAAAGTCAGTGTCAGATCCAGAAATACCTTGGCAACTCTGCAGTTTTCTCAGCAGTGTTGCTGCTTTGTGCAGCATAATTGAGGATGTTGCATCACATTTTGTACTGTGAGTCAAGAACTGTGTTTTGTTGCTTTGAGTCTGATGATACTCCCCTGCTCTGAAAGCCCATCCCTCAGTTTTCAGGCTGGTTAAGCTATTATTAAGCAGTAATGCATATGGAACTCTCATTTTTACTCAAACAAATACTTCTTGCTAGAACATGATGCCAAAATACAGTGAACCCTCTATTTCTCCAAAACATTTGGTTCCTAACAGTTTGCTTGAATTTTAAACAGCTCCTCCAATTACATTCACTTTTCTTTGGCATTTGCTTTAAAACAAATAGTCTGAGTGAGTTTGTCACCAGGAATCTTTGTGAAAACAGAAACTTCTATGCAAGCTGTGCAAATTCTGAATTAGTAACTGTACATCTAAAACTGACTGCAGGAATTATGCTTCCTTAATGAAACACATCTATTGTGAAGCATATGCTTGTTCAAAACTGTTTGAATTGCCAGTGTAAAGACCTCAGAATAATTTGGCAGTGAGCAGTTTTAGATCAGGAATTTTTTACATAATTTAGCAAGTCATTCCAAATACTTTTTAAAAAGAGGATAGAGAGAGAGAACTAGAAAAAAATCTGCTCACACATAATCTTAGTACCAATGATTTGAGGGTATGTCTTTACTAGTATTTTGAACTGATTGTAAATGATGTGTCTACATCAACTCTTTGGCTCACATCTGATGTGAAACCTTTTGCTCCAAAAGGCCTACTGATTCTTTCTCATTGTGTACACAGTTGGACACCACATCTCAGATCAGGGATGGCTACTGAGAGCTTAGACAAAGAGAGGAACAGCCGCTTTTGCGTACATGATTCTGTGAGCCCCCCCTCTTCTATTCTATGCATTCACACAGATCAGCTTTAAGTGACCATTGGTTTCACAACTCTGAGTCATGTCTTAATCGTCTGTATCACAGCCACAAGCCTGCACCACAGCCATCCACATTGTTTGTTTATGAACTGGAAACTTTCTAGAAATTGGTCAAGGATTATTTCTTACCCTCTGGATCTCTGCTAAGAAGCAAGAGAGTACAGCAAAGCTGAAGATGGAGAGGGGGAACTGTGACACCGCAAGCAGTGGACCTCCTGCTCTCACTGTAGCCAAAGACTAGCTGGGAGGTGAGCAGTGGTGAGGCTGACCTACCTGGAAAGCCACTAGAGACTCCATATTTAAAAGGGACACAGGAATAATTTGGAGAACTAATCAGTATTGACTTTAAGATGACTTTAAGATCAACTCCTTTCTGTTAGTGAAGAGAAGCTCAGAGACAACCTTTATTGTCTGGGATTATTCAGTGCTTTCAGTTCTCTCACAGAGGCACAGAAAGGCACTCAGGAACCATTGACATAGGTTCAAGCTTTCAGCAGTGGCACTATCTTTCAAAACACAGACAGAAAGAGTCAAATTGCTATTGGGAAATAACTTTACGGTATGTATGATGGTTTAAGAGGAATCCTCTTGTGTTGTTCAGGACTGAATCCTCTATAAATGCTGTCTTACAGGTAGCAGGACAGAGGGCTGATTTTTTAAGTTTGAGATAACTTCTGAGCAACCCTGTTAACTAGTTATTGTATTGATTTTAGTGCTCCTTGAAGTGCCATCATTATTAAAAAGAAAACTGTTGAACTGAAATTTGTGTTTTCTAGTATTCCCTTATAGATGGTAATATACAGAGGGGTGAGAGAGAATGCTCGTTGCTTTATATTTTCATAGACATGTGCCTTTCCCAGTGGTTTAAGTCTAGCTGCTCTGTTACATAATATACTTAGGCTCTTGGATACTAATGTTTTATGTATCTTCTGTGAGGAAGTACAGGATATTCCACAAAGATACAGTATACTGAAGTCACCACGGTCTGGTCTAAATATTTAATTATTTAAATAATACATTGCTACTAACTTCTAAGTAAATTAAATGCCAGTCTACCTACTGTTTTTAACGCATCATTGCCTTAAAATCTGTACGTGCTGGAGATGAGTCAGAGCAGGAGAAATGTTCAAGGGTCTAGAGAGGATTAACCTGAGAGGAAAGATCAAGTTCACTTATGTAAGATTATTGCATAACTCTTCAAAATATGTTCATATTTTCTTGTGTATCTTTATGTGTTTTGACAGCAACTGGTTTTCATTCCTCCATCCTTTCCACTGTGTTAGGATCAGGAGTGAAACATTAAAGCATGCTGACTCTTAAATCATAGTTGTCATCATTACGCATCAGAATGAATATAATTTGTGGCAAATATGGACAGGAAACTGTCTCTCAGAGGCTTATTTCAGACTGTCTGTAGGCTTATGCAGGTTTTTGAAAGTCATCTTGAAAGCAATCAGAAAGGCAAAAAATTGTTTTTTCATCCTTGCTTTAGGTTTTGGAGTACAGATGATAATCCTTACAAACAGCTGAGCTATCCTTAGCAGATCAAACTGGAATCTTATCTGAATATTCCCTTATTGTTAGTAAAGACTTATTTTGAACCATGATTTCAAGTAGGTCAAATAAGGTTACCAGAATGAGGACTGGATTTGCTTCTGGTTTCCCTTGGACAACGTCTGGAAACTCTGCAGAGTAGCTTGACCTAGGGAGAACCAACAAGCAAACAGATTTTTAGTAGTAGACAGTGCAGATATTAAAGTCACAAAAACTTAATATTATTACTACTATTAATATTTATTTTCCCTGCTGATGCCAGCATCTGACTAAATGAGTGTTTCCTTACTGCGCTGTACATGACTAAAGATACACAGGGTCATTTAAAATGTAAATACTGCTGCACTATTAGCAGAACTGAACTATAGTAGCTAGCATAAAACTGGCTAAGGTAAGTCCAAACTAGGGTCAACCTCATCTCTGCATCACAGTGCAAATCTCCCACATCTCTGCTGAACTAGAGAAAACAAGAAAAAAATAGTAAGTTTCTTAGAAACAGCAGATCTTCTGGGGTTAAAAATAAAGAATAAGAAGAGAACAGATAAAAGACCAGAGATTCTTTTTTATTTTATTTTGTAAACATTTCCAAACTTTGGTGGGGAAAAAAAAAAAGTAACTCAGAATTATGGTTTAAAGATGGTATAAAGGACTGCCCACTAGAGACCACTGGAAAAAGAAACTATTTAAAAGGGAAGGTAGATAAATTAAGGGGCAAAAGAAAAGCATTTAGTGGAGGAAGTAATAGTGACAGGATTTCTTTGGAGACTGCAGGTGAACAAAAGCCAAGTGTGTAACAGGATGCTAAACTGGGGAACAGGAGGAATAATGATGGAGTAAAGAAAAAAGGTGACGAATCTTAATCTCTTCTTGCTGCTGCCATATTTAGAGAATAATGGCAATCGCTGCCTCCCCAGTTCTAGTTTTTAAACACAGAAATCTTAACTGCAAAACAAGTTCATGGGTCAAAGAACTTAAATAACTCTTGTGAGGTGGCAAACTTAACCTCTTCTCACCAATTAGCCTTATTCAATAGGAAATGCTGAATTAAACTTTCTGATTTTGAGGGGAAGTCATGGTCATTATATCTTAATTCATGTCAAGGATTTAGCAGAGGTCAATATATTCATCAGTTACCCAGAAGCAAACAGCATCTGTTCTATTTTAGTAAACAGAGGTGTTTTTTTACCTTCAAATGGGAAAACTTTTACAAATGGTGATATATCACCCTCTTGAGGCCAGAACTTGTTACTGCTACAGAAATTTTGTTTAATTTGTTTCTCAAATGAACGAGACTTGTGTAACTTTATAGCCACAGCTGTTAGAAATTCAGAGATTAAATAATTGTAAACTATAATCTTTTCTCCTTATCAATATACCTCCTTATGAAGATCTTTTTTCTTTAGTGTAGGCTCCAACTATTTTTTTGCTATGTATTTTATTCCAGCAAATTAAACATTGAAATATTTTTCTGATTTTAAAAACCAATAGCATGAATATGCCTGTTATTAAATTTTTACAAAATAAAACCTGCACTTGCACTTCTACAGATTTTGTGAAATATATTTCAAAAATAAACTCTGTCCTCTGCAAATTAAAAATGTCTCACTGCAAATATAGCTGCCATTTTTATTATTACTTAGAGAACTATACTTATATTATATAAATAAGCAGTGTTTAATCCTACTTTGTGACCATCAGGACAATAATGTAGTGGCTTTCTTCCTTTATCTATCACTTACTGGCTAACTTACTGAAAATGTTAAGTAAAAAATAATGAATTTAGCTTTTATTTCAAAGGCACTGCAAATCCTTTGAAAATGATTTTGTGCCATCGGGTGAAGGTATGCAGTTTGGCTAATGTCGTTCTTTTAACATGATTTGTTCTCTGGGAAAAGGTAAAATTCTTGCAAGTGCCCAGACAACATTCAAAACTCTCTTTAATTGAGATCATGCCATTGGCCCACTCTGTGTTCAGGCTACAGGAACAACCATAGCATACGTATATCACACGCAGCTTTAAATGAATTAAATGCTGGGGGAGTGAGGTTCATTTCCAGCAACTATAAGATCAAAGAGTAAGGAAATGTTTGGACCAGTTGGAGGAGGCGCTAGAGCGGCTCCGATCGAGTGTCCTCCAGTGCTGCCCAGCACGCGTGCAAGGTCGCAGCTGACCATCGGCAGAAATAACAGCTGCTCAAGGGCGTTACACCCCCAGTCCACTGTCTAACACCCAAATACTCGGGGTATGCAAACCAAGGGGTGGTCATCCATAACTGCCTATTTTTCCAAGCAGTATAAAGTTGTAGTCTAATGTACTACAGAGGCTATTATATGGAAAAATTGCAAATGAAGCTTAGTTCATCTATTGGATGCAATTCAGCTCATAATCAATACATATATTAGCTGTAAAACAATCTGAAAATAAGGTATGTTGCCAACATAACTTTTAAAATAATTACATGAAGAGGCAATGCGGTACTTCCAAGTACCCTCACATCACCATAAGGTCCTTCAATGTCAATAGTTACACTGGCAGCATTTTTAGAAAAAGTGTATGAGACAACTAGCTTCACTGAAAATGAGGGTGCTGGTTATAGACTCGCACTAACCATGGAGTTTGGATCAAGGCTGCTACACAACAAATACACTGAAAGAACAGTGACAGTTCTTCTGGAACTGGACAAATCTCCAGGAGATTTGGTTTTAGGTTTGTCTGTAGAATAAATAACAAATTTGTACTTAGGATCAACAGATGCTGAACTAACTTCTACATTTTCTATTATAGTTTAGAGTTGCTCACAGTGGACAAAAAAAGGAATTTGGGGCAATGAAATGGATGTGAATGTATCACAGCAATGTGCCCCTATCCTGTAAACAGGACGTAGCAACTTATTTTTGTGCCTGGCATTTTTATCAATTTGCCTCTAGCCAGGCCACTCTCGCCTCTCCTGTATTGTGCCCAGGGTCCCTCCAGAGTCCAGACCCTCCTCCCAGCTGCTGCTGCAGGACTGAAGTCCCCCTTTTGGGGAGTAGCTAGCACCATCCTTCTTGTCTCAGGCATATTTGCTGCTTTTGTCCTTCCATTGGTACATCTCTGGCTACAAATGTCTGGAGACTTTGTGG
Organism: Chauna torquata; assembly: GCA_013399475.1. Classification (NCBI taxonomy): domain Eukaryota; kingdom Metazoa; phylum Chordata; class Aves; order Anseriformes; family Anhimidae; genus Chauna; species Chauna torquata. The sequence goes on along the minus strand of VXAL01006789.1, from coordinate 62,780 downwards.
TCATTACTTGCCCCCTGGTTTACCAGCTCAGAGAGACAAGAGCATGCGACCCAAAAACATTCACATCTCTCGGCTGATCTCTAGATATGGCAAGTCTTAGGGTCACATGAGAGTATAATCTAAAAATGCCTTAGTTTAAGATATTTGATGCTGTGATATGTAAGAGAAACTTAAACTTACCCTGTACTGGAACGTGTTTTGGACACCTATCTTTATTCCCTAGCTGGTCTCTTGGATTTTATATAGAGAAGAAATGACGCAGAAAAAGTTATTTTAAGAGTAGTGAGAGCTACTGGGAGACATGACCAATAACAGGCATTGCTATTTGTGAATGAATGTATTTTCAGAAACAATATGTCCTATGCTAGTAGCATTGACCAGACCATTCAAAGACCAGATTTGGATGATCATTCAAAAGTTTGTACATTGCTCAGGGCTCACTCACAGTATCGAAGTTGCTGACAGTTCTGCCTTTAACTCTAAGAGCTTTTGCATGCCAGTTTTATTCCCAATAGCCCAAAGAACATCACACTTTTTTTTTTTTTTTNCATTTCCTTATTGCGTGTTCTTTCCTGGGCCTGTCTCATTTTCAAGGCTCTTGGTATCCTCTAACTCCCATATTTGTCCTTCCTGCTGCTTATATTGTTCACTCTATAGTTTCAAATTGTTTCCTCAGGAACCTTTTCCCACCCTACCTCAAAATTTCATCAGAGCGCAGACTAGTGATGCTGAATGAGATGAGTGATAGAAACACGTGAGTACAGATTTACGCTGCAGAGGTTTTCTGACAAGGCAGTACTGATCAGAACGGTGGAGAGTAGTTACTTCTTTAACCGATATATCTGTGTCTGCAAAATCCAGTGGCGCTAGAGCTTACGTGAGTAAAAGTTTGGTGGTTTTTGTTTGTTTCTTTCTTTCTTTCTTTTTGCCAATATTATTTTCATCAGTTTGAGAGGATGGTTTAAGTAGCTTGCAAAATACTGTTCTTCAGACGGTATAACTTGTCTCCGCCAGGGGGCTTGCGCAGGCTGCATTCTAGCAAACCTGCTCTGTCCGAGGTGAGAGTGCACATCCTGCTTTGCAGCAGTGATCCAGCACTGGGGTCTGACATGGAGCTCAAAAGATTTGAAATATTGCCTTGAAAATAACCAAGTTCCAAGTTGTTATGCATGATAACTTAGCAGGCAGATAAGCAAAAGAATTTTCTGTCATCTAAAACGTGTAGACATATGGAAAATTTTTCCACACAAAGAAAGATATGCTAATTTACGTATTTACTTGATTCCCAGGAGTGCTTTGAATCTCACATGACTTTTGAGATACAGCACTGGCCTCCCATATTTTCACAGCATGAACCTTTTCCTCACCTGAATGAATGCAGGAAGCCCAAAACCTTATGTGGCTTTGTGGCTGTTAACATTATGTCTCAGTTAGAAAGCACAGTCACATCAGTGTGAGAAAAGATCAGCAGCCATTTTGTATGCCTGGCATTATTGCTTTCAGAGCAGATGGCATCTCTGGAGGTTTACAACCAATCCATATTGCTGTTAAGTTCATACCAGATGATTCGTTAAATGATGGATGAATCAGAGTTTTCCCCTTCCCTTTCCCCTCCCTTCTCTCCACTAGTCCCCTCTACTCTTGAATGCTTGCAAAGTCATGAGGACGTTGGCCTTTTCTATGCTGCTATATGGCATTTGTGTGCATAGTTGTCTTGGCCTTAAGGCCGCATGGATCTCTGCTGCCCAGCAGTGTCCTTCCAGCCCACAGATCTTGCTTCTATGGTTCTAGGTGTTCGCTGATCCTTCAGAAGGCTGGGGGAAGTGTTATCAGTGGTGCTGGAAGCTTGTCTGCTATCTAAGAATAAACTTCTCAGGAACAGGGCTTAGGAAGAATTTGGCTTACTTTTCCTGTATCTGTCTTTAGTTTTGCCCCAGAATCAACCTATCAATACTCTAAATGTCCCTTTGTATTTGAAAAGTTTGAAATAGTATTGGAGACCTTGTGGTGGTTCTTTTAAATATAAGTAGATCTTCACTGTGAGCAAAGGTAAGACAAGGCATAAGATAAGGAAAGAATTACATTTGTGGCACCATAGAAAGGATTAAGTAATCTACAGAGATATGTTTAGGAATGGTTCTTTACATTCAGATTAGTATAACCTGCTCTTTGACTTTATTTCTGCTACTGCACAACAATCTCATGGGGGCATTGACATTTTTATTGCAGAATCAGGTTCCCTACCTTCAAATGTAGTTATTTTTAATGGACTGAAAAGTGACACTTTGCATGTTCCTCTGTATCCTGCTTTTTAAACCCTTTATGGTTGTAACTCCCTTACCAAGAAGGCTTTAGGAAACTGAGAACTTCTTAAAAATCTTTCCTGCCATTCCTGCTCTAGTGAGAATACAGTTTCAAAAAATAACTTAGGAACGCCAGTAAAATCTGCAGATTTAGGAGTGGACCATAAGGTCTGCAAAAAGTAAGGTCAAGATTATTCTATCAGTGACTTTTGAAGACCAAGGTAGAACTGAGTTAATTTCCAGTGTTTCCCTAGTCTTGTAAGACCTGTTCTTTGTCACTCTCACTGTTTCAAGTCTAGAAGTATTCTCATCTCCCGGGGACATCTCCCTGAAAAGTGGAGCTATGTCTGACTGACTGTGCTTGATATAACTCTGTATTTTTATATATTAATCCTTGTTTTCCAGCATCAGGATGCATAATGGGAACTCTAAAATGAGGAAAAGTCATGAGCCAGTGAACATCCTGTGTCACTGTTTTTCATTCTCTAACTACATAAATCATGACCAATAAGATAGATGCTCCTTAGAGAAAATACCTTCAATAGTCATTTCTAATTCTGTATGTGGTAGCTGGGCACAAAATCTAGAGGTGGCACCTGTGAAAGATTCTAATAGTTGATCTTAAAAAATGCTTAACTAAACAGTATATAGTAGAAGACTAAGATATGTCTTTACATGAATGTTCGCTATGAAAAGTCTTCAATCTTTATCTTCCCCTGTTTTGAGTGAACATTTAAATCCCATATTCTCATAGGCTGGGGTTATTGAGTAAGTGTAGAACTTCTAGCTAAAAGCTGCTAAGCACTGTTTCTAAACTGTTTATGAATGAATGTATCCTGAACTGCATATTAAGAATTAGCATCCTACTGATGTGTTTGGTCAGTTCTATATTTCTGCAAGGTCACTGTCTGCCACAGAATCTTGACAATATCACACAAAGGATATTTTCCACTGTGGCATTTTGGCTCCTTGGGGATCCCTAACATCTGTACTGCTAATGGTTTTATTGTTGCCTCTGGGTCTAACTCCAATTAAATTGACCATGGCAGTTTGTTGCAGCCTCATCCTCTTGAGTACCTGGATTTCTTTGACTTACCTTTGCCTGTGAAGAAAGTGCACTTTTATCCTTTTGAAAATAAAGTCCATGGGCAGGAATGAGTTCCTCCTGAGACTAATATGCAAGTCCTTTTGTGGTTAGACAAAGGCTTTTCTTAATGCATTCTGTGATAGAAAAGCCCTTAGAGCCAGCCCATCCTTCTACACAGACCCTCTGTGAGCTCAGTCTTTTTGTAAATTGGGAACAAACTTTACAACACTGTCTGCTTGCAACAAAATTCAACATTCATTTTTAAGCACACAGCCTCATAACCAATTCTTTTAAGAAGAGAACTCCCTTTGTGTAATAAAAGGGAAGGTGGGGAGAAAAAAAGGTCTGGGGTAGTGATTTAACAAGCACTGTTGTCTGGCACTTCCATACTGAGGTTTGTGGAACACAGTAGACGTTGTACAGTCACTCTTAACTACCATAACAGATGAGTTTAGCTTGTTTGCATTTAATAGTTTGCTGCTTCTGTTTTATTCCAGTTTTAATCTTAGTTCAACTCATTAGAAGGGCTTTGTGCTTTTAAAAATGCAATGACCAAAAGTGCCGTGAGTATGCCTTAGTATAATAAGCCAGCATGCGTGTTAAATGAAAATGTTAGCTTAATAAACTGAGCACTGTTAACTCTCCACAGCTTAAAATTACAAGCCAAAAAGTATTGAATTAATGTTCCTACCTGTGCCGTACAGAGGCACAATACATCTGGGGAATTTTATCTGTAAAAAGCAAAAGCAAAATTTGGCATAGGAAGAGGGCATACACAAAGCTTTTAGTAATGGTGTTAAAAGGATGCAGTTGCATCCTCTGTATTTTATATCTTAATTAGGACTGTGTTAATACTAGCTTCTTCCTTTACGGCATATAGGCAGATTCCTCATCTAAAGGAATCTTGTATCAAAAATATACTGAAAACATCTAAGATACTGCTGGTTTTTGTGTACCAAAAAAAAAAAAAAAAAAACCAACAACAAAATGTGCATTTCTCAATATAGTAAAAATTCCATGTTTTCACTTTTTTTTTTTTTTAAACTATAAATGTACTATCTCTTAGACTAGAGCTCAAAATTACAGAACTGGGTTTTAGTCTGTTTCCATTCCAAATGTGGTCTAATAAAAGCTGGACTTGTAAAGTGATAGCTGCAGCTGAGATGGAAACTTCCTCCTTTCCCATTCCATTCAATTAATGAAAGCTGAACTTCAAAGTCTAAATGAGATCATTTGAAGTGCTAAAATTATTGAACACCAGAACTGTTTACTTTCCTATCTGACCAAAAAAAGAGAGAGATTGTAATGTAAAAGTAAAAATTAACCACTGAAATGAAGGTAGGAAACTTTAAAGTTCTGGTGCAAGAAGCAGCATTCTCTGAGTTGAGAGACATTTTGTGCATAATTCTAAGTGACTCACTTGATAGTCATGCATTTTTTTTTTCACAACTCTGACAGTAAAAGCTTTTCTGGGAGGTCTCAGTTGTGTTCTGGTCAGAAAAATGCAATCCAATGAGAATATGTCTGAGCAACACCCCTGACAAGCTACGAGAATCAGCAGGGATATCATCAGGGACTGGAGCCTTTCTGCATTTTCATAAGCATTCATGTTAGCACTAGTTTTGCAGTTCTCAGAAGTTTTGAAGTTGATCAATTGCTCGTTATTTTGCTGACAGCCTGTAACATTTCTTCTGGGCTCTGCTTTGTCCTTTTTCCACCACAGGTGCCAACAGGTGCTAGGGTTGGTGATAACAAAACTCCTTCAACTGACTCATGTGATGGCAATAAGCATCAGCCTCAGGTCTGCCCTCACAAACTAGGAAGAGGAAAGTCTATTTCTAGTTTCTTTTTCTAAAGGAGGTTGGTCTTTGGCCAGAGATGGGGTGAGCATCTGAAGCTCAATGGGAAAGTGGAGTAGGGGACTGCGGAAGCTGGAGAGATGCAGGGAGTGAGGAACTCCTGTGCTGCGCCAAGTCAGCAGCAGGGTGCAGGTAGCGAACAGGGAGGTGTGCTGAACAGTTGTCATGAGCAGGGAGGAACAAGCAAACAGGATCCAGGAAAACACAAAAAAGAAACGAAGTCAGGCACAAACTACTTGGAATGTCAAAGATGACCAATTTCTGTGATCATTTTAAGCATTCAATTTTTCTGACACGCATTTGGGACAGATGGAATGCACACAGTCCTATTAAGTGTAATGAACTGCATGTGAGACTTGTTCATCTGACCACCTCTGTAGGCCTCACTGCCATGCTGCAGGGTTTCTCGTGCTAGCAGCACACCGCCACGGCTGCTCTGCCACATGCCCGACACAGCCACTCAGCCTCACCCAAGATCCTCTGACCAGCTGTGCTGGCTGTAGGGAGCCCTGCAGCCCTGTGCAGCAGCTGGGCGATATCTGCCTTTTGTACGCCCTTATATTTAACAGAACGAGGGTGGAAGGCACACTTCCAGGTGCATCCTTCCTTGGCCTGATATACATGCATGCCTTTGGTCTCTGACCTGATCCATCCCTGCCCTCTCGTGTGACTCAACAAGTGAATTCTCATGTCTTACAACTCAAGATATTTGAGAGTTCTGGTCATTAATGAGGAAGTCTCAGGATCTCTAGTTAAATCCCACCGTTTTTTAAAAAATTCTTTGGTTAATTAATTCTTTAATTTTATAGAACAAATGAATTAAGTATATTTTCATTCTATAAAACCGCCAGCACCAAAGCAGATACACTGAGTTACAGCTATTTTTCTCTCAGTACTTACAATAGTCTTTCTTCTTCAGTCTTATCCATCCACAGCAAATAGAATTAGACCACAAAAAATAACTTTGTACGTGCAAAATTTCAAATTAAGCCATTTTTGCTCTAGCTTTGTTGAGGGATGTGCGATTAGAACTTTTTTCCTCTCCCCAGGAAAATCTGTAAAATTGTCAGAAAACAAAATGAAAAGCTGAATGATTTAATGGTGAATGTTTAAAAAATTTCTGCATGGGGAATAGGAAGAGCTTTATCATTATTCACAAACTTTACTACAGAAGTTGCTACAAATCATCCAGTATGCAACATTTGTTTCTGTACTAAACAGCACAGAATAAGATAGCATTATGCTGTGTCATGTAGGGGCTTGAGATTTTTTAATAACATCTAGCTTGCTAGCACAGTACAAAGCTATTACATTTGCAAAACTGAACCAGCTGGTCAAAAGGCAAAGACTGGATTATACAGGTGCTCCATTTTTCTATTCTGTTCCCCTCATTTCTCCCTGAGGAATTCTTGTACAGTAATTTTTAGCTTCAGTGTGGCTGACTATAGGTTTTTGACTTCCAAGAAGTTGTGATGGAAAATGGTTGGGTAGATTTTACAGTATTTTCATTATAAGCATGATAGTGTCTAGATCAGACCCTAACTAGTATAAATCAGCAAAGCTACACTGAAGTTTATACTGGTTGAAACTCTTCCCCACCTTAAGATTGATGAAGAAAAAAAATATCTAGAGAAAAAGAAACATAAGCTCAAACAGGAAATACAGGAAGGTTAGAAGTGTCTAGGAAGGGATGTGAAGTGGTTTCTTGTGCATCTGTATAAAATGAAGGAAATTGAAAAATATCCTGTGTTGGTTATAATTTGTCATCCTATGAATTTGTTTCTCTCACTAGGTACTCCTGGATTTGGATTCAGGATTGCATATTAATTCTCATCCTTTGTTTTGATATTATTAATGCTGTAGCCTATTTTTTTTAAGCATAGTTTTATGCTCTGTCAGAGTCTCACAACAGATTTTCTGTATTGTAAGACAGTGTTTTCTCTGTATTAATTTTTGAACTCATTTTATCTAAATCTTTTGTTGAAAACATGTATATTCTGGGAAATGTCCTAAATGATGAGAAAAGCAACTATTGTCATGTAATTTGTATCTCTGAATACATGCACATAATTGATTATTCTCCATTCCAACTAACCAGGCCATAAAGGATTCCAGGTTGGTCAATCTGTGGAGGGGCAGTGGCCCTTCAGTAGGGGTTAAGTTATGTTTTGGGCTCCCTTTTCTGTTCATGAGACTTGAGGAGAGCAGGGACATGGCTTTGTAGTTCTGACAGGGCTAGTTAGACCGTCGATAACTGCAGGTGCTCCTTCTCTGGGTACAAGAGAGTGCAGCCTCCTGCCTTTGGCTGGCTCGGACAGCTGAGGCAGAATCATTTTTGTCAGATACAGGCTACAACTGATGGCGAGAACTGGTATGGATCTCAGAGCCTGCACATAACCGTCCCTGGACAAAAGTCAAAGCGGAGAAGAGAGAGTTCAGTAGCAAGAGCAAACTGTAGCCTCGCCCATAACTCCAGAGCTGCTGCAGTTGATTATATTTGCATGGGTTTCAATTTCCAGTCCGGAGCTGCCTTCCAGGCAGGGATGAGTCATGAAGCTGGTGGTCGGATGATAAACGTGTCTCTTTGCTCACTGGCATCAGGCTATGAAAATAAGATGGAATCATAGGCACTGCTATGGAAAAAAAAAAGAAAAAAAAAACAACTGGAGCATTGTTTGATCATTAAGTTGTGACAAATGAAGCAGGAGTGGCATTGTTCCAATTTAATCTTACACATAATATGAGGTAAAAATACTTGTCTATTTTGCGCGTCTTCTGTCGGCATCCGCTGGACTTAAAGTACGCCGTCCGCGGTTCTGCCGCGTGACGTGCGTAGCAATGGGCTGCTCGGTGCTCACGCGTGTGCCCGCGGCTCCGGGCGGCGAGTGCGGTAAGCCGCGGCCGCCCGCAGCCACACGCGGC
>VXAL01006789.1:35744-54583 GCA_013399475.1 Chauna torquata | reverse complement strand
CGGCGCTCCCTCCGCTGGCGGCGCCGCGCGGCCAGGCCCGGCCTTCTCCTCCCTTCCCTTCCCTTCCCTCCGATATTTTCAATCTCTGCAGATGTGTTCTTTTGAACGTTTTCAATAAAATTTTATAACCGTCGTTTGAAAAACAGTAGGAGAATTGCGATTGGCGCTGCCTGGCAGCAGAGGATTCCCTGCGGCAGGGAGGGAGCGGGGCTGGCCCTGCCGCGGCTGCCCTCCCGCCTCCCTGCCTCGCCCCGCGGGCGGCTTCTGCCCGGCCGCCGTGTCGGGGTGCCCGGTGGGCCGCTGCCTGACGGCTTGTCCGGCTTTCCTAGCAGGACATGTCTCATCGTGGTTCTGTATGAGACCATGCCTATATTTTTTACAGGCCCCCACGGCAGCCTCCTGGCGTTCCCTGCGTGGCACCGCGGCCTGCTGGAGTCCCGGGCCTGTCCTGGGCCCTGTCGCCCTGTGGCGGCCGGCGGCCTGCCCAGCGCGGGCGAAAGGGTCTAGGCTGCTGGCGGTTGAGCATTTCCAAACACAGGTGTAAAATAACGAACTCTGAAACACGCACTCGTTTTGTGAGAGGGTAGAAGTAACTCCGCTGCTGATAGCTGCATTTGGTACTCGTGCAAGCCTGTAATGTTTCTAAGCACCCTTGTGAAGGCATACAGACATCGTGTACCGTGGACAGATGTTATACGTGTCTGTCTTTGTAAAATACAAGACACGCGTACAAAAGAAAGCCTTTCTTCATTTTTTTGTGCTTACCATATCACCTTGTCTCTCAAGGACAGCACATTGCTAAAATGCAGGCAGAGATTTATTGGAGGGACTAGAAGGACTTTACTCCTCCTGCTCCTCTCCCTGTCAGCTCACTTCTCCCACTCCTCTGCCAGTTTGGCATCTCTTATGCTCTGCTGCAAGCTGGAAAAAAGCAAGCAATGCTGTGTAAGGAGTCAGGGGAACATATTGCACCTTATCTACTCCCCCACTCTGTCCAATAGCTTGATGTGGGGAACATAAACCTTGTGTAATTATTACTTGTTGTGCAAGAAGAGATACAGCTTCATGATCTCAGTCACTATGCTCGCAGGGCTGTGTCTCCTGTCTTCCTTCACCTTTTGTAGAATGTCCTGATAAACAGTCTACAATGAAACCTGCAGAATAACAGTTTTCTTCCTTATAGTGCTTTGGGCTATGGTGGATTCCATGGAAAGAGGTGGCAATAGACTCATTCTCATTCTGGGCACTCACAGTGACTCACCAAAAATATAATAATAATTAAAACAAGGCCTTCAAAGTGCCCAGTGAGTGCTGCCATGCCTACAGTATGCACTGGAGTGTCTTGCCAGAGGACTGCCTCTCAAGCCTTAAGGCAGGAGTTGACTAGTGCACACTGCTGCTTGGCACAGCGTTAGGCCAGTATGACTATACTGCTGTCAGTTTTGAAGGACGTGGCTCTGCTTGACCTGTTCTATTACCATTGCACTTCTTTATGTAATACAGCTGTGCCCCAAAGCCCAAACTCCTGTTTCTATCACAGCTTGAATTCCAGCTTCATGTGCCACTTTAGAGAAGGGAATTTGGGCTCCTGAGTGACTCAGGAATCTTTGAAAGTTTTATCCTTAGCTTGATTTTAGGTATCTGAATGGACTAATAATTACCAGCAATCATCCCATAAATAAAGTGATAAGAGTGAGATACTGCGTGTGTATACTGAGTTGTTATCCAGCTGCAAATTAAAATTCATACCTGACTGCAGAATTCAACCAATAGTTAATAATATAACCAGTATTTGATCTAACTTATTCCAGTCTTAGGATGCTTGTAATAGATGGACATTTCTCTTCAGAGTTAATTTTCAGGCTGCCTATGAACATCACGGTCAGTTTATTCCATTTACTGTCTTGCTTTGCAGTGAATAAGACTTCAGTAAAATTATCTCTACTCAGTATGTGCCTATGGTATCATCCAATCATGTAAATTCAGGGGCACTATTTTTAATCAGACAATATAATTGGTACTAATCTTGCAATAAATGGTGCTCCTGAGAAGCAGGAGCTCCTGTCTTCTCAGGAGCACCATCTGTGTGGCTCATATGCAATCAGCGATATTTATATTAAATGCTATATATTCTGTCTCACCTACTGTTTGATTTCATCTCTCTGAATCTCATCCTAGGAATCAAAACAGGAATCACAAGACCCAAGTTCTGACGAGTAGTTGCCTCCGTCAGTCTAGCAATGTATACCTTGTTAATGCAGCTTTGTTCAGCACTTTTTTCAACCAAGAGTGCTCAGGCTACACCCAGTCTCCGCAGCGCAAGGTCTTCAGCTCAACTGTCTTTGTAATCTAGACGCAGCTTTACATATACCCCCCTCACATATTCTAAAACTGTGCTGTTTTTTCTATTTCATCACAGTTATATGGATCTCATGTTGTCCTGTCCCAAAATGTCACCTTAGATTATCCCTCAAAAAACTGTTCCGGTCCTCATTTATTAGAAGGCCACTTGCTAATTGTTCGGGTTTTTTTTCCCTTGCATGCTTGCAAAAGGTAAATGTTTACTGTACAGTACTCTCTCAGCTTAAAAAATAGAGCATACATTTTTCAGATTGCTATTTTACTGACAAATATGCTTCTCTTGTTCTTTCTTTTTTCTTATCTGGTAAGGGGTTTGTAAGCAAACTGGATGAATTCATTCACTGGTTAAATGAAGCCATGGAAACAACAGAGAATTGGACTCCTCCTAAAGCAGAGACAGACAGCCTTAAACTGTACCTGGAGACACACTTGGTAGGACAAGATTATGCTATGATTACTATCAGTAATTGAAGTGTTCTGCTGTGCTTTTTATTTGATTATTATTTTTTAATTACTAGTGTGCATCTATATTTTAATGTAAGATTTGCAGCATTGAAGTTTATTTTAATGAAAACACCAACAAATTATTCCTGTATTTGAAATATGTGCTGATTGCTTTTTAAAAACTAAATTAAAAGCCAAAATTACATTGCAATTCAGAAATTATCTCCAAAATTGAAAGAAAATTGTGATAGCAAAAGGAGAAAAAATAATGGTTTTTTTTTGCTGATAATTCTAGGATTTTTACAACTTTATAACATTAAGAAAGCTTCCTGACTGGTAAGGAACTCTTATTCTCTCTCCCAGAGTTTTAACATAGCACAGAGTCATGTAAATAAAATATTTGAAATAATTACTTCAATCATTTTACTTGATATGCATTTCTGTCATGTAATTAATACATCTGTCACCTTGTTCTTGTGCAAAAAGCTAAAACATTGGGTGGAAGTAGAAAACACTTGGATGAATAATCTTCAGAATATGTTACAGGCTAGAATTATAGATTGAGAAATATTTGATAAACCTCATGAGACTTTCACTGAATTCTTTGAAGAGCTGCTTCTGGTTATGAGGAGGTGAAACAAAGACCTGAATTAAACCGAATATTAAGTCCCCAAAACCAAAAATTTCTGCTGTAGGTAAAGAATAGAGATCAATGTATGCTGTACCATGGATAGGTATCTTAGTTGGTAAACCACTGTGTCTGGTAAAACGGAAAAAAAAAAAGGAATGGAAAATTAAGTTAAGAATTTCACTCTCCCTCCGCCCAAATCTTAGGCTCTTGCCAGTGTAAGTTGGAAGAAAACCTAGTGATGAACAGTATTCACAGCCGATGAGCTAGACACCATAGCTGGATAAAACAGTGCATTAGGTGAACGCATATCAGAGAATAACCCCAAAAGCTCAGTTTCATTTCCATTCTCTGATAATCTAATGGTGAAAAATTACTTGACAGTCCCAGGAAGTCACATGATGCATTACAGGAAAAAATGTCATCCTAATCCCTACTGTAATACTGGAGTGACCATTATTAAATTAATCATTTAAGTATAAGTTAACTACATGCAAAATTGGAACTAATGGAAAACTGTTTTCAGAATTTCAGCTATACGGCAAACTCTTTTGTGTCATTTGTTCTTAAACATTTCTGTTGTAATAATGCCTATGGGCAGCAACTAGATTAAGAGCACACTGTGGTAGTCTATAAAATACAGTATAAAGACTTTGCAGTTTCACCTTACATTGCAGATTTTGGATTTTTTTTTGGCAAAGAGTTTGAATTTTTGCCTTGTACAGCACATATTTACTCCCATATGCTAAAGTGGATTCCCATTATGTTTGCAGGTGCTCTGAAAATACAGAGCACATAGTGAGATCAGACCTCAGAAAAGGCATTGGTGGTTTCAGTTTGTTTTCCCCTTATGACATGAAACTTTTGGAGACAAGAATTTTTATGAGTAGGATTGTAATTTTCAGTTTTGACTGGTTAAAAAGAAATATATACCTATGCTGTCCCAGGAACAGGACAATCACCTGGCTGAGTCTCCGTCACACTCAGGTTCTTTTTCCCCTTCTTCCATGGGGAAGGAGAGCAGTAGCTCTTTTGCACGCAAATTACTTCCAGCTTTGCCTTGTGGTTCTCTGGGAGGTGAGGCCAAAACCACCTAACAGACTGGAATGTGGACTGGTAGCCCAGAGCCCGGTTCTGGTTCGTTGCTAGGGGTGGTCAGAATAAATGAGTGTGTGGGCACCTGTACAACTCCACTTTCCCCTGTGAGTACTTAGGCTCCCAGCTGATAATTATTTTAATTTGGGGTAAGAAAATCTTTTTTTGTAATTGTGGGAGTGTACCTGAGATGTTGTGTGTTTCAGGATGACCGTGTTATGAAGCAAGGTGGATGTTTGGGATGTTTTTGCTTTATTTCTGTGAAGAAGTAAAATGTCTAAAGAACAGTTTCAATTTGATGAAATTATAATTATTTTTATGGCATATACAGACAGTGAAAAATCATTGCACAACCTTAAAAAGAGTAATTGTGACTTTTCCTTTTGGATTTCAGGAAACATATGCTATCATTCGTTATACACAGCAGAATTGAATTATTAAAATACAGAGCATTTTTATAGTGGGAAGATAGAGTTATTTGTATTAATTAGATTGTCAGCTTTTCAGTGGCATTTGTCTGACGGAAATCCTAATCTGTGTTAAAACATAAGTATATGAACTTCAATTCACATTAAGCTCAATGTTAAAATTTCCCTAGACTGAGTGTTGTAAGACAATGCTGATCAAGGTCTTTGGGAGGGTACTTATACTGCTCATTTTCTTCTTTTGCCAGTTATACAAGTAGTCACACTAACCTGAGATTTGTTGAAGTGGAAGGAGCTTAATATCTTTGAAGTTTAGGTTCCAGACTCATGAGTTCATAGTATAGGCACCAGTAGCAAGCTAACCTGAAAAAAGAAAGAAAATGTGTTGGTTCTTTTTTATAAATTGCATCTGCACTAGCAAACCTCATAACTATTATTCCTCACTGGTACAGATTTTAAGGTCGTAGAAGGAGTGAAAACTCAGTGTAGATTAGTATTTTTATTTTTATTAGTAGAGACAAGGCCTTAGCCCTTGGCACAAATTATCAATTTCACCACCTGTGATATTGTTTTGTTGGAAGTATGTTTGTTGCAGTAACAAAATTAGTGCCATAAAGAGAGAATATTTTGCATTCATGAATAAAATCTCTGCTGTCAAAATCTAAGAAAAGAAAATATGGGAACAGGAAAACAGAAAAATGTACTTGTTCCTTTTCTTAGTATCGGCTGAGAAAAGTTTTGCAGACGAGACAAGGACAAGGTTGTGAATGTCCTACAAATTTTCTGATATGTACAATTCTTGATTGTCATTTTAGAGTCCCAATGTAAATGATTGGTAACGGATTAAATTTTAAAGTTTCTTCTCACTGAGCCTTGCTTTTCTACATCTCTGCCACTTTGAGAAATGGTGTGATGCAGACACTTCAAGATAGCATGTTTATTAAAAACAAAAACCAAAAAACCCTACAACACTAACTTATTTGAATCTTTGCATCAGGTAATGTTCACATGAGGCGTTAAATCTCTTGAACAGGATGGCAATGCAAGTTTCTGTTACAAGTGTCCTTGTAATGACATCTCCAGCTTAAATTGCTAGACCTCCCCAAACTGTTGTTCTAGTTAATTCTTATATTTGGCCCAGCAAGATTGTCCACCCTGGATGTTAATCAGTGCTTTGAAGCATACACATAGCATCTGTCTATTGGCCACGGCCCAGCAAGAGCTACCTGTAGGATTCTCTGAGACTGTCTGAAGGTCCCACCAGGAGAGCTCCTGAAACAATTAGCGAAGCACTTTGTTGCGAAGGTGGCAAGGCAGTCAGGCTGTTGCCTCTTCTCTAGTTGGTCAGTTGTCCCCAGTCAGCCCATTATCTCGTCTGTGCAGACACTAGCTGAGGAGTTCCTGGGCCAGCCAGGGAATTAATGGCTAAATGTGCTGCATGTGCACTAAGGCACAGCGCTGATACCCAATTACACTACAATTATATTTATTAACCATAGGACAAACTGGAATTTCATTCTTATATCACAGTTACAACTTAAACTCCATAGAATTTCCCACAATGAATAACCATAAAGTTTGATGAGTATGAATTTTTCTACAAATTGAAAGATAGTCTATGTCTAGGATAAGATGTGCCAAAACAGACAATCTTTGACATGGAGGATAGTTTTCATTGCAAATTTGGAAGCCTTGCTCCCTGATTTTCAGCAGAACAGAAGTTCCTATAAGCTTCATTTTAGATAACACAAAAGCATGAAGCTGTTGGCGAAAATATGCTCTCCGAGACCCTGAAATAGCGACTAAAATGATTCTTTCAATTTTATGGGTCTTCACAGTAGAATAACGTCAGTGAAAGTGATTTGGGATCTGTGTGGTTCCCATTCATATGGGAGGGTTGACATGGAGGTGCCAACACTTGAACTTCTCGCGCCCCTGCAGCCAGCCACCCAAGCTGTCAGATGTCAAAAATACTAAGATGTTTTCATAAAGCAGTGGTACTTTTCAACAAAAATCTACTTTGCCAAAAAGGCCTCAGTCAGCCCTACTAGTGAAAAAAGTGAGGCAGGTGTTGAGTTTTGCGAACAAGTAGGCTCAAATCACTTGTAAATGAAAAGATATCTTCACTGACCTTACCAGAAGGGAACTTGTGAAAATAATTTCTGATTTGCCTTACTTTTTGTAGCTCTTATTTTCTGCTGTGCTGATTCTTGCCCATTGGCACCCTGCTCAAAATCAGCTACTAGCAGACTCTAAGCATAGATTTGATAGTATGGAAATCAGTTCTCATCAAAAACAGTAGGCAGCTTATGAGAGAAAAGCATCTATCTAGGTGGTACTGCTGCACTTGTGAAACCAAGCAGACTTTCCTACCAGTTCAACAAATAGTATTCACTATGTTGCTCTTGACCATTTTAGTTTGCTAAAGTGGACAATTTACTCCTCCTTATCCTTTATTAACAAAGCTACATTGTTTTAGCACAGTAAAGAAGCTAGCAAATAAAGAATTGTGAGGGACCACTGAGGAAAAGGTTTAGACGAAAGGCATTTTAGAACAGGTATATTCATTCACTGAGGCCTAGGATATTTAACTCTGCAGTTTTCTCTTTGTTGTTAACATAGTACTCTGTTTTCTTGTTTTGCCCGTGACAACTTCCAAGTTGTGCAGCTTTGATGTGCTCTTTCTTTGGTGTTTTTTGGCCAAAGCCACTTCTGTGTTGTGTCATAATTAGAGCTAGATAATATAAGACTTCTTTAAAGAAAAGCCACAAATGAAAATATCTTGTTTTAAGCTGATTTTCTTGAACTTTTTCTTGCATTATTAGTAGACGATGGCTTTTTTTTTTTTTTTTTGGTGTTAAAATTAGGAGTTAAAATTAGTTAGAAAAAGGTCATCTTAGAGATTTGGAACCGGTAGTCAGGCATTTTTATCCTAATAATCTTATTCTTCTGAATTTCCATAAGATTAAATTTCTGAAATATAGGCAACATAGAATATTATATATATATATATACATATATATCTAGAATTTATGTATATATGTATATATAAATGATAGATTTTGCTTCTTTTCTTCAAAACCAGCTAAAGAACGGTAGATGTTGCCATGATGATTTACTTTGTATTGGTTGTTTCTTCTTCCCTTTTGAGTAAGACTGTGGCTATAACCTGCCTACATTTAAGTTCGGAAGAGGGCAGATGTTTCACTTTAATCTCATTGCAACTGTGGATATAAGCTATCCTTAAAAAAGATGGCATCCAGTGGTTTCCTTTTCCTCATGACGGCACAAAGTGGCATGGTTTGTCACTAATGGAAAGAATGGGAGATGATGGCCTCCTTGCAAGTAATTAATTGTTCACACCACCATTTTTTGCTTGTTTGCTTTAGGCAAAAGTGTATGTTCTGTTTAATTGAAACTTAAAAATATCATACAGAAAGTATCACTAATATTTCAGAACAAATTATGCAAGTTAATCCAAGCTAGCATTTACTTTTCTTCTGGATAGGAAGTTTAGATGTTATCTCCATTCTTTAAAAAAACAATTTCTTCTTAACATATGGGAGTTTTGAGAGTTTTATTATGTAAAGGGATATGGAATAAAAATTTTCCTGCATCCAATAGAAATGTTTTTGGCTCAGCACTTTCTTAGGTGTAAACGGCAAACACTTTTGTACAGAAAATAGGCTGTATTTTCACCTTTAAGAAATTGTGTTGGTAACGTAATTATGATTCTGTGATTTCTCATGATAACTGATCACCTGTTTGTAACAAGTCTGTTATGTCTGAAAAAAAATCATTATCTCCCTGGAAAATATCATTTTCTGAAAAATATCAGTTTAGAGAAGTATTAAATACCTGTTCTCATTGAAAGTAACGTTAAATACACATGCCTTGGGCTAATCTACTGTCTGTCTTTGTGGTAGCAGTAGTAACAGTGATTTTATTAAACGTATTAAAGACACTGAAATAACTAAGTTATGTACTGTGCTTTTGCTGTATGGGCATTTCCAATGTCCATGGCAGCCAATTTAGATTTTTTCCTCAACATATTTAATAGTACCTGCAGGATGATAATGATAAAGCCTCTAGCACCGTGACTGGGCTAATCTCTTACTTCTCTAAGGATTGTGCTTTAAATCTGTTTAGCCTATTGTTAGTTTCATTTTCTGAATTTTGTGCTGTTATCGTGAAAGGTATTTTGTGTATGTATCAGTTCCTGAAAGTTTGGTGTTTTGTGTAGGAAGCAGTATGCAGAATGTACTAGTCAGAGATAAAAACTAAAGCCAGCAGTTTTCAAATAACACAAGCAAATAAAAGAACTTAATAGGAATTCAGAAATCAACCTTAAACAAAGGGAATGCATGTATATTTTCAGTTGTATTATTTAGCTTACAAAATCTGGAAACCAAATAACTCCTGCGTAAGTTCTTCCGTTTTTTGAGTTAAAGTGCCTGAGAACATGAGAATGAAATGTTACTGTCATATAATGCACTCAGCTGTACCTGTGTTACAGTCTGGAGCCAGAATGCATATGGTTGCTGACAGTGGGAAAAATAAAATCCTAAACAGTTTGGACTGTTCTTTTGAACTGCAGCTTCTTGTCACTTTTTTGATGACTAAAGAGAAAAAAATACATTAAGAAAATCCAGGTGTATATTCTGCTATACACAGTGTGGTTGTGCTGACCAGTACAGAAATACAGCACTTGTTCTAAAACTGTTTCCTGTAAGGTAATGCAATGAAGAACTGACACATATCTTTTCTGTGTAAGGAGAAGCGGGTCATGTTTATCCTCCCAGCACCACAGAAACAGGAGATCTGTTGTGATGGAGATCTGTTATTACTATGTGTATTTTTCATGAAGGAAGGGACTGTCTGTTTGATGTCCTCCCATACTGTTGCTACCAGCTGTTGCCACACAGTCCCACTCAGGAGCAAACAAGTTACATTTTTTGCAGTACTTTGTGCAAACTGGTAGCATAAGCAATAATTTCTCAATAATTTTCCCAGAGACTGAATGACTTGAATTCTGTTAACAGTACCACTTTTCTAAACCTGTCGTCCAAATTTGTGGTTACCTAACCTTGTGTAGGTACTTTGTACAGCTGTGAAGAAAAAAAGGATATTGGATCTGCTTGTTTTGTTGACTGGTTCAAACCTCTCCAGGACTCCTTTTCTTCTCTTTGCTACCAAACGAAATTTATATAGTTGTGCATAGGGAGGGGATAGGATGCCATAAGAAAAGTTAACATTGTTGGTCTGTAACACATAGTTGTGTTATAATTTGCACATACAGAGCACTAAAAGTGCCTTGTTTGACCAGAGGGGCTTTTAAAATTAAAATATTGTTCTTGTATCTATCTGAATTACATATTTGTGGATCAGAGGACGTGCTCCATAGGAGACCATCCCAGCTTTTCTAGTTCTGAGAGCTTGGACCCTCTGAGTGATGGATCCAAGAGCAAAACTTGTAAGGCTGCCTGACTCTGACCAGTTCTGCATGGTGCTTTAGAAAAACAACTGCTGTAGCTGACAACCTGGTCCAGATGTGGACCTACAACTGTTCTGGACAGAGGAGGCATTAAACCGGGGCAAAGAAGTGTATTAGGACATCATGGTAAAGTAAATACTTCTTCTACTGAAGGAGAAGGGAAAATTATAATGTCAAAAATCTAAACTCTATCGCTTGTGATGATTTTGAAGTCTTTTGGTCCATGTGTATGGAAATATATTGTATGAACAAATTTAATCTGTCTGGAAAAAAACTGTATAGCTCTGGTGTATTGGGTTTACGTGGTAAAGGTTTGGTAGCAGGGGGGGCCACCGGGGTGGCTTCAGTGAGAAGATTCCAGAAGCTGCCCCGTGTCAGATAAGAGCCAGCTCCAGCCAGCTCCAAAAGGGACGCACTGCTGGCCAGACCTGAACCAATGAGCGATGTTGTTTGCGCCTCTGTGAGAGCAGATTTAAGAAGGGGAAAAACCTGCTGCTCAACAGCAGCTGGGAGTGAGAGGAGTGAGGAACAGCCCTGCAGACACCAAGGTCAGTGAAGAAGGAGGGGGAGGAGGTGCTCCAGGCGCCGGAGCAGAAGTTCCCCTGCGGCCTGTGGTGAGGACCATGGTGGAGCAGGCTGTCCCCCTGCAGCCCATGGTGTACCACAGCGGAGCAGATCTCCACGCTGCAGCCCATGGAGGAGCCCACGGTGGAGCAGGTGGATCTGGCCTGAAGGAGGCTGCAGCCCATGGAGAGCCCCCGCAGGAGCAGGCTCCGGGCCGGACCTGTAGCCCGTGGAGAGGAGCCCACGCAGGAGCAGGTGATCCGGTGGGAGCTGCCACCCGTGGGGGACCCATGCTGGAGCAGTTTGCTCCTGAAGGATGGACCCCGTGGTACGGACCCATATTGGAGCAGCTCTTGAAGAGCTGCAGCCTGTGGGAAGCCCACGCAGGACCCGTTCGGGAAGGACGGCATCCCGTGGGAGGGACCCCACGTTGGAGCAGGGGAAGAGAGAGAGACCATGAAGGAGCGGCAGAGATGCAGCGATATGGACTGACCGCAGCCCCCATTCCCCGTTCCCCTGCGCCGCTCGGGGGGAGGAGGTAGAAGAGGGTGGATGGGGGAAGGTGTTTTTAGTTTGCTTTTAGTTTCTCACTGCTCTAGTTTGTTAGTTATAGTAATAAATTATACTAATCTCCCTATGTTGAGTCTGTTTTGCCCGTGACGATAATTAGTGAGTAACTTGTTCGTCCTTATCTCAACCCTTAAGCCCTGGTCCATTGTATTTTCTCCCCCTGTTTCTTTGAGGAGGGGGAGTGAGCGAGCGGTTGTGGTGGAGGCCACCTGTTTAGCTGGGTGAAACCACCACATCTGGTTTTTAAAAATTCATGATGCTTGAGGTTTGAAAAAAATAGAATTTTATTTTCACCACTATCCCGGATGCTTTTAAGCTAAGATTGATTGCTTTGGAGGAGGGAGTGATGAGATCCTTGAAACCGTGTTCTTTTACACAGAATAATATAGAGGATGGTATGTTCCTCAGAATGTGTATTAAATACCTGATGTACTTTTGTTAGAAAACAAGTCCAAACACTTTCATACAGCACATTAAAACTCAGATTGTTCAGACTTTGGGAAATGATTAAATTCACTTGCAATTGTAGGTGAAGCTGGCCAAGGCAGCATAGCTTGATTTGGTAGTATTACAAATATTCCCCCCATCAAGCCTCACCACCTAAAATTTTAAAACTCTTGGCTACTGGGGTATGCTAGAACATGGGTTCTGAAAGCTTGAGCTATGAAAGTTAGAGATTCCAGTGGGTCCATTGTGTCCCTGGCCTGCAGAAGAAATTGTTTGCATTCAGGGGATGCAGGACCTTTAATAATATAATGAAATAAAACCACCCTTATACAGTGTTTTAAACTAACTTGATCAGTGAAGAAGTATTTCATTGAAGATCTGACTTAAAAGCTTTATAGCAATTGTAGAATAAGCAGTCTTGGAATGACAACTTGATAATGGTCTTTACATTAATTTATCAATGTAACAACTTTTGAAACACCTTTAGGAAAAAAAAACATTGATTTGAAAGTAATGTTTATTTTATTAATAAACTGCATAATGATTATGTAGGAACTCTGTTGTAATTTATGTCTATTAAAATGTATGCTGTTACTTGTAATTTTAGTATGCTGATATCATCAGTGTAGATGTAGTCTGTAAATTGTTTTTGAAAGTGGAATTAAATTTATTTAAAAAAAATTCTGAGATTGGAAATCATTAAAAGAATATACGGCCAGGATCTCAAAGGACAAACAAGTACACTTGAAGCAACATTTAAAGTATATTTGCTTTCACTTACCTGCCAAGAGCTATAGTCTGCTCCCGTGGGGTCTGTGCTGTGTTTCTCAGAGGCATAATATCATTCACACTTTAAGTACTGGAAGTAATACAATTATTGTCTGTATTTTGGTATTTGCAATGCCAAAGCTTTCAATCGAAATACAGAAACTTCAGAGCATGAATGGAGGTTGTGACTGTTAAATTTTTCGCTTTGCATCTCCTATGAATTTATTTTTCATTTCTTAATTCTACAAATATATTGGGTTAATAATTTTGGATCTCACATAGTTTATTAGATATATTTGGCTAAGGAGGCATTTTAGTTCAATCTTTAAATCGCATAAAACCTTATATCTGCAGATATATAAAAAACAAATTGCCTTATATCCCCCTGAAGTTTGAAAAGAACTAAAATCTTTCAAGGATTGTTCTAAAACTACTTAGTGTTATTTAGTGCCAATGTGTGCCTTTTGGTCTGTAAGTTAATAAATTTATATTTAAATAATGTATACGTATTTTTTTTTCTCCCTTAGTAACTCCATATTTGTAAACGTTGCTATGCACCATGAATTTGTCTTTGGGTTGGAAAACTCTTTTCTCATGTTTGGCCTTCTTCTGCATGTGGTAGAACAGCATAACATAGTCATATTTTGTTTAAATAGTTTTTTGGGGGTAGTAGGTCTCCAGGTGAAAAAGGTGTACTTAGAAACATATGAGATCAGCAGTCAAATGTTATCTTGATAGAAAAAGGAGTCAGAAGACTGTGACTTTTGCAGATTATTTCCTGAGTATTTCTAGAAGACCAGAAATGATCAAGGACAGTTACCCATGGTGGACTGGATGTGCAGTTCACCATGCTTATGGCAACTTAGCAATTATTTCTTTGTATAGCAAATTTGTCCATGTGCTTCCCTGCCTGTGTGCTTCCATCCCTTGTTGTCTGTTGGTAATAAACAAACTAAGACTTGATTTAGGAAGCCTCAAGTTAAATTTTTTTAACACTGTGTAATGTGTAGAGAGACAATATCAACAAGAAATTTATGTAGTGAAACTCAAAAAAGAAATTAGAGTTGGCAGCAGAAAAATTTGCATGAACTTAAAACATGGAATATCTGCAAAAATAGCCTCTATGATTTCTAAACTAAATCTGCAAAATAGGTTCCTTGGGGAGTTGGGGTAACTCTTTTTTCTCCACATCTAAAACTATGCATTCAAAACTTGGTTAAGTTGCCTAAGAGATGACAAATTCAAGGAGGAATGAGAAGCAGAAACTGCGGGTCCTCAGGTATTTAGTGCGAGGAAAACTGTGCTATTCATGTTTAAGAGGTAACAAAGGGGCAAAAGATTGATCGCCTAATACTGGAATGGCAGAGGCTATGACAAAGAGGAAAGGGGTGAGGTGGTTTCACAAAAGTGTGAAGTTACTGCTGGACTGCTGGGGGTAGAGTCTGCCCCTTTGTGTTTAGTGTCTGGCCAGTCACTAATTCTATGTGTGTGAAAGACCTAGGCTACTGTGCTGTCAGCCCACTACACTGCAGTCCTCGCTCCTGCGTTTTTATCCAGTCTAGATTTCAAGGTCTCCAGGGATCAGGACTTTCACTGTTTCCCTTAGGAGATTATTACACAATCTAACAGATCAGGCTTTCAAGGGAAATTTCCCTTGTATTTATCTTAGATTTTCTTTCTCTTAATTTAATTCCGTCAGTCCTATCTTCTATACCCTTTTCTACTGTACTGTGCTAAAAAGTCTCTGCTTGGTGTCCAAATTAGAATCATAGAAAATCCCGACTTGGAAGGGACCCAGAAGGATCATCGAGTCCAGGTTCCAGCTCCATACAATTTACATTCATATAAATAGATAATAACATCCTTTTCTCTTAATCAGTATTTAGTCGGTGTTGTTTATTTCTCATAATCTTCTGCCGTTTCCACCTTTAAACACATTTTGCTTGCTTTTCACTAAATTCCCACCAGTTTCTCTCTTTATAAATGTGTTTGGGCCTCCCGAGCAAAAAGTACATTCAGGACAAGTGGAAGTTGGAGAATACATATCAGTGATTGAAAGGTAAAATCATTCCAGGGGTTGCTATTATTCCATACTGAACATTTTGACATACTGGTGGTTAAATATTTCTTCTGTTGCCCTGAAGTTACTTTGTATTTACATAGCTTCAAACTGGGTATGTACTGGATAGAACAGCTCAGGTTTGTTTCACAGTTCACAGCTCAAACGTTATCAGGAGTCCTGTAACACCAATGAAATATCTTAGGTGTCTGTAGAAAGGTGTGTTGTGCCTTAATCATTTTTTTCCAATAAGCAGTGACAAATATCTGCAGAAGTCAGTTACGGAGATTACATATGTGGATATGTTAGTTCATTCTCCAAAATCAGTGTCAACGTGTTGGTTTGTGTTGTATAGCCATTGCCGCAATGTCTAACTACGTTATAATTTTTAATTTTTTTAAATAAAAAAAAATGCTATATTCTTACCCCAAATATTCATTCAACTGTACTTAAATATACAAATCCATATTTTAGTGCTATTGTAGTTTTCTCAAAAAATGCAAATGACTGTTAGGAAGTTTTAAATTAAGGTTTCTATTTCAAATTCTAAAATATTAGGTCACTTGAATAATTGTAATTGTCTGTATCATTGCTCTGAAAAATGACTTTGTGCTATTTTTCTCAAATGTATTTAAACATGTAAAAAATGAACGTCAAAAAAAGGAGGTCTCTTGGTACCCCAGTAGACCACACATTAGCATTATGATTGACTTGGCAAATTGAAATATTTCTTTTAGTACAGCGTCTTGATCTGGCAATAGATGTCAACTGCTGTGTCATTTAAACTAATCTATATTTACGTATATGTTGTAGGTTCACATGATACCTAGTTGCTTACATGTCTTTCAGAGACACAAATTGCACAAGAAATACTTAGTTGGACACATCATGAATTAGAAAAGCACATGCTTATACAAAGTCTATGTACCTCTGGGAACAAAAATACTTAATGGTTGACTGTCCTTACTGAAGATACGAATACGTCAAGACCCAGGTCATGTTTTACCAAATTACAAGGATTTGTTAAGAACAGAGGGTTGTAAGATGGTGAAAGATTGCATATCAGAGCTCAATGTGTACATACTGTAGGATACCTGTACAACAGAGGTTTTCCAAATTTAAGTATCTACAGCCAGAAAATAAATCCTTAGGGGAACTTCAAATAAATATTTTTTCAAATATTTTTTCTTGTCCACAGTTCTACAGACTAATAAACTATTAGGAAGAGATTAGGATATGTTGGAAAGACACTTTTTTTTGAGAACAGTTACATTTCATATGGCACTGAAGAAACAAAAAAAGCAAGTCTCAATGTGTTCAGAGCCCAGTATAGATCAGGAGATGCTGCTTTTTTTTTTTTTTTTCTCCCCATGGAGGTTCTGGAGTATTGTTATCCAATGGATCAATTAGTTTCCTAAAAATCAAGGCACATCTTCATTTAGTGAAGGGTGGGCTTCTTTGCCCCATGTAGTCAAGAGAAGATAGCGCTCCTGGGGTTTAGTACTTTTCACTTTTGGAGTCTTTATTTACAGTTCTGTAGCTTCAATAAAATTGCGTGATTCTTGCCTCACTTCTCCTTTCTTCCTAAATAAGAACAGTTGATAGATATTTATATGTAAGTGCATGACAACTGTAAGAAGTAAGTGCAGAGAACTTCATAAAGAAATTTTGCTTGTTGCAGCTTGTAAACTGTGTTATATACACTGCACTGCTAGGGATGACATTAATGTGTTGTTTAAAAAGCTGCTGTCAGGCCAATGCCCATGTATTTTCCATAATGTATATGTGCTCATGTGTGATATTTAGAGTGCTCCATAGCTGCAAATGTGTCTGGAAAAATGGCTTTGATTAATTGACTTCCCTCCTCTTCTCCTTTCCTCTCTTCAGATGCAAGGGGTCTGTTCATTATCAGGGAAGATCAGAGCAGGGTAACAGAGTGCCTGGGTCACACGCTGTTAGAGTTACAATTTTCCAAATACCCTAAGTAAACAGCAGGGAATGGGAAATATCCAGGACGGGAGAGGACCTCATTGTTTGAAGGTCCTCCTCCATTCCAAATGTTTGGTCTGATCTTGTCTTTAGCCATGCAAATTTGCATCTCGCCATTGCATATGCATGTAATGCTTGTTACATCTTCAACTCTGTCTGCCTTTTTTATGTCACATTTTCAGCCATGCAGGTATGAGGAACCAGGGGCACTGATGCAGTGATTGAAGGCTATTCTTTCCAGTGTTCCTTGTCCATTTGTTCTTTTTTGTGAGGAAATTACCGCTTGTAAGAAATTATATATATGCATATAATTCTAAAGCCAAAACTCACACTTCACTGCATCAACTGACAATTTCCTTTGCTTCTGTTTCTATTTATACTTACATGAATGGTTCCCTCCTTTTGACGTTTATGTGCTGATAGGCGTTTATTTCTGCTAAATTTCATGTATTTTCACAGTATTTGTGCCACACATGATTTATCCATAAAATCAGAATTTTGCACAAGTAGAATATTGCTAGTTAAAACCCAAAAGTTTGGCCCCATCTTTATTCATCATATTTTACTTCTTCAGTTAACGTTATTACTAGTTAATAGGTGCACCTGAAAATCAAGCTGTATTGTAGTATCTGGTGCGTTATGTTAAACGAATCTTTTCTAGGACAGCAAGTCTCTTTTTTTTCCTAATGAAAAAGAATACCTCATCTTTTCCAATTTTCCTATCAAACACATCCACATCATCTTGAGACACTGCCACATCCAGCTGCATCTATACTCAACTTCAATTATATGAAATTACACAACCTACTCTCAGGTCCTTTAGGTTCTCTTTTGCTGTGTGAGGCACACGCATAGTGCATTTCCTGTGAAGTGCATGATTACAAACTATTCAGTACAAGCCTGTTTTAAGTAAACAGTAAATTAAATATTGTCAGTGCTTGTTCAGACGGGCTCTTATGAAGGAAAAAGAACTTCTGGATTCGGATTCATAAAACTCTAGATTTAAGAACGGGCCAGTCAAACTGTAGGGACCGTTTTTCCTTTTTAACTTCTTGGCTGGCCCAGTTGTTCAACACCTGGTACAGAACATTATTTTCAGATGCCCATACATGGAAAACTGGGCTAGACAAAATGCTGAAGGTAGCAAAATTCCTGTTTATTACTCTATCTGAATGGAAAATTCTCAAAAACATTCTGTCACTAACTGTCAGGTTAGTGCTGCCTGAAAGACTGTTAACAGTTTGCCTGAGCAACATGCCTCTTTCAACCATAACAAGTACAGTGAAAGAACATCATTTTATTACAGTTCTGGCAATATTATTTTCTGTTATGCCAATCAGCCTGACTACAGGAGTTAGGAAAGAAAGGAAATGGTCACTTCGCTAAGAAATGAGAACTTCTGAGTATTTTGTGGTGTCTGCTAGTGCAGTACTAGAATGGTCGGTTGTATTTGGAGAAGTATAAATAAGCTTTATAAAAAGCAGAAGCTTCAAATGTGCACTTGCAAGTCTCCATTAATCTCTGCTAGTTAATTCGTTCCCAGGAGAAAGCAAAACTCTTTTCTTCCAAGGGCTCAGATATTGTTTTCATTCATTCCATAGATATTTCAAAGAGAACAAGGGTTGCGTGCATGAGTGTGCGCGCGCACGCGCGCGCGCGCGCATGTGCGTGTGTGTGTGTGTGTGTGTGTGTGTGTGTGTGTGTGTGTGTGTGTGTTCAGGATTGCACACGATTTATGATTAAATACAGCAAGAACTCCTTTCTTTATTGTATTTTATTTCTGTTTCTTACATGCAGTATGAGTGAGAAGCTCTGCCAAATANAAAAAAGGTACGAAATTGCACAACTAGTAAAAATATTAGTGCAGAAAGGATGAAAAATACTTGCTTTACAAATTAAGAATGCAGAGATCTAAAGCAGTCTGATTTGTTCTTTGAAAACGGATGAGAGCTAGCTGAAACAATATTAATAGATTTGTATGAGTGCACATAAGGC